>CM076578.1:439395658-439818865 GCA_034641835.2 Pinus albicaulis
GAACACATTATGCATTGTCTTGCTGAAAGAAAATCCTAGACTAATTTGCAATAAGGAAAACCTTTATTAAATTCTTGTAAAGAAAATGATAGTAAAGTCTAATTCCTATTTGCAAAAGGTAATATTATAATTTTTATAGTCCTATAAATTATAATGAATGATTGTTGATTATTTTTCTTTTTATCCAATGAGATATTGTAAATAATTTTCTTATTTCAAATTTAATTTCATCTTTTGAAAAAAAATAGAATAACTAAAACCCTATAAGGCACGCTTAGTGTAAATGCTACCAAATTTTTGTTTTAAAAATAATTGTGAAACGATCGTTTGTCGTTTATCATAATGCCTCCCCATGTTTCAACGACGACGATTGTCCCCACCCAGATTAACGGCAGGGGGGGAATTTTAGACCCCTCTCGACCCTTCGAGAATTAACAGGGGGCACCGAAAAGCAGCCTCAAACTAAACCGCTCTGCATGACGTGTCACTCCCATAGCATTTTTGGGGGCCCCCTTCCCATTTCCACTTACCACTCCTACCCCCCCCCCCCACCCCTCCCCGAAAACCCCCATCGCACTCCTCCCTTCGCCTTCTCATTCCCACGCCATTCCCTTCGCACCCATTTCTCCTCTATTTCACTAGTCACATACGCCCACATGTCTTTCCTCTCATCATCCACGTCACTCGACAGTTAGCTTGCAAATAACCAACGAAATTGCAAATGAACAATGGTGGCATGTGTGAACCCTAAACATTGATGTGTTTTCCTCCATCGATTGGTTCCTCGTATGGCGTTCTGGTCTCGTGACCCATGGCATCTTGCATGCGGGCCATCTGTGGACGGACTTGCATGCCAACACATGTTGGATTTCATGACTTACCGTATATTCCTACACTTGGCTTGAATGCACAGAAACCCTGCTATTTTTAAACCCCATTTTTCCCGTGACAAGGTTTCTTTTTTCCATGTTTTTTAGCGTGCGGGTTTCTCTGTGGGGGTTTGTTTCTGGAGATCTGAGCAGGTTTCTAATTTTTACCCTAGTTTTCTACTGTGGCACTTCCTTTTGTCACAGTTTCTTCGCCTCTAACGGTCTGGGCTGCTGATGATAGAGCGGTTGTGGAGCTACTCTGTCCGGTTAGTTTCCTTTTTTGCTGCAGATGCAGCTTTTCTCTGGTTTCCCGGCCACCTAAGTCTACATTCCCGGTGGAGGTAAGCCTGGTATCGGGTACTTATGTCTGTTTTTTTTTTCTATCAGCAGTTTTCATGGCCAGTGTCAGACTTTCGAAACTTATTCGGGACCGTTTCTGGTGGGGTGCCTGGGGGGGTTTTAATATTTCCTGTGACTCTTTTTGTTGGGGGTTTTTGGTCGTTATTGCGTATGCTGTCACTTTCTGTCTAAATCCTGAAATTACCGTTGTGGGTCGGTTTTTTTCTGTTAGTTTCTCGGGTGGTTGTGGTTGGGGGTTTCATCGGGATTTTTCTGTTGTGTTCTACACCATGGGTAATGAAAAGGAGTATGTAGATGTGGAGCCCGAGGCTGAAGATATTTTGTTTGTTTAGGGTCTTGAACCCACGAGCCCTAACCTGGCCAAGGTTTCCCTCCCTTCTCGATCAAATGAAGAAAAATCTGGGGAGGTAAATGCTTTAGAGAACCTGGCGATCGGTTTCACTTCCCTTGAGAAGTTTAATTTTACCATCTCATGTCGTTGTTCGGTGGAGAGGACCAATCTTTGTCCCATTCAAAAACCTCTGGATCTAGGTTTCTCGTCTGCCTCTACCATTCCTCTGCCTGACCTTCACGGGTGTCTGGGAACAAAAGTGCCCCTTGAGCACTACTTTTCTGGGGGTTTGGAGGACATACTCATCGGGGCTGGTGTTGAAGGTGGAAAGGTGAGAAACACGTCATGCAGCTCTAACCCTTTGGTCGCTTCTGCTGAGGCTACTCATATTTCTAACTCGGATCCCCATTTGGGTCTTGGGGTGTCGGCTCCTTTGGGGTCAGAGACTCTAAACAAACCGGACTGGGGATCTGGAGGGGTTTTTGTAGTTTTTCACTGGGGGTTTTAAGTCGGGGTTTTTTGGACTTTAAGGGAGGTGTCGGGCTTAGTGAGGCTGGGTGTCTTGAAAAAGAGAACCTGGGCATATGGGAAGGCCTCAGCTCGCGTCGTGTTCAGGTGGGATCAAAGACCGATCAGGAACAGGTCGTCCGAGGGATCGGACTGGGTCAACCTAGGAATGTGGATTTTCAATCTAAAGGCAATTCATCTAGAGGAGGTGTGCGGTCATCGAAGTTTTCGGTGAAAATTAATGAACACAAAGGAAATAAAAGGAAAAAGGGGAAGACGATCAAGGAGAGTTCGGAGTGTCTGAACTTGATCTTCGGTGTGGACCTACAGTTTGACAGTGTCATGGCTGCTTCCAAACTGATTCTGGTGGGCAAGGCTAGAGGTAAGGTTTTCTCGGAAAATTACATTTCGAATTGGATTTAGAAAAATTGGGTGGAAGCACTTGCAGGTGGGGCAGAGTTCATTACCCTGTCTAAAGGTTGGTTCATGGTGACCTTTAATAAAATTGAAATGCTTGAATGGGTATTGGCATGAAAATGGGGGTTTGGTGTTACGCCCATTCTCTTCAAATGGTGGACGCCCCTATTTGATGCAAATAGGGAAAGAATGGATGATATTCTGGTGTGGGTGTGTCTGTCGGCATTACCTCCACATTTTTTGTTGTTGGAAGTGTTTCAGGCAATTGGAAACAGTCTGGGGACCTTCCTGGATGTTGATATGTCTTTTTTGGAATCCAGGGCAAGGAATACTGCTAGAATATTAGTCTGATTGGCTCCTAGGGAAGGTTTTATAGGGAAGATAATATTGAATGTTGACGGTCATGCAATTGAATAGCCAATTGACTATAATCATAGTCCTTTTCGATGCCATAGAGGCCACACTTTGGGTCACCTGGCTCGTGACTTTCCCCTGGGTTTCAAAAAGAGCCAGAAACTAAGGAAGGGCCCACCATATGACAGGGCTAGATAGGGGATTATGGGCCAGGGAGGACCATATGAAGAGCAGAATGGGGCGAAAGGGTGTCCTGCGTCTCAGATGGGACAACATCCGTTGGGGGTTTCGGATCTAGGGGCTACCATGGATGTGCAGATAACGACGGAAAATACTTTGTCAGGGGATAACATTGGTGCTCCAGAGACATTGGAAAATATGGATCTGGATGTGGACGTGGTCGCAGTGGAGCCACGGACAATCCCTGCTGATCCAACATCAGATTTAGCGGGTACTCACCCTTACCCTTCCTCTCCTATTTTAAACTCATTTTATCTACTGTACAATTTTTCTTATAAGCCTGGACCCTCTAGGCTCTTTTCTTCCCAATATATGAGTGTTAGAAATTTTGTCTTTGGTGATGGATAGTATCATTACCACCATCACCAACCTATCCATTGACATTGTTCCCTACAATCTAAGACCGGTAAAAAATAAATTGTTAGAGAAGGAATTGTTTGGGGGATTGGTAAAATCCCCTTTTGTGGAGAAAGGGAAAAAAATAGGGGTAGGAAGTCTGGCCTTTCCAAAGCCCAACTCAAAGGCATGATTGACATTGTGGATGGCAAAAAATTATCCCTAAAAGGGGCACTTAGAGCAGTGATCACCACGATTATGGTTTCAAAATGATTTTGCTCTCTTTCAATTGTAGGGGGTTAGCTAGTGAACCCAAAAAACTAGCATTCAAAAGCCTTGTAAATATACACCATCCCGATATAATCATGCTCCAGGAGACTTTGGGCTCCGGGATGCAGATCTCACTTTTTCTTTCCTCTTTTCTCCCCCACTAGACTTTAATTTCCTCTTATGTAAGGGGTCAATTTGGGGGGATGATGACTGGGCTTAAAAACAACTCAATCAATTTGGTCAACTGTTGGACTTCGAAGTTAGTGATCGAGGTGGAGGCTATCTCCATGGAACTCGGACCTACCTTCTCGGTGGTCAACATTTATGGTCCCTGTGTGGAGAGATCCTCTTTCTGTAACTCTTTAAAAAGAAAATATTTTATGAAAATCCCACAAATGATTGTGGGGGGTGATTTAAATTTCTCTGTGGGCAGAGCGGAAGCCTGGGGCTTGTCCATGCACACTGACTCCCTGGCTGATTTTTTCCTGAATTGGCTGTGGGATGGGAGTTTCTTTGATCCCTCTGTCACCAAAATGGCATCCACCTAGAGGAACAACAGAATGGGTGAGGCTCATATTGCTAAGAGGTTGGATCACTTTCTTCTAAGTGATGATTTTGCAATCAGTTCAGTAGGTTTTCATCACTGGGTCGAAACTTGGGAGATCTCGGATCACTCCCCTATCTTCTTAGAGCTTAAAGGTCCTTTTAGAAAACCTCCCGCCCCTTTCAAGTTTAATTCTAGCTGGCTCAAGGAGGAGGATTACAACCATTTGGTGGTTGACCTATGGAGACATACTCTGCCTGAGGTTGGAAAATCTCATGCACAGGATTTCCTTGATAACTTAAAAAACATCAAAAAGGCCACCATAAATTGGGCTGAAGAAAAGGCCCTGAAAGACTCAAAATCTATTATCAATATCAATGAAGCTCTGGGTGTTTTGTACAAAAATGGGGATAGGGGCTTCATGGATGAGGAGACCATAAATAGGATCAAAGAGCTGGAAACGAGCAGGAGGAAAATTCTCAAGGATAGAGAAGAAATGTGGCGTCTCTGGAGTCGTGCCATTTTGTTGAAGGCATGGGATGACAATACCAAATTCTTTCAAAATTATGCAAAAGTTTGGAAAAACTTCAATACCATCTGGGAGATGGAGAACTCAAAGGGGATCAAGGTGAATACTTTCAAAGATATCTTATCTATGGGTAGAAATCATCTCAAAAATCTTTACGCAGCTCATAATGAGGTTAATATTAGGGAAATCATCCAAGTGGCACAAATTTTCCCCGTTATGCAGACGAGGAATGCAATAACCTTCTTTTGGCCCCGGTGGAGAAGAAGGAGATTGAACTCATTATTAAATCTATGCAAGTCGGCAAAATCCCTGGGCCGGACGGATGGACGGTGGAATTTTTTCAACATTTTTTTGAGCTTATGGGGACTGCCATCACTAATGTAGTGGAGGAATCCAGATCCCAAGGTCTCATCCATGACTCCATAAAATCCACTTTCTTGGCTCTCATCCCTAAATGTGATTCCGCTTCTTCTTTTGATGATTTCCATCCTATCTCCCTTTGTAATTGTATCTTTAAATTATATCCAAAACCTTTTCCAACCGCTTGAAGCTTATTCTCTCATGCTCCATATCTAGGGAACAATTTGGTTTCCCGAATGGCAGAAAAATTCATGAAGCCATTGGGGTGGCTCAGGAAACCCTTCACAGTATAAAATTATCTCGCAAAAAATGTATGGTTATCAAGGTTGACCTTTCCAAAGTTTATGACAGGATTAATTGGCTCTATACGAGGATGTTCTTAACCCATTTGGGGTTCCACATTGATTTTATTGATTGGATTATGAGTTGTATCACTAATATTTCTTTTGTTGTTCTTATTAATGGAGAAGCATCACAATTATTTTCAAATAAAAAGGGCTTAAGACAGGGCTGCCCTTTGTCTCCCCTTCTTTTTCTTTTGGCTACAGAAGGACTTAGCTAACCCATCCACCAGGCCAGACGTGAAGGAACTTTGGGGGGTATTGAAGTGGCTCCTAATATTTGTGTTACACACCTTCTTTTTGTGTATGATATATTATTATTCAGTAGAAGCAACAAAGGGGAGATCAAAATTTTAAAAACCATCTTGGATCTTTTTATGAAGGCCACCGAACTCACAATCAACAACCAAAAGTCATCCCTTTCTTATGAAGGTATTCTATAGTTCGACCTGTTATGGACACTTGAATTCCTCCCCTTCCTACAGGAACCTTTGGAAGCATGCATCAAATACTTGGGCTTCTTTTTGAAACCTGATGGGTATCGCAAACAGGACTGGTTTTGGATTGTATCTACCTGGAGCCACAAGTGGCTCTCCAGAGCTGGGAGACTGGTACTGATTAAATCAGTCCTTCTCGTAATCCCGGTCTATTGGATCAGCTTGGCTTGGGTTCCCATCATAATTCTCAACAAAATAAGAAGAACATGTAGTAATTTCCTCTGGTCGGGAAAGGAGGATAAAAAAGTACTCCCGTGGGTGGCCTGGACCTCGATTGCCAAACCTAAGGAGATGGGCGGGGGGGGGGGCTTCAAACATCTAAACAATTTTTCTTTTGCGCTAGCTACAAAGTCCATTTGGAGAATTATTTCAGAAAATAATTTGTGGACCACGGTCGTTAAAATAAAATATATTAATCTAGTCCCTTTAGATGACTGGATCTGGAACCCGGTCAAGGAAATTAAGAGAGCCTCAAACATTTGGAAAGCCTCCATAAAGGTTTTTGCCTGATTGGCCACGGTTTGGCTTGGAATATTGGAAATGGGAAGTGTTGCAAAGTTGATTTGGACCCCTGGGTGGGTTGCAATGAGAATTACTCCTTATTCGATGGGCTCAAGGAAATTATTTTTCAAAAAGGGCTCAACGCTCTTGATAAAATTGTTCTCCCAGGTAGATCTAACTTATGGATCCAAGCTTGGAAATTGGCAGAGGAGATTGGTTTGCTTCCTAAATGGGCCGGGGAATGGAAGGGCTACATCCAGGAGCTAGAAAATACCCGGGTTCGTTTAAAACACTTTCTAGATAGTCTCGTATGGATTCATTCGAAAACCGGTTCTTACTCTCCCAAGATCGGATATGCCCATCTTGTGGCGTCCACGGAGGTGGGAGAAAAGGAATGGTGGTACAAGACTCTATGGGCGATTGATTGCCCGGCCAAGTCTATCCTTTTTTTTTGGAACATAATTCGACGAAAAGTGTTGACATGGGACAATCTCCAAAAAATATTTATCATAGGTTCTGGGTGGTGTTGTATTTGTAAAAAAGAGGAGGAATCAATTGATCACCTGTTTATCACATGCCCATTCTCTAAGCAGGTGTGGTTCTATACACTATCCCTATACAAGGTGGACTTATTATGGATGGGGTTCTCGTGCAATATTGCATGGAATAACTGGTGGGAACACTGCAAAGACCCAGATCACAGATGCTTACCATTGATTATCTCTTGGGGCATATGGATATCTAGGAATAATTGTATTTTTAAAGATGTTGCATCCTCTCCCACTCTGGTGGCTGGTGAATGCGCTTCCATATACTCGAGTTCGTCTTATCCTTCAGGGGAGAATTGTCCCAGAAAGATGATGCGTGAGAACATTTCTCCGGGCGTCCCATGGGCCTATTTTGATGGTGTGGCTGTTATGGGGATTTGTGAGGCTGGAATGATCATTCATAAAACCTCAGATATTTCTTTTTCGGCCTCTGTGGGCCTGGGTCCGGGAACAAACAATTTTGTGGAGCTTCAAACTCTAAAAATTCTTCTGTGTTGGCTTCTACACAAATACATCACATCGGTTCAGATTTTTTGGGATTCTTTGAATGTCATAAATTATTTTAACGACTCTCAAAGATGTCAAAATTATTTACTGCTTCCCATTTTTGATGAGATTCTTTCACTAAAAACTCGCTTTACATGCATTTATGTTTGCCATATTTACAGGGAGCAGAACCAACAGGATGACGGCCTATCTAAAATTGGTCTTTGACAAGTTCAGGGCTCGTGGTTGATTGAAGAAAAGGATGGTCTGGAGGTCTATGTGTCGGACACCAGACCATATTGATGGAGAATCCCCATCCATTTTTCAGTTTTCTATCAGACTATGCTATTTATATTGTTATTTTCTCCAGCATTGTTATATCTTTCTGGAGGGATTGTATATATTTTTTCCTCAGACTTTAGGACTTACATACTTTTTAGTGGTGTTGCTTATTATATTACATATGTTTTTCATTTATGTAGAAATACCTAATGGTTATTATTTTTACTGTTCTCGGCCTTCATAAGTCTGGGTATCGATGGTTGCTACCATCGTTGTTATTTTCGGGTGTTTCTCCTGGTTGGGAGGCCCTTTTTTTGGATTTTCTAGGTCATGGTTGATGCTCATTACCCGAAAGTAGAGTTTTTGTCTTTTTGTTCCCTCAGTGTTTTCGCTATCTGCCAACTTTGCCCACACCCTAGTGTTGGGAGGCGGTTTCTCTTGCCCCTCGTTGAGGAGTTAAGATCTTATGGAATGTTAGACATATGCGATGTAAATTTTTGTTCAATCTAATAAAAAGTTCGATTTTTTTCTCGGGAAAAAAAAAATTAAAAAAAAAAAAAAAAAAAAAAAAATCTCTCTCGCCAAATGATTTGTTCCGATTTAATTTCCTACTCCAAAAACAGTAATAATTCCATTATAACGCCTATGAATCCAGTTATAAAGTCCCTCAGATACCTACAAATTTTCCCCTTTCAATGCTTATTTGAATTTTTCAGGTCAAGCTCGAAGAATTTTGAAGTTACCAATGTCATTTACAAGCCATATATCTTTGGAATTTTAGTTAAACAAACAATCTAGTAGCTCTGTTCTTCTATTTTTCTTGTGCAATTCTTTGTTCCTCCATTTCTTCTTTGCAATTGAAAATGTCTGCGCATAAGGGAAAGGGGAAGAAAAATTATGAGAATCTGATGATTCCTCTCGTGCTTGATCTATACAAGCCACCCTTAGTGGACACACAATACAAGATAGTCCAGAGTCAATGTGAATTTGATCTATACAAGATTAGAAATTGGGCAGACCAAAAGTTTTTAGACAACAGTGACAATCTGGGAATCTGAGAATCCCCCTTGCCACATTTTTTCTTCCCTCAAACCCATTTTTTTCTCTGATTTTGTCACATGGTGTCATTTGAGATACTTCCCCATCCACAAATAAATTTTTGCCCAAAATGACCAAGTTTTATTTTCAGTCACCCTATAGAGTATATGCCAAGCCCTTCAGGTAAATCCTCAAGCATCTATGCATCCTTTTTCAACCGATACCTTGATGGAAATATATAATAAGCTTACCTTTGCAAAAAGAGCCCATATATTTGAGTGTTTCCTTTCTGAAAATTTTGAATTACCAAGAAGCAACCCTCCTTACTCTGCCTCCATTTTTCCTAACATGTCAAGGTGGGTAATCTCTATGGTTACCTATCTATTGGGTTATCATTCAGGCCAATTGGTGGCTGAAGTATTATTAGGATTATTTTCATTGTTTTCAACAGGAGAAAAACCCTCAATAATTTTCAATTACAGTCAATATTTGTCATATATCCTTCATGATCATTTTATGAAATTTCAAGGTTGAAGGTGCTTTCAAAAACCTATATGTTTTGATTTATTTATGTTTTATTATATAGCAGATAGATTTCAGTTTCAACTACAAAAATTGGATGAGAAAGGAAGGCAATTGTCAGTTGTCCACTGAAATTCTTTACTCAGAAAGAATTCAGAAGAGTTTTCATTTAGCGATTTTGTAGATCAGTTTATATACGCAACTGTCTCTTCTTAGCAGTGATGTTATACCGATAATTTCACCATAAATCAGGAAATTTTTGCATCTCATAGAGCCAGCCAAAGTTGGAGACTAGTATTTATACTAGAATTACATAGAGATTAGTATCTATGGGTGTGATATTCCTCCCTATATATTGCCAAAGTTTGTATCATTGAGAATATTTTACCTTTAATATATCATACAAATGCTCAACCTGGATGATATTTTTTTTCTGTCAAGCAAAAAGAAAGCACATTTTAAGTTAAAAGCATAGGATGGGCCCTACATTTTCAACACTAGAGCAGCAAACAAGGAAGTGGATGAATTGCTTAAACAAATGAGGTTTAGGACGAGCTTCACCTGGTCTTATGACCCATTGGGAATCATTTCTAATTTAACGGTTGAACAGAAAACAATCCATATGCACACACACCCAAACCAGAGATAAAGAAATATGCTAATTAGGATCAGTGCACTGAAGATACTCTGCAGGAGGTTGAACAACAACCTATCAGCTGAACTTCTCTACATACTCCAATTCCAAAAGCCAAACACACCAAAATAATAAGGTAAATCATGTCCCCCGCTGATTTAGAGTCACAAGATTTTCGGGTGTTCAAAATAAGAAAGAAGACAAATCCCAAGGATAAAGTCATCATCAATGTCAAAGATGATACACAGACCAACACTCAAGGAGATTCATTAGAAGAGAAAGAAACACAAGACCAATACACAATGGTCTTAACAGGTTTGTTAATAACTCCTTTCACTAATTTTGAAGACATAACACAGTCACTTGTGTCCTCTTCATCTCAGATTCCCACATAACAACAAAGTATCTTTCTAAGATACAAAGAGATCAAGAGTAAGAATGAAGCCCTTAAAGTTACAACTTATTCAAAATTCTGGAAGCAGAGTGCCACTACACAACATAGACTCTTTATCTGCATTTTACACAAAGAAAGGTTTGTTTTAGTTAGCCTTCTTAGAACCTACAGTGTCACTTTCAAGGATTGCTTAAGATTATAAAATTTCTATATCTTCTATTAACACAAAGAAATTTCATGCAGTTGATCAAATCGATCTACATAAACAAGTAGGAGAGATGATATACTCAACATTGACCAGTTCAGCCATGGATGCTTCCAAATTACAAACATTTCTAAACAATGTTCTTCACAATTTAAGATAGAGAGAATGTCCTCTCTGGCTAAAGACACCAGAACAAAGGCTTTGGAAGATTTAAATTTTAAGCTAGGATATGATCCTAGCAATGTTAATTCAGTAGAGGAAATGATTAAAATCAATAATTCAAATATCCATACCCTCATCAGAAGAAGAAAAAACAAACAAACAAACAAACAAACTTAAGTTGTCAACCATAGAACACCCTTAGACCAAGGAAATCACAAGTTTATACGTTGAGAAATAAAATGTTTTCAAGATAATTGTTGAACAAAATCTTCAGATTCAAAATATGGAGACAAACATGGAAGTATTACTAAAATAAAAGGAACAATTGGAAGTAGCAAGTATAGCATTAGCAATAGGTATTTCATCATCATTAGGTACATCAACACAAAAAACTACACAAGCATCCATTTTTTATTCTTCTGATAATCTAGTCAAAGCTTTGGGAGAGTTGTCATTAACAAACAAAGAAAATGAAAAATTAATGGCAACACTGTCCAGAATGGAAGAAAACAAGATAAAAGCTAACAATGCCTACCTAGCAGAGGTACAAGAGAATTTCAAATTAGTTCAGGAAATCCAAAAATATGAGGATTAGCCATATATAGTTCAGATGTTAGCAGAATCCAAACACAACATTTGGCATTACATAAATGCAAATGTTACAAATCTATGGCCATCTATTCAAATTATTTTTGGACAAGAAGAACTAGTACAAAGAGTTAAAACAACCATTGAGCAAACTTAAATTGATATTGAACACAGGCCAGCACAAGCTCATAAAATTATCAGGATGTTAAACTCTAAGACCAAAGATGAGCTTGAAGAGGTCAATATTTAAGATAAAACAGAAACATTAATTGAAGTCTAAAGAGTGTTGACAAACAAAAATATAATGGTACAATTGGAAAATAAGTGCAAAGAATTAGAGATGTAGGTTAGAAGATTTAATAGAAATTTTTCTTTGTTACAGGAGAAAGGTCTTCCAACTACGATAAATTCTACTAGAATATTGATTCCAGTACAAAATTATCAAGAGCAACAATTGACACTGTTGCAGATGCCTCTAAATTTGAAAATAAAAAGGGAACCATCAGTGGAGAAGCTTTCTTGGAAGGCCTATAATTCAACCTCTAAATTCAGCATGAGATTCATCATTTGTTTATGAGCAATCCAACTTTCTAGACATACACAGAAGTAGATGAAAGATTTAGAAGCATGGTGAATTTTTCTATTCCAAGTGAAGAACGGTGGGATGACTTACTGGAATTAAGCAAGTAAAAGTAAACCAAAAATCCCACATTTTGGAAAACAAACACACAGAAGGAGCTGGAAAGTAACTATAGTCAGCAACAAATTTCCTCTAAAGGTTCAACAGAAAAGTCGATTTTGTCCAAAATTCTTGTTTTTTAGTTTTATTCCATAAATATCTACATCTTTGTTTAGATATTATTTTGTAGTCAATTCCTTTTTGGAATATGAAGTTAGTTCAATAGAAACTCTATAAGTATTTTGTAATAAGACTTAGAAAGGGTTGGATTATGTATGAAGAAAAGAGCTCTACCTTGATGTAAGCTGTGAATTTTTACTCAAAGTAATCAATTTCATAAATAATAAGGCAGTTGTGTTCCAGGATTCTTGTTTCAAACAAATTGTGATGTTTTTCCTCATGTTGAATTGTTATTATTTCCGATTTTTCATATGGATTTCCCTTCTTAATGGATTTAGCCTTCCCAAATTTAAAAGTGGTTTGTGGTTACCTTTGTAGCTTTCTTCCTCAACCTAGGAAAATTACATAGTGCTAACATTCTGGCGACCATACTGGGGAAGCTAAATCAAAAAAATATATATCCCTGGTAAATATTTATCTAAGAGTCTTAAAACTATTTCCTATTGGTGACAATGAAGTAGAATCTTTAGGTTGAATTTTCCACCCAAAATTTGTACATATACCCAGCTATGAATATTTTCTTTGAATATCTGGCTCTCAGAAAGGTTTACACTAGATCTCACCCAGATCCTAATCCTCCTAAAGTTGTAAGTAATCCTGAGAGGTAGATTAGAAAAAAGAGCTTTACAGAAAGTCATGTGAGTAATAATCCCTGGCCAAGATTTAATTCACTTCCAGAAATCCTTATAATAGTTGAGGATATTGAGTTTGATTTACCTTTTGAGCAAAGTATTTTCAAAGCTAAATCAGAAAGCTTTGTCCCTAAAATAATTGTAGATGAATCCAAATTGAGACCATATATTTATGCACAGAATCCCTTGATTTCACATTTAGATAAAGACACATTACATTAGTTTGAAAAGCTTGAAGGTTTGGTAGCTAAACTAAATAAAATTGTTGAAGAATCATTCATAAGTCAGCCCTTTACTGTTACTTCTTCAGCTCCATCATTCACCTCTCCTTTGTCTTCACCTTTTTCTGTTGTTTCCATTTCATCAGTGGTACATGATCCTTCCACATCAACTCAACATATCACCACTCCACGACCTTTACTACCCCAAGCATCAAGCTCTACTATAATTTCATCTACCCCTCATATTCCAATTATGGCAGCCCGATATGCTCCTTTGGTTTTGCAACAACCACTCAATGATATGCCACTGAACTATGCATAACATATAACCCTATTTAATGGCACTGGACCCAAAATAGCCCAACAACACATTGATAATATGGGTAATTTTGCAGACCTAGAAGAGGTTGATGATGATGATGTTCAAGTAAGGTTCTTTGCTCAAATTTTCGCAGAAGTGATAAAATGGTATAGGGGATTAGCAGTAGGAATTATTACTAATTTACAAAAATTTCATCAAGTTTTACTTTCTTTTTGGGAGGTTAAAAAGAATCCACTTCAAATTCTTGCAGAGTATGAAGGTTTAAAAAGAGCCCTAGGGGAATCTGTTCTATATTATTTATATAGATTTAACAACCTTTACAATGAAATTCTAACGGAGACAAAACCTCCCCCATTATTAGCTTTACTTCGATATCCATATTGTTTTGATGCAGATATGGCTTATCAGTTGAGAGAAATAAATTCAGCCACCATATAAGAGATTCAAAGAAATGTTGTTAGTGTAGAGGCCCATTTTTTGGCTAAAAAGTCTAAGTTAAGAACTGTGAAGCGAGTGATTTTAAAGAGGAACCTTCTTCCTCACCAGATGTAAAATTGCACACTCTAGTTAAAACTATGGAGAGAATGATCTTGACAGATAGGACTGCACCAAGAGAACCACGGGGAGGTCCATGGGTTAGAAATCCAAATCTCATAAGGAAATAGCCCCAAATCAAGCAAAGAGACCCGAGAAACCCAACAAATCAGCAACAAATTAGGCCACATTTTCAGAAAAATTATGTTGAAGAAGAACATGAGACAGTAGAAGAACAGGAAGAAAATCAGATGAATATTGTTTGTGATGGGGAAACAGATGATATTTTCTTAACAAAAGAGGAGAAAGACTTGTTTTTGTTATCTTAACTAGAATCTATTCCTGCAGAATCTGATGATTATAAAAAGGTTTATTGAAATTCGATTATGGAAGTGCATAAGAAATATAATCTCATAATAGAAAAATTGTAGCAAGTACTCCTAAAAAGGTCCAAATATTTACTCCTTCTACAAGTCAAGCAAAGGTTGATCCTCCAAAGGAAGTCCCTCAAAGGAAAGATACAAATGTGAAAGAGGTATAAAAATCTCAAACTTATTTTAATCTTGAAAATGAATTGTCTAAGGTGAAAATTTGTGTGCTGCTAACAGAATTAATGAAAAATAATGTATATAGATATCAAACCATAAAGGCACTAAAGATAGAAGAAGGGACAGGTGTTGTAAATATAACTGATGACCAGCCTAGATTATTGTTTGGACCAAAAGTTGAGGGAATTTCGCAAGATGGTAATGTACCTCCTTTTTATGTTAGTCTTAGCATACATGATTTCATTTTTCACAATGCATTGTTGGATTCAGGAGCTTCACATAATCTCATGCCAAAGGTGATTATGGAAAAACTTGGATTGGATATAACCAGACCATATAAATACCTTTTTCTCTTTTGATTCAAGCATAGTAAGATGTTTATGTTTGATTAAATATTTATGTGTAACCCTTGCTCAAATCCTAGCCAGAAGCATAGTAATGGATGTCGTTGTCGCTGATATACCTCCAAAATATGGGATGCTCTTATCAAGGTCTTGGGGAGAAAATCTGCAAGGCACATTGAAAATGGACATGACATATGCAACCATTCATGTTTTTGGACAACAAAGGAGATTGTATAGGGAGACCCTAATGAAATACGTGGTAAGCAGCCAAGATAAGTCTAATAATTATCCAATATATTATGCACACTCAGATATGGACTCTTTCATTTTACATTGACATAATATGTGTTTAGAAGATTAACTTCAAGATATGGATAATGAATCAAACAAGGAAAGGGATGTAAATTTAAAGGATAAGATAGAAGTGGAAGATGAGGAAGATGGTCTATGGAATATGGATTTTGATGGGGAAATAAGTAAAGAAAGAGGAGGAGATGGAATATTGATTTCAAATACAAAGACAGGTAAATCACAAAAGCATTCCTATAAGATTGATTTTACTATGTACAAATAATGTAGCTGAGTATGAGGCTTTAATATTGGGGTTAAAGTTGTTGAAAAGATCACAAGCTAAAATAATTTCAGTCCATGGAGATTCATAACTAATTACTAAACAAATCAAGGGTGAATATTCAACTAAACATCCCAAGATGAGGGCATACAAGAATGTTGTTCTGGATTTTTTGCAGTGTGTTCCAGAGTATCATTTGTCTTTGATTCCCACAGATCAAAATGTGTTCGTTGATGCATTGGAAACCTTGGCAAGTACATGTAATATGCCTTTCTGATTCAGCAAAAATATTGAAATTGAGGTAAAACATAGGCATGTTGTCTTTGATAACATTATATATTGGCAACTGTTTGACAATGAAAAACAATTAGACAATTTTCTGCAAGTAAAGGAACATTTGGAAAATATCCATATATATGGGGAGAGTATTTTTTATGATGATGGAGAATAAATTCATCCAAATTGGATCAATGAAGAGTCAAATAAAAATGAAACAAATCTTGAAATCTTATAGTTAAAGGACAACATCATTCCCAGAGGTTTTGTTCCATTAGATGAGTTGTTTGATTTTAATGATGTGGCTCACAAGCCCAAAATAGAGCCAAGTGGATATTAAGTCTAACATTGTAATATTGGAACCGAAGAAAAGCCAAATATTGTAAATCTTTCTAAGTATTTACCTCCAAAAGAAAAGTGGAAGTACATAGAGTTGTTGAAATAATATTTTGATGTTTTTGCATGGGGATATGAAGATTTAAAGGGATTGTTCATCATACTATTCTTGTCAGAGAAGAACATAAGACTTTCAAGAAAAAACTGAGAAGAGTAAATCTCGTTTTATTTCCCTTAACTGAGAAAGGGGTTAGAAAAAAATTGATGTTGAAATTATTATGCCTCTCAGATTTTCTAAATGGTTATCCAATCTAGTGCCAGTAAGGAATAAAACTGGAGAAATAAGGTTATGTGTATACTTCCATAACCTTAACAAATTTTCCCTTAAAGACAACTACCCCCTGCCAAAGATTGACCATATTTTATAGCGAGTAGTTGGTTCCACTATAACTTCATTGCTTGATGGTTTCTCAGGGTACAACCGGGTTTTAGTACATCTAGATGATCAATAAAAAACAACCTTCATAGCTCCATGGAGAAAATTTATGTATGTAAAGATGTCTTTCGGGCTTATGAATACAAGGGAAACATTCAGAGAGCAATGGTCATATGAGAAGGATAGGTTCATTTTAATTTATCTTGATGATATAACAATATTATCAAATTTTATTGAAGATCATCTGCAACACTTGAAAAAAAAATTTGAAAAATGTAGAAAATATGGTATTTCCTTGAATCCAAAAAAATATTTGGTTAGGCATGAAGAAGGTAAATTTTTGGGTCATATTATTCTGAAGATGGCATCTAAATTGACCCAAGCGGAATCGAAGCTATACAAAAATTTGATATCCCAAGAAACAAAAAGGAAGGCTAGTCCTTCCTTCATGGGATTAAGTTTCTAAGAAGGTTTATTCCAAAATTGGCTGAGATTTTGAGAGCTATTACTAATATGTTGAGAAAGGATAGTGAAATAAAATGGAATGTTGAAGCCGAAAGATAATTCAATGAGGTAAAGTCAAGTTTAACACGTGCTCGTGTTTTGGATGGTCTGGATTACACTAAAGACTTCATTATTTTTTCTTTTGCTTCAGAACACATTATTGTAGTTGTGCTAATGCAGAAAAAAAAAGGAGGGATATGAGAATACCATAACATTTTTCAGTAGAGGATTGAGATATGATGCTTTGAACAGAAAACTAATCCATATGCACACACACCTAGACCAGAGAAAGAGAATATGATAATCAAGAGAAGTGGACTGAAGATACTCTGCAGGAGGCTAAAGAACAACTTGTTAGCCAAACTTCTATACAGACTCCAATTCCAAAAGACAAAGACACCAAGAGAAAAATGGAAAGCATGTCCCCCACTGATTCAGAGTGACGAGATATCTGGGTGTTAAAAATAACAAATAAGACAGATCCCAAGGATAAAATCATCATCGACATCAAAGGTGATACACAGACCAAGACTCAAGGAGAGTCATCAGAAGAGAAAGAAACACAAGACCAAGACACATTGGTATTAATAGGTTTTTCAGTAACTCCTTTCACTAATTTTGTAGATATAACACAATCACCTTGGTTCTCTTCATCTCGGATTCCCACACAGCAGCAAAGTATCTTTTCCAGATACAAAGAGATCAAGAGGAAGAATGAAGACCTTAAAGCTACATCTTATTCAGAATTCTGGAAGCATACTGCCACTACACATCATATACTCCTATTTTAATTTGACACTGAGAAATGGAAGTTTCAGTTGGCCTTCTTAGAACCTACAGTGTCAGTGCCAAGGAGTGTTAAAGATTATTAACCTTCTATATTTTCTATTGACACAAAGAAAGTTTGTGCAATCGATCAAATTGATTTGCATAAACAAGCAGGAGAGATGATCTTCTCAACATTGACTAGTTCGTCCATGGTTGCTTCCAAATTACAAACATATTTGAACAATGTTCATTCACAATTGAAGATAGAGAGAATGTCTTCTTTGGTGAAATACGCCAGAACAAAGGCTTTGGAAGATTTAACTGTTAAACTAGGATATGATCATATCAATGTTAAGGCAGTAGAGGAAATTATTAAAATCAAGAATGCAGATATCTAGGCCCTCAAAAAACAACTTAAGCTACCAACCACAAAGCACCCTCGGACCAAGGAAATCACAAGTTTAGAGGTTGAGAAATAAAACTTGTTCAAGATAATTGTTGAACAAAATTTTCAAATTCAAAATATGGAGACAAACATGGAAGTATTACTAAAAGAAAAAGGAACAATTGGAAGCAGCAGGTACTTCATCAACAGTAGGTACATTAGCACAACAAATTGCACAAGCGTCCACTTTTGATTCTTCTAATAAGCTAGTCAAATCTTTGGGAGAGTTGTCATTAACAAACAAAGAAAATGAAAAAATAATGGTAGCACTGTCGAGAATGGAAGAAAACAAGATAAAATATGACAATGCCTACCTACAAGAGGTGCAGAATAATTTCAAATTAGTTCAACAAATCCAAAAATATGAGGATCGGTCATTTATAATTCAGATGTTAGCAGAAGCCAAACACAACATTTGGCATAACATAATTGAAAATTTTATATATCTATTGCCATCTATTCAAATTATTTTTGAACAAGAATAACTAGTACAAAGAGTTAAAACAACAATTGAGCAAACTAAAATTGATATTGATCACAACCCTGTAGAAGCTAATAAAATTATCACGATGTTAAAATCTACAACCAAAGATGAGTTTGAAGAGCTCAATATTTAGTATAGAACATAAAAACTAATGGAAGTCAAAAGAGTGTTGATAAAGAAAGATATAATGGTACAATTGGAAAATAAGTGCAAATAAATAGACATGTAGGTCAGAAGATTTAATAGAAAATTTTCTTTGTTACAGTACAAATGTCTTCCAACTCTGAGAAATTCTACTAGAAAATTGATTGCAGTACAAAATTATCAAGAGAAATGATGTGACATTGTTGCATATGCCTCTAAACTTGCAAAGGTAAAGGGAACCATTAGTGGAGAAGCTCTCTTGGAAGGCCTACAAATTGACCTCTACATTCAGCATGAGATTCATCATTTGTTTATGAGAAATCCAACTTTCCATACTTACACAGAAGTAGATGAAAGATTTAGAAGCATGGTGGATTTTTCTATTCCAAGTGAAGAACTATGGGATAAGTTATTGGAATTAATCGAGTAAAAGTAAACAGAAAACCCCACATTTTGGAAAACAAACAAATAGAAGGAGCTGGAAAGTAGATACAGTCAGCAACATATTTCCTCTAAAGATTCAACAGAAAATCCGAATTTGTCCAAAATTCCTATTTTTAGTTTTATTCCAGAAATATCTACATCTTTGTTAGATATTATTTAGTAATCAATTCCTTTTTGGAATCCCAATTTAGTTCAATGGAAACTCTATAAGTATTTTGTAATAAGACTTATAAAGGGTTGGATTATGTACGAAGAAAAGAGTTATACCTTGATGTAAGTTGTGAACTTTTACTCAAAGTAATCAATTTTAGAAATACATAGGCAGTTTTGTTCCAATATTCTTGTGTCAAACAAATGGTGATGTTTTTGCTCATGTTGGATTTTTATTCTTTCTGAGTTTTCATATGGATTTCCCTTTCCAATTGTTTACAAGAAGATGATGAGTAGAATTTATTTTTAGTACTATGCTCAGTAGTGTTAAGAAATTGTAATGTTCTCTCCTAATATTTAAGTACATAATTCATCTGTGTATGCTCTATATTTAAATTGATTCAAAATCTATTTCATCTCATCCACCATAAATATATTTTAAGACCCACGAGTTTGCCTACCCTCCCATGTTACAGTTACTCTGTTTATTTGTGATTTATTCCTGAGAATTCTAATGACTCCATTCCCAATGGACTTTTCCTTCATTCTTCAACCAAAATTTTGAAAAATCCAACTCAAACTCTAATATCTAGCCTAAAATTCCAAAAACAAAAATTAAATCATACAAAGAGAGCCCTCTCTGAAGCTGGAAGGGCTACATCCCAGCTTTAAAAGTGGTTTCTGGTTACCTTTGTAGTTTTCTTCCTCAACCTAGGAAAATTACAACGTGTTAACAATAGCTTAATAATGGTTACTGTTGTGCGTATTTAGCCTCTAAATTTAATTTCATTAACATCTAAGAAATCAAATTGATCTATGAAATAATTAAGTGCTAACAAGAAGATGCATTGAATAATTTAAATCTTTTTTATATTTTCTGTTTGTAAGTACTTTGCAATCAAATAAAGAATGATCATAAATGAAATTATAATGGAAACAAATTCTTGAAAGAAACCATAATGCTAAAAATAAAAACAAAACTATGAACAAGACCTCGCAACTCAATAGGGGGGCCTCCCGCGAGTGCATGTTGATTAATGATCACAAGATATTCACTCACACATTAAGAAAAATAGTGACTTATATTACGAAACAAAGCATCATTTTTCTTCACAGCAAAAGAGTTATAAACTTGAAAATTAAAAATATTATGTCTTTGGTATCGCAAAAATAATTTATACCATTTTCATGAAACGATTTGAAATAGTTTTAATTTGATATGCTATGAACCATCTCGACACCTACGAGATCGATTTAACTTAGAATTCAATATGTTTATGACTTGTTATTGAAAAATCAAGTCATAGGAGATTTATTTCGATCTAAAATCTCAACAGCTAATCAGATCTTCGGTCTCGCTCATTTGATGTTGTTTTATTCCTCCACCATCTCTACTTGATCGCTACACATAGTTTCCAGATTTGAATTTTCCTTTGACTTTGCGATTTCTTACTCCGTGTAGCTTTTCAAGTGATGTCAGTAGGTGGTTATCCATATGGTAGCCATTTTTCACCTTCTGATAGTCTTCATCCCTTTATTGGAGCATTGCAATATGATTAACAATGGATTTTGGTACGGAAACAAATATCAATTGCCAAATGTTCATGATTATGTTGCTTGTAAGAATAATTTTGTTATAATTCACTAAGAAACAGAGATTTTAATTATGGATGATTAATACCTTTGTAGAATTTGAACTTGACCTCAAACATCTTAAGATTGTTATGGAATGATGACAAAAAGGTGAAATGAATTGGTAAAAAGGATAGTAAAAAATAAACAATTATAGGCATCAACATTATCCCACACCAAAGGTTTTGCATGTCCTCATGCACCAAAATTTCAAAACCAGTTATTTCTTCCTCCTTTAGTGAATGATCTTTGAAGCATGTGCAAGCACATATAGGCTTGTGCTTCTCTTCTTCTTAATGTTCAAAATGGTCCTCGGTTTCTTCATTAGAATTCTGCCTTGTAGTCCTTTGATCCTATTTTTGAGAAACTTGTTTTGAAATTTAAGTTTCTTATTCCTTTTATACCAGTGACAGAGGTGTAAAAGTATGTTATCATTTTGAGTTCTCAGTATCTTATTTTGAACTTTTGATGCTTCTCTTTCCTGTGGTAGGTGTTTTTTAAGCACCTCTACCTAATATATATCTTGTTTTAGAGCTTCCTCAATTCTATGTTCCTTCTCTGAAGCTTGTTTTGTTTTTGAAGTTTCCCCCATTTCATGTTGACAAAAAATTTCTTTTTGTTGTGCCCTTCGCTCTAAAGATTCCACATAATCATAAATATCTTGTTGAATTGGATAAATTCCTAGAGTTTTCCTTGTTGGAATAATTGTATGAGGAGGTGTATTGTTCCCTTCTTCCTCCAGATCAATCATTTCCGATGACTGCTTGATTGAAGGATTTGATATTCTTTTACTTCTTCTCAATTTCACTACTAAGCCTTTAGTGCCATGTATTTTTGTTTTCTTATCCTTTGTTTTCTTCTTTTCCTCAAGTATTTTATCACTCGAGCTAGCTTTCTTTATTCTAAGGTCCTGTATATCATTTTTCTGTTTAAAATTTTCAAGATACGAAGATAATGGGGTGTTGTATTCAAATGGATCCTTGGGTGTTTCGGTCAAATTCTGCTCTCGATTTTCTTCTTCAATTCTTTCTTTTTTAGGATTACAGTTTGATTTAATTCGACTTATTTTGACCCTAATGCTTAATTATTCCTCTGGAGCTTCTAAAAAGTGGTTTCTCACTAATAAGTCTTGCCAACTATCTCCTCTAGATTCCAAATGTGCTTCTACAAGAATATTAACGAGTCCATGATGGTAAAGAGAGTTATTGATTGACTTGGACTATATATGTATGTTAAATGCCATTTTCTTCAAACTTTGAAGTAGAAGTAAGGAAAATTAATTTCAAATCCATCAACAAAATGCATCATAAGCCTAGCATGGTAGAAAAACATTGTCTCAAATCTACCTTCACATGTTATAAATTTCCTAATAACTAGCAAGAGATTTATCCACTGTCCTTTTAACACAGTGACTAGAATACCATTCTTAAAAACGGAAAAATCCATACCTGGTTATTTAAAAAAGTGAACCCAATCATTCTCCTTTATTTTCCTATTTTTGAACTATATTTCTCTGTTTCTAGGTAGTCTTGTTTCCTCTGCTACAATGGATTCCGTGAGGATGAACTTAATATCTCCTATCTCTGCTTCCGCTCCATCAAATTCTCGGGCAAAGGCTTTGGTGATTTTTGTTTCAAACCCATTGAATTTCTCGAAAAAATGGATCCATCCCACCTGTTGTAGTTGGTCTTTGACCCTCGGATAAGCATGAAGAAATTTTTCTCCATTTTGTTCAGAGTGAACAAGCGTCCCCATGGTAAGAAGAATTCTCGGCCTTGACTGTGCTTTTTGAAAGGGTTAATGGAAGAGTAAGATTTGAAAGGAGGAGTAAGCGAAATGTGAATTTGAATGAGTCAAATAGATATGTAATCGATTTAAATGATGGCAAGGTAAGGCGTTGATGGAAGAAATCATGTTGCGTCTGAATTGTACCTTCACAATTTCCCAGAAATTATTTCAAAGGATCGATGTTATGTGTTCAATTCCTGATCGAAATTTGATGTGACTAGCGGTGTAATGATAAAAGGGATATGGTATAATAGTTATATATAACAAATTCACAAGGTCTTCAACCTTTGATATGTTCATCCATAAATTAAAATCAAAGTTCTCATAAGGAATACAACTTTGAGAATTCTTACATACATTTATTTCCATGTTTCCCTTGATGTTATTTTTATTGTAGAATCTGAACCTAGTTGTAGAACTGAAAATTAGCTACATAATGATAGGAATTATGTTTTATGCTACTCATTTTTCAGACTTTCTCTTTTTATTAGGAAAAGACTTATTTATTACTTCTATTGTTGCTATGAATAATCAGTGAAAATATTGATCCCATGAATGTAGTTGACCACCTGGAAATTTATTAAAAGAAAAAGAAAGATAAAAGGAAGTAGGGAAAAGAAAAAGGGGATTTTTTTTTTTTAATATAAACTGCCAAGAGACCTTGTTTTTCAATTAATATATTTTGTATAAACATGCTAACATAGTTGGTTTTTTTATGTAATTCAAAATTTTATTCGTAGTTCCAAAAAGAGATACATCAGAAGAAAAACACAAATAGTCTCACCTCGACCGGGTTTTTTGACTACCGCTGAAAGCATATGACAATGAAACAGAAAAACAAAAAGAGACACAGTACACAAGTTCAGAGGCCATAAGCACTAGTAAACAGACAGCGCATATAAAATGCCTATATCCATGCTAGTCGTTAGATGTGATGGAGCTTGGGTTGTCTTGGGTTGTTGCATAAGACGGCAGAGGACGAAATTAGCATTAGACATTCTCCTCGAAATGGGCCATCCATGTTTCCAACCTCTCAATATTCTCTGATAACAATTTCTAGCCTTGCTAGACCACCACAATAAGCTCTTAGACATGGCACTAAAAGTAATGCATTTTGTTCAAAGTTGTTATCAATTCAGTATTTTCTTCATGTTGAACCTATTCCGAAGTCTCGAGACTCTCAAGAATTTATTAATCAAGTCTCCACATCTCTCAACACAAGAGACTTGTCACTGACTACAACCTCCATGACACACAGGAAAATGACGCCGACAACCACCACGACGAGCCAAACCCCCACGTTGTTGAATAGGCGAAGTGAGGCCACCATGACCCACCATTGAGCCCCTGCACCTACCACCTTGAGAAGCTGGCCCAACACACACAGGGCGCCCTGACCGACCACCTCCTCTACCCCCCGAAAACGAGCGACTCGACCCACCTCCGATATGACCACCCTGAACCGGGCCACCGCTGCCACTCACTAGCTCAAGCCGATACTGGGACATGGTTGTGCCTGGACTACCCAAATTGGGCAGCACATGGGCAGAGGAATGACCCAAACGAGGAATAGGCCACATAATTGGCTTCCCAAAACCACCAGAATGAACCAAAACCAACTGCCTGATACCTCCTGAGCTACCCACGCAAAAGGAGAGACCTTAGGCCCCAGATAGACCTCCACAACCCACCGCATCGAAAACCCACAAAATCACTAAACTAACACCCGCCAAGAATTAGTAGCAGTCACCCTCCTTGAAGTGGTTGCCTGCGAGTCCAAATAACCAGAACCTGAGATTGGTGTTCCAATGGCTCCGCCCAATAACCTAGAAACCTGTAAGTAGACCAGAGAGGAAAAATTCAACTTGCCCGCTCCAGAAAAGTTAAATTTCCACCCATCTTGGACTTAAACCACGCAAGATAAAATAGAAACAACAAAAAATCACCCCAAAAAAATGACCATACCCTTCTTTCCTTGAAAACTCACACTAACGAAGCCCAATTCGGTAATTAACAACAACAACCCACACCCAAAAATTGGGGAGCAAACATCGATGGCGATGTCATCCCCTCATCCGTCTCGGAGAACCTCTGTAATTACTGCCACTTCCCACAACACCCACACCACAGACACTAATACTCTCACAGACACAGAATGCCCAGCGAACACCCCCACCACCCTCTATAGCGTTCATATGCTTGCAACCTTCCTCAAGACCCAAGGCAATTTGAGACTTCCCATGCCGGAAATAACTTACGCTCCTACTCAAGGTGTTATGGGACGATCAGGAGGCCAACCCGCCCGCTTGAGGCCACGTGCCTAGCATGGACGCCCACGCGTTCCCTCAGGAACATCGTCCTCTTTTTTTCTCACCCCCATCGGAGAACAACATATTTGGTTTTCATGTTTATAATTATTTATTATTATTATTATTATTATTATAATAAATAACATCGTTTTTCTTTTTTTTCAAAATAAATTACAATAAAGTTGAAGAGTGAGGAGAATAATATCCTTTCTTGATCAACTTAAGTTCAGAATTTTCTTGCAAATATTTAACAAATTGTTCCCTTGTTAGAGGTTTATGATATAATCTCAATTTATGACAATTAACAAGGAAATAAATTTGTTCTTCATCAATAGTATTGATTTTTACTACTCCAATGTCAAAAATACTATTAATCTCATAAGGACCATGCCAATGAGTTTCAAATTTTCCTTGAAAATATTTGAACTTGGAATAGAAAAGAAGAGCCCAATCACCTTGTTTGAAATTTTTAGTTTTGATAAAATTATCACGCCATTTTTATCTTTGTTGTTGCACAATGCTAGTCCTCTGAATAACATCTTATCTAATTTCATCTAGCTCATTCAATTGTTCTAGTCTTTTCATTTGAGCTTATGATAGCTCAAGGCCCAATTTAACAGTTGTTATGTAGGTCTCCGCCTAGAATTCTATAGGAAACAAAACTTGCTTCCCATAGACAAGAAAGGAGTATGTCCAGTTGTATTCCTCCATGTAGTTCGATATGCCCATAGTGCTTTTGGAATATTTTCTGCCCAATCCTTTCTATGCAAATACACAATATTGGTAAGAATTACTTCAAGAACTTTGTTGGTGGATTCCACTTGTCCATTGGCTTGTGGATGATATGGATTATAATTTAGGTGCTTGATATTATATAGCTCTTTGATCTTCTGTACCAATTTGGTTGTGAATTGGGTACCTTGATCTATTAGAATTTCTCTTGGGACACTGAAATGAGTAAAGATAACCTCAAAAAGAAATGTAACTGCAACACTTTCAGTTGCAAATAAAATAGGTTCAAATTCTACCAATTTTGTGACATAATATGTGCAAACAAATATGTACCTTTTATGTTTAGATGGAGGATTTATAGATCCCACAAAATCTAAAGCCCATTTTTTGAAAGGCTCCACAAGTACTTGTGGTTGTAGAGGCATTTCATCTGATGGCACTGGTTTTCCCATTCTCTGACAACTATCACATCTTTTGACCTATTCCTTGGCATATCTTAAAATAGATGGCCAATAATATCACAAAAGAAGTATTTTGTATGTAGTTATTTTATCAGAAAAATTCCCTCCACATGGTTCATCATGGCAAGCTTTTAGAATTTACGAATCTTCATCTTCTCAAACACATCTTCGAATGATAAAATCAGATCTAGTTTTATATAATTCTCCATCTATCCAAGAATAGGATGCACTGGTTTTGATAACTTTTTTCTTTTCTCTTGCTGAAAATTGTGGTGGAAATTTTCTTGTAGCTAAAGAATTAGAAATATCTGCAAACCAAGGCAATTTGGAAGATACTGCAAAAAGACACTCATCAGGAAAATTATCATTTATAGGAACATCAACATTATTATTTTGTATTCTAGAAAGGAAATCAACAACTGTATTTTATTTCCTTAGTCTATCAAGAACAATGATGTTGAATTCTTGTAATAATAACAACCATCTTGTAATTATTCCATTAGTAATTGGGTTGTTCATTAAATATCTAATGAAAAAATTATCTTTATGAATAAAAGTTTCATAATGTGTGATATAGTGACAAAATTTATTAATGGCATGAACAACTAAAAAGTCATTTTTAGTCAAAGTATAATTTAACTCTGCTGGAGTCAAATTTTTACTCCTATAATAAATAACTTAAGGAGTTAAATATTTTTGTCCTAATAACACCCCTAAAGATGTATCTGAAGCATCAGTAGAAATGTGAAAAGGGAGAGACCAATTAAGTCCTCTTAGAATTGGTGCTTCAGTAATTCTTTGTTTCAATGTTTCAAATGATTTTTGACAATATGAGTTTCATGCAAAATCACAATCTTTTGTAAGAAGTTTAAAAAGTGGAGAGGCTATTTTTGTGAAATTTTCTATGAATTTCCTATAGTATCCAGTAAATCCAAGAAAAATTCTAACATATTTTTCACAAACAACAATTTAAATGTTAGAAATAGCTTCTACCTTAGATGTTTCCACCTAAAAAAATCCCTTTGTTGAACATCATAAAACATTTAACTTAAATTAACGAAAGGTTTAATTCTTTACATCTAATAATAATTTTTTCTAAATTTCCCATAGTTTCTTCAAAAGTATCTCCATACACAGTTAAATCGTCCATGTATACTTCCACATGATCATGAATAAGATCATAAAAGATACCTAAAACTGATCTCTAAAATGTGGCAGGTGCATTACATAATCCAAAGGGAAGTACCCTATAGGCATATATTCCCCAAGGACATGTAAAAGTAGTTTTTCCTTGATCTTCTAGTGCTATTTGGATTGGATTATATCCACTAAAACCATCTAAAAATGAAAAATACTTATTTCTTTCCAAGGTGCCTAATACTTTATCTATAAAGGGTAGTGGAAAATGATCTTTCAAAGTGGCTTTGGTTAATTCTTCGTAGTCAATACATACTCTCCATTTCCCATTCTTATTTGGAACAATAACTATATCTCGTGACACCCATTGACTATCTGATATAGGATAAATTAAATTCACATTCAACAGATCTTTTAATTCCTCTTTAACAATTTCCCTTAGATTTGGTTTCATTCTCCTCTGAGGTTGTCTAATCGATTTGAGATTTTCTTGAATATAAATATGATGCATACAAGTTTTAGAATCAATTCCTTTCATATCAGTATATTCCCATGCATAAGCAGAGGAATGTTTCTATAGCATATTTATTAATTTACTATATTGAGATTCTTCCAAGTTATTGTTGATAATTAATGTTTTTCTTGGAAAAAATTCTACTTGAGAATTGTCAAACTTCTCCATAGAATGTAAAGAAAATTGATGAGATGATAGATATTCAATATTACGTTGCTCTTGAAAAAATCGATTTTTCTCATAGTAAGAAGAAGAATCATTATTATTCATCAAATTTATCAATCCATCTTCTTCGTCTACTTGTGAAAAATTATAAATTGGTTTCATATTTTCACGGTCTTCATCATCATCATCTATCCAAATTCCACTTTCTACTTCGGTAGTTGTTTTTGCAGGAGGATATAATGTGAATTTCTTAGTGGAATTTCTATCAGATATATACATATCACCTGATCTACAACTTATGAATGCATCGGGTGTATCTAGACAAGGTCTACCAAGAATCAATGGATGGCCTTCTAAATTATTCTCGAGAGTTAAAATCTTGAAGTCTACATGATATTCCCAAGAATCTAGAGAAACATGCACATATTCTAATATTCCATCTAGTTTAATAACAGATCTATCTGCAAATTGTAATAATGTTGGAGTATATTGAATATTAGGAAGCTTAATTTGCTCCATTGTTTGTTTACTCATGATATTAATGGTTGCTCCAAGATCAATCAGAGTGTTTGGAATTTCAATACCATTGATGTGGATTTTTACAATGGGGATACCTGGATCTAGATATTTCTGGATAATAGTTTTCTCCATCATACTATCAACAATGTTTCCTACCAATTGAATCTTTTTAATTTTCTTTTATTTTTTCTTTCCGGTTTTCTAATACATAGCTCCTTGATATTTTTTGAAAATATTGGTATTTCCTTTATGGCCTGAAGTAAAGGAATTTTAATGCAAACACTCTTAAGTTCATCTAACATATCATAATCTCATAAAACAATTTTCCTTTCTATTCCTTTATCAATTTGAGTCTCTCAGGAAAAGGTGGATCTAATAGACAAATAGAAGGTTGTTCTACTAAAGGAATTGTGGGAGCTTGTTTTATTTGTTCATCCTTTAATTGTATAGGAACATCTTCCTTTACAAGAATAATTTCTTGATCAAGATTTGCATATTTTTCCTAAACCTCATCCTCTTTAGATTTTTGGATGTCAATTGTTGGTGACTTATTTTTCAAAACCCTACCAGATCTAAGTTGGACATCATTTATACCTAATGGGGTTATCATACAAGCTTGAAAATTGTGTCCTTCAACATTATAAATATCTTGTTGATTTTTATTGTTTAGGTTAGGCAGTGGTTGAGCAGACAATTGGTTTGGATTTTGAGGAAATTGTAATGAAAGTTGTTGATTTGGATTTTGTAATTGTGAAGGTGGAGTGGATTGATGAGGATAACACTGTGGTAGAAACTAAGGATAAGGTTGTTGGAATTGGGGATTTTGGGGATATTTTCCATAAGGATTTTTCCAACCTTGGGCCCAAGATGGATTTTGATATTGTGGGGGCCAAGGATGCCAAGGCATAGGTACAATCCAGTTATTTTGTGGATGCGCTGTTGAGATTCAACAAGAAGATCCTAGTGAAAATTATGCACCTACACTAGCATGGAGCCTCGGAATATTTTTAGGTGGATGTCTATTTATAGATGCATGAGAAAATTCTATTTATATGTGAGGTCTATTTATATATGTATATGCAATTTCTATTTATAGATTGCATGTCTATTTATAGATGCATGTCGATTATTATTATCCCTTAATAATAGTTGGACAATAAAAAATAATATATTCTCAATGAGCACTTGGAAATATTTAACTAAAGTGGCAAATCAGTTATCTATAGGAATTTCGAGTTGAGTGGTTGGTTGGTGGGACATGCAAGTGGACTTAGTTGTAACTGAGTGATTCGGAGTTGTAACAAAGTTGGAAGTGTAGTTATTAAAGTTGTAAATTAGTTTAACTCAGTTAAGTGAGTTAAAATCAGTTGTGCTAGTTGTAACTGAAGATATAATAGTGAGAGATCAAGTGAATTAATTATTAATTAATTCACAATCAGTGGTTTCACATCCAAATGAAGATTTACTACTATTAACTACATGCATGTCAGATCCAGTGGAGACCCAGTTGAGATGTAGGTCAAAGGGACATTTTGACTATCATTTGTGACATTAGTGGTTGCACACATGCGACCACACACACATTGGATGTGCCAATGAGGATTGCGCAGTCAAGGAAAGCATGATTCCATTCATTCAGGGATTGCTATCAATTGGGATTGCGCAGTAGAGGCAGGTTGTCTGGAGGCAGTAAATTGGCTAAGGAACTTGCCAATTTTTGTATGATAGTGTGAAACAATTGCATGATGTATTGAGAGCTCTTAGATTTGAGATTTGTATGAAATTGTTTCGTGATCCACGATATATACATAATAAATGATAGTGGGTTTTTTAACTTTATTCTTTCCCGGTAAAAACATATGTGTTATGTGTGATAGATCTTTCTTCATGATATTGTTATTGCCCACTGTCACTTTAAATTCTGCAAAGATTTTATAGAAGCGATTATGTATTTAACAGTGGCATATAATTGTTAGATCAGGAGAATCCAGGTAATACATAATTTGTATTAAATTTCTACATGGTATCGTGTAAAAAATTATATACAAGATGCATGTATATATCCAGATTCTCTTGATATAACAATATTTATCTTCTTGCTAAATATAGAATCCTTCCACTGTTAATATTTTGCCGAAATTAAAATTAATTGCAAACACATGAAGCAATAAAATAAATCGCACATAACACAGTTGTTTAACGGGAAAGCCTGAAGTTGAAAACCCCAACTATCATATATTATGTATCATGGGGATCATGTAAAAATCTCATACAAAGCTTAGTACATCAAGATCTCAGTACAATCAATCGTCACACACTAATAGAAGAAATCTGCAAATCCATGCACTGATTTCTTGCCACCTGATAGCCTGCCTCCACTGTGCAATCCCTGCTGAAGAATAGCTCTGAAGGAATTCGAATTACACTTGTCTTGACTGCAAAATCCCCATTGGAAACTCCAATGTGTGTGTGGTGCAATCAATGCATCACTATAGTCACAACAGATAGTCCATCTTGCCCTTTCACCTATCTCTCCACTGGGTCTCCACTAGAAATGACATGCACTGTAGTTAACTGTTGTATTTGTTCAGTTGATTAATGAGTTATTATTTGTGAATTAATTAAATAATTAATTCACTCCACTCTCACTAGTGTATCATTCAGTTATACTAGATACAACTAGCTCAACTGAGTTTAACTCCATTAACCGAGTTAAACTGAATAACAACTCCATCAACTACTCTTCCAACTCTGTCATAACTTTACCACTTCAGTTCTAACTGAGTCCTCCATGCATGAACCACCATAAACCCTTGGAAATGTGTAATTCCTTCAGCCCACTGGTTTTCCAAATCTATACACTGAAATTAAGTGCTCCGAGAGAATAAGTTGATGTTTATTGTCATATTATTATTAAGAGCTAATAATAATTGAATCTTATTTTTAGATCGACGATCTATAAATAGACTTCACCCAATATTCTAAAAATAGATTTTCATCTATTTTTCCAACTTTACCAACCATCCACAAATAGCATCCTGCAACTTCTGAAATATGATCACCATGTCTAAAAATAGACTTACACCTAAAAATAGCCTGCGGGCCCACTTAGTGAAGGTGACTGATTTTCACTAAGCTCATCATTTTTTTGAATCTCAACACTCCCTCTAAACAAGATAGGGATTATCCTTCACCCCGATCCTGCGTCTATGGTATTCGAATTTGATCCTGGTGAGCGCCTTCGTCATAATGTCTGCATCCTGATCTTCCATAGGAATGTACTAAAGCAACATGATCTTCCGCTGCAGACAATCTCTGATATGATGATACCAGATATCAATACGTTTAGATCTATCATGAAACACAAGATTAATCGAGAGTTTAATGCAACTATGATTATCACAAAGTATCACTATAGGATCTAAATGTGAACCGAACAAACTGACCAGGATCATCCTCATCCAGATAGCCTCACATGAAGCTTGACTTGCTGCCATGTATTATGCTTCCGCTGAACTGAGTGCCAAAGATCTTTGTTTCCTGCTGTACCAAGAAAATGTTGTAGATCCAAAACTTAAAACCCCTCCTGATGTGCTCTTTCTGTCTGTTGGGTTGCCTGCCCAATCTGCATCCGTGAAGCCATGCAACTTCAACTCATCCATTTGTCTGTACCATAAGCCATACTCAGATGTGCCCCTGAGATACCTCAGGACATGCTTGCCTACCTTCCAAAAGAGATTGGTAGGCTTAACCATCACTTGTGAAAGCTGGTTCACCGCATAGCATAAGTCTGGTCTTGTATTAACTAAATACATGAGCGAACCCACCAACTGTCGATAAACAGTGGCATCCACTACCTCTGCCGATGTAGCATACTCTTTCCTCCAATTTCTTGGAAGAGGAGTATCTATAGGCTTGCAGCCTTACATGTGAAACTTCTCCAGTATCTCCCGGGCATACTTGCCTTGAGACACAAATAGTTCACCTTCTCGCTGCCATATTTCCAATCCAAGGAAATAATGAAGGAGGCCCAAATCCTTCATCTCAATCTCTTTTGTGTTGAGATTGCAACAAGATGGGGAGCTTCGTGGAAAGAAGTCGCCTTCACTAAGTGGGCCCGCAGGCTATTTTTGGCGCAAAGTCTATTTTTAGACTATGTCTATTTTTAGACATATGTATCATGTTCTATGAGTTGCAGGATGCTATTTGTGGATGGTTGGTCAAGTCGGAAAAAATAGATGGACTTCTATTTTTAGACATACTAGGCGGAATCTATTTTTAGATTGCCAATCTAAAAATAGATATGTCGAATATTATTAGCTCTTAATAATATTTGGACTCTAAACATTATCTTATCCTCTTGGAGCACTTCAGTTCGAGTCACGGATGTAGCACATGCAGCTGACAGAAGGAATTACGCTATTCCTAGGGTTTAGTGGAGCTATTGCATGGTTGACTTCAGTTAGAACTCATGTGACAGAGTTTGGTGGAGTTGATGAGACAATTAATGGAGTTGTGTTCAGTTTAACTTAGTTGAGATAGTTGTATCTAGTCTAGCTGATTGATACAATTAGTGAGAGTGGTGTGAATTAATTATTAATTAATTCACTAATTATTAACTCATAAATCAACTAAAGAATACATCAGTTAACTGCAATGCATGGACAGTTTCAGTGGAGACCAGTGAAGAGGTAGGTGAAAGAGCAAGTGTGACTATCAGTTGTGACTATACTGGTGCATGAGATTTGCACACACATTGATGGAGAAGCCAATGAGGATTGCGCAGTACATACTGGTGGGATTCAAACTTGGATCTCATGATTATCCATATTGGATTGCGCAGTAGAGGCAGGCTAACAGGTGGAGCAGATTGGAGCATGTGTTTTGTATGATATGAGCTTGTGTAGTGTGTAACAATTGGAGATAGTGCTGAGAGCTTGTGAGGAGTTTGTACTATGATTGTTACATGATATCTATCATTATAATATACAGATAGTTGGGGGTTTTCAGCTTTAACCTTTCCCATTACATACTGTGTTTATATGTGTGATTGTTTATGGTTTTAATGTGCGCATGCGATTGTTTATATTTCCGCAAATTGATGATCAATGGTAGAAGAGGTTATGTATTATGCATGAAGCTCAAATAGTGTGTGATCAGGATAATCTCGGTGAATAAGTTATCTATTATTGAAATTTCTACATGGTATCAGAGCGATATTGATCATTGGAGCAATTGCAGAACATTGAAGCGGTTGAGTTTTGTGCTGGTGGAATTCGAATTTGCAGCAGTGTTTTCTTGGTGTCGAAGTTGAGATGTCTTTCAACGAATTGCTATTGGAGTATGCCCTTGAGGGCAGCTCGAATTATATTGCATGGAAGGACAGAATGGAGGCCGTGCTGGATGACAATGGGTTGAAGGAGTTCATAGATGCAGAAGTCCCAAAGCCTACTTCTAGCGATGCTGCTGTAATTCAAGCTTGGAAAAAGAAGACAGCAAAGTGTCGAAGGATTATGTTGGAGGGCGTGAAGGATCACATAGTGTCCAGCCTGCATGGTAAGGCTTCTCCATACTTGATGTGGAAAGCCTTGACAGATTTATTCCAAAGCAAGAGCAACCAGAGGAAGTTGGCACTCAAGGATAAACTCAGAAACATAAGGATGGAGAAAGGCGACAGTATGCCCAAGTACCTCACAAAGTTCACCCAATGCAGGGATAAGCTGGGAAGTGTGGGGGTGACTGTAGACGATGAGGACTTGGTGAGCTTGGTTCTCCTTGGGCTTCTGAAGAGTTGGCATTCCTATCAGGACTCTGTCAATGGTCGGGAGAAATTGTCAGGATGGGAGCGACTTTGGTCGGATCTTGTGCAAGAGGAGATAAGGTGGAGTACCAGGGACAGATCGTCATCAAAGAACTCTGATGAAGAGAATTGCGCTTTGGCTGCCAAAGCAAAGAAGGGGAAGAGCAAGAAAGCTTCTCATTCCGGTGCGAAAGGCAAGAAGCAGGACATGTCCAAGGTGAAGTGCTTTCACTGTCACCAACACGGACATTATGCCACAAATTGTCCGCGGAAGAAGAAAAATAAGCAGGCTGCTGGATCTGCAGCTGGAGAGGCCTTAGCCTCACAGTTTGAGCTGGATTTTTCACTGATCGCATGCTTGGTCTCAAGTGTGATGGGTTCAGTGTGGTTTCTTGACAGTGGTGCGTCTTTTCACATGACAAGAGATCGAGATTTGTTTACTGATCTGGATGAGAAAGATCTTGGAGTGCACATCGAGATGGGCGATGATGGTAGATACAGTGCGACCGGTATCGGTACCATTTTCTTTGAGAGGGAGTCTGGTAAACCCTTCGTATTGAAGGAAGTGATGCATGTTCCAGGATTGAAGAAGAATCTTATCTCTGTGGCGATGTTAGAAGACAAGGGATATGATGTTGTCTTTAGCGAAGGAAAGGCTTTCCTATGCAGTAAGGCAACTGGTGAGACCCAAAGGATAGGGGTTCGAGTTAAGAACCTTTATCAATTGCAGGTAGATGGCTGCGCAGCAATGGCAGGCAAGGCAGAAGGAGTGGTGAGCCGGGATGATGGTGAGTTGTGGCACCGGAGATTGGGCCACCTTCACCATGGAGCTTTGAAGATACTGTAACAGATTTCTACTGGGCTTCCTAAGGGTACTCTTGCGCAGTCAGATCAGTGCAAGGGATGTACCTTGGGAAAATTTTTGAAAGCCACCTTTCACGAGAAGGATAGTCGTGCCACGACGATCCTTGAGAGAATTCACACAGACGTGTGTGGACCTTTCTCAGTAGCTTCGACAGCAAAGCACAGGTACTATGTGATCTTTGTTGATGATTTTTCTCGGAAGTGTTGGATCTTCTTCATGCAGAATAAGAGCGAGACATACTCAAAGTTCTGTGAGTTCAAGGCGCTGGTGGAGAAAGAATCAGGGAAGCAGGTGAAGGCTCTTAGGAGCGACAATGGTGGTGAATTCATCTCTGGCGAATTCAAGGACTTTCGCAGCGCAGAAGGAATTCGAAGAGAGCTCATAGCACCTCATAACCCACAGCAGAACGGGGTTGTTGAGCGGAAGAACAAAACGATCGTGGGTGTTGCACGGGAGATGTTGCATGATCAGGGCCTACCCATTCACTTGTGGGCAGAGGCATGCAATATTGCAGTATATGTGTAGAACCATTGTCCTCACAGGATACTTGGCATGAGTACACTCGAGGAGGCGTTTTCTGGTAAGAGGCCTGATATTTCCCATTTGAGGATTTTTGGTTCACATGTTTACATTCATGTGATGAAGGATGCCAGGAAGAAGTTGGAGCCGACTACGGAGGTTGGGATATTTTTGGGGTACATTGATACGCCCCACAACTATCGTGTGTATTTTCCAGATAGTCGCAAGACTGTTGTGCGACGGGATATCAAATTTCAGGAGGAGAAATCCATGAAATGTTCGCTTGAGAGGGAGCTACACTTGCATGTAGAGGAGGAGCTATTAGTTCCTAAGGATGAGTCTCATGATGTGGATCAGCCACAAGATGAGGTTCATGGAGTAGAAGAGACCACTCATGCAGCGCCAACCATCAGAGGGCGGAAGCGCACTACAGAAGCTGAGCGAATGGCTCAAGATGCAGAGAAGGTTGTAGGAGCACTTACATCACAGCGCAGACAGAGACAGTCACCTGACCGGTATACTGGATACATGGCTCTTGTGAGCAAGTGTATCGTGACAGAGCCATCCTCTTTCGAGGAATTTTTGGAGGACCCCGCATAGGTAGATGCCATGGTGGAAGAGTATGATTCGATTTTCAGAAACAGTGCATGGGAGATTGTCCCAAGGCCAGAGGGGAAATCAGTGGTGGGTTCGAGATGGATCTACAAAGTGAAGCAGGCAACTGACGGGAGTGTGGATAAGTACAAGGCAAGATTTGTTGCCCAAGGCTTTTCACAGATAGAGGGGATCGATTATGAGGAGACATTTGCACCTGTCACAAGGTATTCTTCCATACGGACGATCCTAGCTCTCTCAGTGCAGATGGGGTGGCACATTCATCGGATGGATGTGAATACTGCGTTCCTCAACGGATTCATTGAGGAGGAGGTGTACATAGAGCAGCCTGAAGGTTTCGAGATCTTCAGCAGCGAGTCACATGTGTGCAGACTCAAGAGAGCGTTGTATGGGTTGAAACAAGCACCTCGTGCTTGGTACACACAGATAGACAGTTATTTCACCGGACTTGGATTCTCCAAGAGTGAGGCGGATCCGAACCTATACCAGATTGTGGTAGAGTGTAGGTTGCTGATCATTGTACTTTATGTAGATGATTTGATTTTGACAGGTGATGAGCTGTTGATACTCTCATGCAAGGAGGATATTGCAAAAGAGTTTGAGATGAAGGACTTGGGCCTCCTTCATTATTTCTTGGGATTGGAAATTTGGCAACGCAATGATGGACTGTTTGTTTCTTAGGGTAAGTATGCCCGGGAGACACTGGATAATTTCAACATGCATGGCTACAAGCCTGTTGATACTCCTCTTCCTGGTGGTTGGAGGAAGGAGGATGCTACTTCAGCGAAGGTAGTGGATGCCACTGTTTATCGACAGTTGGTGGGGTCGCTTATGTATATGGTCAATACATGACCCGATATATGCTATGCAGTTAACCAGCTTTCACAAGCTATGGTTAAGCCTACCAAGCTATTTTGGAAGGCAGGCAAGCATGTATTGTGTTATCTCAGAGGCACATCGGGATATGGATTATGGTACAGCCAGTTGGATGAGGTGAAGATGTGTGGCTTCACGGATGCAGATTGGGCAGGGAGCCCAACGGACAGAAAGAGCACATCTGGAGGGATTTTCAGTATCGGGTCAACAGCAGTTTCTTGGTACAGCAGGAAGCAGAGATCCGTGGCACTCAGTTCAGCAAAGGCCGAGTATATGGCAGCGAGTTTGGCTGCATGCGCGAGGCGATATGGATGAGAAGATCTTGGTCGTTATGACTACAATCTCCAGAGCCCTCTTTGTGATTTATTATGATAATCGGAAGTTGCATCAAACTTTCCTCGATTTCTCGATTAATCGAGTATTTCATGATAGATCTAAACACATTGACATCGGTATCATCATATCGGATATTGTGTGCGGCGGAGAATCGGGATGCTGATATCTTGGCATCCCGAAGGTGCTCACCGAGGAGCATAATCGAATACCACGGGCGAGGGTAGGGGGTTGCGGAATAATCCTTATCTTGTTGAGAGGGAGTGTTGAGATTGCAACAAGATGATGGAGCTTAGTGAAAAAAAGTCGCCTTCACTAAGTGGGCCCGCAGGCTATTTTTGGCGCAAAGTCTATTTTTAGACTATGTCTGTTTTTAGACATATGGATCATGGTCTATGAGTTGCAGGATGCTATTTATGGATGATTGGTCGAGTTGGTAAAAATATATGGACCTCTATTTTTAGACATTGGGCGGTTTCTATTTTTAGACTGCCAGGCTAAAAATAGTATAGTCAAATATTATTAACCCTTAATAATATTTAGACTATAAACATTATCTTTTCCTCTTGGAGCACTTCAGTTTGATGCTTGGATGTGGCACATGCAGCTGACAGAAGGAAATACGCTTTTCCTAAGGGTTAGTTGAGCTATTGCATGGTTGACTTCAGTTAGAACTCATGTGGCAGAGTTTGGTGGAGTTGATGAGACGGTTGGTGGAGTTGTGTTAGAGGGGGGGGGGGGGGGGGGGGTTTAACTTAGTTGAGCTAGTTGTGTCTAGTCTATTGATTGATACAATTAGTGAGAGTGGTGTGAATTAATTATTAATTAATTCACTAATTATTAACTCATAAATCAACTAAAGAATACATCAGTTAAGCTATGAGTGCATGGACAGTTTCAGTGGAGACCAGTGGAGAGGTAGGTGAAAGAGCAGTGTGACTATCAGTTGTGAATATACTGGTGCATGAGATTTGCACACACATTGATGGAGATGCCAATGAGGATTGCGCAGTACATACTGGTGGGATTCGAACTTGGATCTAATGCTTATCCATATTGGATTGCGCAATAGAGGTAGGCTAACAGGTGGAGCAGATTGCAGCATGTGTTTTGTATGATCTGAGCTTGTGTAGTGTGTAACAATTGGAGATAGTTTCTAATTCCTCCCGCTCTGTTGTGGTGTAGTTTCATTCTGCTGTGGACAATTTCCTACTTGAAAAATATACCGGGTGGTCGACTGAAGTGTCTCCTAGTTGTGCCAAGACTGCTCCAAGTGCAATGCTGGAAGCATCGATGTGCACATGAAATTGTTTGTCCCAATTTGGGTGAACTAATATTGGCGCACTTACGAGTTTTTCCTTTAGGGTATCCAGGGCTTTTCTGCAATTCTCTGTCAAGTGGAACTGCTCAGACTTTCACAACAAATTCTCTAAAGGGGTCATTATCTTAGCATAGTTGCGGATAAATTGCCGGTAGTAACCGGTGTTGCCCAACAGTGATCTAAGTCATTTTACTGTTTCTAGTGCCTCCATGTTGACTATCACTGATACCTTGGCTGGGTCCACGCAGACTCCCTGGTTACATACCACGTGTCCTAAGAGTGTTCCAAATGGTACTACATATATACACTTCTTTAGATTCAATGAGATTTGAAGTTGCCTACACCTATCAAAAATTATTTTTAATAACATTGCATGGTCTTTTAATAGGCTGTAGACTGTCCAGTCATCCATGTAGACTTCTAAGAACTTGTGGATGTAATCCCGGAAAGCAGCTATCACGATACAAGAAAAAATTGCCGGTGCAGTTTTCAAGCCAAATGGAATCACATTATTTGCGAAAGAGCCCCATTTGGTGGTGAAAGTTGTATTTTTCTCATCCTCCTTTGCTATCCGTACCTGATGGTATCCTAAGAATCCATTAGTGAACAAATATTCCTCATTTCCCGCAACATTATCTAGGACCTCATCACTAAATGGAGTGGGAAATGGGTCATGGATACATGCATTGTTTAGGATCCTGTAATCGAAACAGACTCGGATCTCAGAATTCTCCTTCTCGTTCTGTATCACTATGGGACTTACCCATTCTGCTTCCTCTGCTGGGAATATTAATCCTGCTTTTAACATTTTGTCGATTTCTGCTTTAACTTTTTCCTTGACTCTTGGATTCAGACGATATGGTCTATGTTTCACAAGCCTTGCATCAGGCTTCAATATTATCCGCATCTCCCCCATATCCCCTTTTATTCCCTTTAGATCTGCTACCGATGAAGGGAACAAGTCCTCATACTCCTGCAGCAAACTGTATATTTCCCTAATTGTTTGTTCGTCCCAATAATCTCCAATTGTCGCTAGTTTTGGCTTATCCTCTGTTCCAATATTCAATTTCTTGGTTTTTAAAGGTAGCAAGTGAATCCCTTCTGTCCTTGGCTCTTCTTTAATTTCCCTCTCCCCTTCCGTTTCTTCAAAATACAAATGCCTAAGATCTTCTAGATTATCATCATCCATTTCGTTTTTTATCTTTTGGCATGCTACCTTTTGTCTGACGCCGAGGTTCAGAAACAACTGCTCATCCTCCTTTATACTTTCTGGGAAGAATAGTACCTTATTTATAGCTTGCAAAGCTTATGTGACCGGTACCATTTTTCCTTGAAACAAAAAGCATTGTGTGAAGTTATCCGCAACTTCTCGCCATGTGCTGGTCCCCCTTTTCTTTTCTTCCGTTAGGTACCAGGCTTGTGGAATCAAGTATAAAGAGTGTATAAATCTGTGTACCCATATCTCTTCTAGATATCCTGTAGCTCTCCATTGATGCTCACATCCCTTTATATGTTTTACAGGGTTTTTGTCCCCTTGGTATTTCTCTTTTACCCGAGGTCCTTCCTCTTCCTTAAATCTCACTTTCAATGCTTGCGCAACTCTGTCCCATTGCGATAGTGAGTTGCGGTGGTTACTCCACCATCTTGTCGATGTGGAATGTAACGGCGTGTCCATGAGTGGTACCCTGTGTCCTTCTGGTACCATATCTTCTATTTTTTTATGAAAACATCTACATCATTCATATTGGATAAAGTTGGGTAATCCCTTACCTCAGTCCCGATCCAATTGATTCTTCGGATGCTGGCGCATCTCCTTGTATTGGTCTCGTATCCTCCTTGCTGCCAATCATCCCAAGCTAAATCTGAGCCTAATTCGGAGCTTTGGGTACTTCTCCAGCTTACAGAGCCGCCTGCTGTTGGGTTGATGTAATCCTCCCTTTTCCCTACGGTCATTCGATAAAGATGGTCCATCAGCTGAACATCTTCTCTGTTGTCTATAATTTCTGTGTATCTTGGGCCTTGATATGGTTCGAGTGGCTGAGTGACTCTAACCTCTCCGTCCTAAAAAATCATCTGTTCCTTCTTTAGATCTATTATTGCATAATTTTCAAAGGCCGAGTCAATTCCCAACAATGCAGGATAAGGATATTTATCTCCCATGATGTCAATGACCTCAAAGTCCGTATATGTTTTTACTCCCGCAATATCAACCTCAACTTCCTCCAGTTTCCCTATGGGCACAATGTAGTACTTTTTCGCCATCCTAAGTTGGATTGGAGAGTAGGTTAACCTTTGCTTCCCTAATGCTTTCCAGGTCTTTCTTGGTAAAATATTGACATCGGATCCCAAATCGAGTATGGTGTCTTTAATTTGGTAACCGGAAATTTGGGTGTTTACTCGGAATTATTTTCCTGTTCTTCTTTTATTTCTTTGCACTCTCTGTACATACTTCTGGGTTGCATCAATTGCTTCTCTTGACCCTATGTTCTTCTACACCAGTCCTTCCAGGTTCCGCTTTAGCTGCTATAACGTTGGTGCATTGTTAACGATCTTCAGGAATAGATGGAACCATTCTTGAATGATAGTACTTGAATCGGTTTGAATTTTGTTGCTTTCCTGTGGTTTTTGTAACTCAATACCTTTGTTTCCTCCCAGTTGGCCAAATGTCTCTACTGCCTCTTGGAAAAATTGCTTCTGTCTTTTCGGTTTGAACAAAAGTTTTGGGGATGTTGGCCTGATAAATCTTATTGGGTCCACTGTACGTGCATCCTCGCCCGTTTTCTTGCCCCCTCGTGTTACTATTTCCACGTTCTCCATCGTCCGAGTCTTCGTTATCTTGGGCTCTGCGTTTACTAGATTTGTTCCTCTTTGTCTAGTTCTTTCCTCCCATCTTTCAATGAGTTCAGGACAATCTTCGATTGCGTGCGTGTTAACCCGACACTGAGAACACTAGGGTCTTCTAGGAAGTGGAAATTCCCTCGCCACGTGTCCTTCTTGGTCACAATTGTAACATCTTACTGGACCCCTACCCCTTGCTCGGCCTCCTCTCATGCCTCCTCCTCTTCCTCGGGGTGTCTCATTCACCCGGTATGAAGGTCGGTCCAATCGCTCCATCAACTCGTCTAAAGCTCTACATTGCTCTGTGCCGTGTGTTGTTGAAGCACATAACTCATAGTATGTGTTATTAAGAACAGTGGAATAATTTTTCAAAATAGGGCATAGGCAAGGTGGATGACCCATGTTCTTGCATATCTCACAATATTCAGTAGTGGTTGGATTTTGTTGCGCAGGGAACCCCGTGTATTGTTGGTGCGGTGGATACATTGCCTGGGTGTTTATCTGTGCCACTCCTCCCATTGGTGGAGCCCCCTATGCCCCTGTAGCCAATTCCCCCCCATTCTAACCCTGTAACTGAGGGCATTCAGTTACCACATGTCCTTCCATTAGACAGTGTGTGAACCATACATTCGGTCATGCTGGCCGCATTGGTTGAATTTACTTGAGTTTCTCTGTCAAGCTCGCTATTTGATGCTGAAATACCACTATAGAAGGGTCTTGTACTGCTGTTCCTCCCTTAAACTCTTGCGGGTAACTCTCCATAGCTTTTATCTTCATTGCTTGCTCCAATGTGTCTCGCAATGTTTCGATCCTCTGTTGAGTTAGTGGAGTTCTGGTCAAGGGTAGTAGAGCTTTGATGAACCAATCCCTCTGATGGTTTGGATCAATTGGATAGCTAAGTTTTCCAATCGCGTCCTTGAATCTCCGCATCAAATCCCAAGTAGTCTCTCCTTCCTTTTGCTTGATTTCCCACATTTCTGACAGACCCTTTTGGTCTGTTTGGGGTAGTTTGAACTCCTTAATGAAGTCCCTCTTCACATCTGCTATTGCTGGATTTTGATGAATTTTAGATCACTTCATAAACCAGCATAGAGCTCTCCCCCTAAGGGTGGTTTGAAATTCTATCAAATTCCCCACATCTGGTGTCTGTCGTGCCCTCCATATGGCCTTGCAGAGATACCAGTGCTGTTCGACATCGTCATTACCCCTCCCAGAGAACTCTGGGTACCGGGTAAGTGATCCCGCCATGTTCACTTGAGTAGGCGTTACTAGAATGAATCCGTTGGTTCCTGGTTGTGATATGGTACCACTAGAAATTCTACTACCAGTATGTATTACTACTGGAGACTGAATATGTTTAACTTACTCAATTCACGTAACTTAATAAAAATTTCACTTAGTGGTTGGTAAAGCACCAGGGGAAGGTTGGGACTAGAGCTACTTGAACTTTGGGGAATAGGAGTACCTTGAGATATGAACGCCGACCTTTCTTGGAATAGGTGCTCCATTGCAGCGTGCAACTCCATATAGGACATCTCCTCGGGGCGCGCGTCTACATCTTCTCCGCCAGACTTCTTTCCTTTCTCCTTCTGGGCTAGGTTCCTACACACCTGCTGAACTTCTTTAGCGGTCCCTTCTATATCCTGGGGACCCACCCCACTTTCCACTTCATTCGTCATTTGAGGCGCCTCTTCTTGGTCCTTTCGATTGCTTTCCTGTCTCTTCAATTCCTTTATTACCCTTTCTCGCCACCTCTCAGCGATCTGCGCCCTCCGATGTGCTCATTTTTCCCTTAGCCTATTAGAGGTCTCGACATCCATACTCCTACTCCCCTTTTTTCACTGTTCTTGTAGCATCACTTCCCTAGTCCCTTCCCCCAGCACCGGAGTTTTATGCTTCCATCTCAGATTTTTGGAATTCCATTAGTCCGTCATCTACCATCAAGGCTTTAATCCACAGCGAAATTTCCTTCAGCAGTTTCCCCCATAACCTAGATCTGAATATATCCTCTGCTCTTGAAAAGAACTGGTAGCACTCCCCTGCAAACTCGACTATGTATCCGTCCAAGGTAGATTCCACCCAATAATCTATAGCTCAGGTCAACTCGGTATTTAACCGATGAAGGGCCACCAGATCTCCATGTACCCACTTACAGTAAACCTTCCACGACTTTATTTTGGTTACTATGGTCTAGATCCTTCGCAACCAGTTGTATAGTTATTCTAGGAACTTTCCCCAAAAGATCTCATAAACATCGCTGGCGGATTCAGAAAACAGAACCTGATCTTTGACCGTTTTCTCCCTCTCTTATCTCAGCTCAGCTTGCTAAGTGATGAATTGATCTAAGTGGTTATCCCACCAACTTCATATTTCTCTTTCTAAGATTTGAGATACCATGATCTAGCTCCCAAATGAAATTTCAGGTCCCGGCAACAGAACCATTTGTTGGTGAGGAAAATGGTCCCTTAAGCAAGACCCGGGTTTGGCTTAGAGGCCAACAAGGATTCCGCTGTAGTCTAGCACCACGCCGACATTTCCACCCTGCTCTGCGGAATAGAGAGTCTCACCCGAGGCATGATGCGACCTTACTAAGGTAGGGAGCAGATTGAGGTCGATATAGTGGATTAAATAGATATATATATACGAACCAGAACTATCTCAGAACTTAAGCAAACACAACAATAATTGGATGATATTCTTCATAAACGCATTTAGAAAGATAGTCCATAAAAAAATTAAAATACTCTCACATCAATCAAACTGGATTACGACATATAATGGGAGCTTCAATCTCTGTTCATATTATAATTTTCTTATCAACAACAGACCCTTACAATGCTCCTTAACATGAGCTTTAATCGAACAGATTACGAAGAAGTCCTATCTAATGGACTGGATCATAGATATAAAAAGAAATGGAGAACAGAACAATGTGAACAAAGCTCTCCTACGGCCTCTGTTCGCTCCTTTCTCCTGTGCCAACCTCCCTCCCTGCTCAGCCGGCTACATATTTTTTCTGCTGCTAGTGCAACTGACAGTTCTTCCTTTCTTCTCGCTCGGCTTTCTTCTAACTCTCTCTGTTCATCGGGAGTTCTACTACCTGTCCCCTGCCACATTATTCTACCATATGTGCTTACTCCCGCAACAGCCGTGCCACCCATTCTTCCTTCCTTCGCAACCTTGACAGCTACCTGCCTACCGTGGTTGCATCCCGTCATGTACTATCCGCAACTCAAAATTGTCTGGTTTCAAAATAAGGGCCCCAACAATTATATTTGTTGATGACTATTCTCATAGATGTTGGATCTTATTCATGCAGAAGAAGAGCGAACATTCTCAAAGTTTTTTTAGTTTAAAGCATTGGTGTAGAAGGAGTCGGGGAAGAATGTGAAGGCTCTACGAAGCTATAATGGTGGTGAATACATCTCGGGCGAATTCAAATGATTCTGTAGAAAATAAGGAATTCGAAGATAACTCTTAGCGCCTCATAACCCACAGCAGAATGGGGTCACGGAGAGGAAGAACAGAATGATCGTGGGTGTTGCACGAGCTATGCTGCATGACCAGGGTCTCCCGATGCACTTGTGGTGTAGAAATTATATAACTGATATGTTGTACATCCGAGATTATCCTAATCACACACTATTTGACTTCATGCACAATACATAATCTCTTCTACCATTGATCATTAATTGCGGAAATAAAATCAATTGCATGCACACATTAAAACCATAAAAAATCACACATATGAACACAATAATTTATGGGAAAGCTTAAAGCTGAAAACCCCCAACTATCTGTATATTATATGTCATAGAGATCATGTAGCAATCATTATACAAATCTCCTCACAAGCTCTCAGTACAATCTCCAATTGCTACACACTAATCAAGCCCGATCTAGCAAATCACATGCTCCCATCTCTGCCACCTGATAGCCTGCCTCTACTGCGCAATCACTGCTGAATAATGGATCTAGATGAACTCGAATTGCCCCACCCTTTCTCACGTAATCTTCATAGGAATCTCCAACCACTGTGTGTTGAAAATCATGCAACACCATAGTCACAACTGATAGTCAACCTACTCTTTCACCTACCTCTTCACTGGTCTCCACTGAAACTGTCCATGCACTATAGTTAACTGATGTATTCTTTAGTTGATTAATGAGTTAATAATTAGTGAATTAATTAATAATTAATTCACACCACTCTCACTAGTGTATCAATCAGCTAGACTAGATACAACTAGCTCAACTATGTTTAACTCAGTTAAACTGAACACAACTCCATCAACTACCTCAATAACTCCACCAAACTCTGTCACATGAGTTCTAACTGAAGTATCCATGCAATAGCTCCACTTAACCCTCAGGAATAGCGTAATTCCTTCTGTCAGCTCCTGTGCCACATTTGTGCACTTAATTGAAGTGCTCCAAGAGAATAAGATAATGTTTAGAGTCCAAATATTATTAAGAGCTAATAATATTCGACATATCTATTTTTAGACTGGCAATCTAAAAATAGATTCCGCCCAATATGTCTAAAAATAGAAATCCATCTATTTTTCCAACTTGACCAACCATCCACAAATAACATCCCGCAACTCATAGAATATGATCGACATGTCTAAAAATAGACTTTGCGACAAAAATCACCTGTGTGGGCCCCACCTAGTTTAGGTGATCACTTTCCAACTAGGATCAGGAATGATGTTTCAGGATGTCTCCTTCACCGTTTCTTGTTGCAATCTTCAACACTCCCTCTCAACAAGAAAGGACTGTCTTTGCATGCGACATGCAACTCCATGCATTCGCCCTGCAACCTTAACAAGTGCCATGCAACTCCATGCAACTGCTCTGCAACTCCTCTGAAACTGAATAGGCTCCAAACAACTCAATCAGTATAATGCATCTATCAAAGTCTTCGACCTCTCGCTAGCTACTACACAGTTCCCAGAAATCCACCGCGTCGTTGAAACGTTGCACCTGCACCTCGCACTCTGTCGTCGAATCCTCTCGAATCGCGCCTCCGCATCCGAGCACCGCGCCTTTGATCCGCCCGCATCAATCCAACCGATCATGCTACTACTCGTGCACATCATAGCGGTGCCCGACCCTCATGATCCACACCTGGTGAATCATGCCCATAAATCTCCTCTTGGGATTACCTACGGGCGGTCGCCCCACCCTCACCTGTGTACGCATGCACTCCCTCCGCCCATCCGGCACGAAATTTCTCCGCATATAAGTTTTTCCACCTCCATGATCCTCATCTTGTGGCTGCTCCACATCACGAGGCTCACTTTACCTATATTTCCACTTCCTCTCGTCACTGCATGGCTTTCTTGCACTTCCCAATAGTAGGAAGCTTCGTAGAAATCCCATCTACTTCAAGTCTATAGAGATTCTTCGCTCAAACCCCAAACTTCTTGACTTTTCCTGTTACTTTGTACCGAAGGAAAAAATTTCCTTCACTAAATACAACATCATACCCCTTTGGACCTAACATTACACCAGATTAAATTTTCTTTCAACCTGGAATAAGGCATTTGACTAAAAGAATGAGTTTAGCTGCTCTCTCAAAGGTAATGGTGCTCAATGCCGTCGCACGTATTTTCCATCGTCGCTTAAAGTCAACATGCAACTCGGGAGATCTTTCTCCATCAATACTGGGGTAGATTGGGTCATTATGTAGCAGCGCGCCCGGGGTCAACATACCACCTTTCGATCCCAATGCACTCAGATATCATATGTGCAATCATCACCGAGAAGTCTGCGCTCAAATGTGAGGAAGAGCTCCCCACTGTACCGTAGATGCAACATCTCCGCTCGTGCTTTTCTTATGTGGAAAATCGTGCTTAAAATGTCATGTCATGATGGTAGCATACCTTATGATGGTAGCATACTTCATTAATAGTCGGCCGCCTTTGCCATCCGCACCGGATTGAGAAGGATTTTTCTTCCCCTTCCCTTTCCTTGCTTTGGCAGCCAAAGCACAATCCTCTTCATCATCATTCTTTGATGAAGATCCATCCCTGGTATCCCGCCTTATCTCCTCCTGCACAAGATCCGACCAAAGTCGCTCCCATCCTGGCAATTTCTCCCGACCATTGACAGAGTCCTGATAGGAATGCCAACTCTTCGAAAGCCCAAGGAGAGCCAAGCTCACCAAGTCCTTGTCATCCACACTAACTCCTACTCTCCCAAGCTCATCCCTGCAGTGGAAAAACTTTTTCAAGTATACCGGAATAGTGTCATTCTTCTCCATTTTTATTTTCCTGAGTTTATCCTTGAGCGCCAACTTCCTCTGGTCACTCTTGCTTTGGAACAAATCTGTCAAATATTTCCACATCAAGAATGGAGAAGCTTTACCATGAAGGCTAATAATTATTGACCTTTTACACCTTCCAACAGAATTCTTCGACACCTGCCACTTTTTGCCATGCGTCATTTTTATTATGTCACGTACCAGGAAGATCTATGTATAACATCAACATCGTTATGAACTCCTTCAACCCATTGTCATCCCGCACTGCCTCCATCCTCTCCTTCCATGCAATATAATTGGAGCTTCCATCAAGGGCATACTCCAATCGCAATCCTTCGAAAGACATTTCAATGAATGCTCAACTTCGACACCAAGAAAACACTGCAGAAAATTTGAATTCCACTAGACAAAACTCAACCGCTTCAATGCTTTGCAATTGCTCAAGGATCAATATCACTGATACGATAGAAAATGGAGAATTGATATGTTATACATCTGAGATTCACCTGATCACACACTATTTGACTTCATGCACAATACAGAATCTCTTCTACCATTGATCATTAATTGCAGAAATAAAAACAATCGCATGCGCACATTAAAACCATAAACATTCACACATATGAACACAGTATTTAATGGGAAAGCTTAAAGCTAAAAATCCCCAACTATCTGTATATTATATGTCATAGAGGTCATGTAACAATCATTATACAAAGCTCCTCACAAGCTCTCAGTACAATCTCCAATTGCTACACACTAATCAGGCCCGATATTGCAAATCCCATGCACCAATCTTTGCCAGCCTTTACCCTGCCTCTACTGCGCAATCCCTACTGAATAATAGCTCTGGATGAGTTCAAATTGCCCCAGCCTTTCTCACGCAATATTCATAGGCATCTCCAACCACTATGTGTTGCAAATCATGCAACACTTTAGTCACAACTGATAGTCAACCTCGCTTTTTTCACCTACCTCTTCACCGGTCTCCACCGAAAACTCGTCCATGCACTGAAGTTAACTGATGTATTATTTAGTTGATTAATGAGTTTATAATTATTGAATTAATTAATAATTAATTCACACCACTCTCACTAGTGTATCAATCAGTTAGACTAGATACAACTATCTCAACTATGTTTAGATTAGTTAAACTAAACAAAACTCCATTAACTTCCTCAATCAACTCCACCAAACTCTCTCACATGAGTTCTAACTGCTTCTTCATGCAATAGCTCCAATTAACCCTTAGGAATAGCATAATTCCTTCTGTCAACTCTTGTGCCACATCTGTGCACTTAACTGAAGTGCTCCAAGAGAATAAGATAATGTTTAGAGTTCAAATATTATTAAGAGCTAATAATATTCGACATATCTATTTATAGACTAGCAATCTAAAAATAGATTCCGCCTAATATGTCTAAAAATAGAAGTCCATATATTTTTCCAACTTCATCAACCATCCACAAATAGCATCCCGCAACTTATAGAACATGATCCATATGTCTAAAAATAGACATAGTCTAAAAATAGACTTTGCGACAAAAATCACCTGTGTGGCCCCCACCTAGTTTAGGTGATCACTTTCCAACTAGGATCAGGAATGATGTTTCAGGATGCCTCCTTCACTATTTCTTGTTGCAATCTTCAACATGTGGGTGGAAGCATGCAACACTGCAGTTTATGTGAAAAACCATTGTCCTCATAGAGTACTTGGCATGAGTACACCTGAAGAAGCTTTTACTGGTAAGAACCCTGATATTTATCATTTGAAGATTTTTGGCTCATCTGTTTACATTCATGTGACAAAGGACGACATGAAGAAGCTGGAGCCGATCGCAGAGGTTGGGATATTTTTGGGGTACACTGATACACCCCACAACTATCGTGTGTATTTTCTGTGGACACGGATGACCGTGGTGCGACAAGATATAAAATTCAATGACGTGAAAGCCATAAAGTTGTTGCCAGAGGGAGCTATACTTGCAGCAGAGGGAGAAAATTCTGTTCCCAAAGATGAGCCTCTAGATGTGGATCACCACAGGAGGAGATTTCATGGAGGGAGGAGTCCACTGCTGGGTCTCAAATACTGAGTAAGCGCGTACAAGCATACCATGTAGCCGAAAGACCGAAGCTTGATGCTATAATGTAGGAGTCCCCAACATAAATACGATATAGACAATCACCGATCGATTTACGTATACATGGCTCTTATGAGCAAGTGTATCATGACATAGCCATCTTCTTTTGAAGAAGAAGTGCAGGAGCCCACATGGGTAGATTCCATGGTGGAGAAGTATGACTCCATTGTCAGAAACAAGGCTTGGGAGATTGTTCCAAGGTCGCTGGTAAATCAACAGGATCAAGACGGATCACAAGGAAAGCAAGCCTTGAATGGGAGCGTTTGCGATAAGGAAAGATTTGTTGCCCTAGGCTTCTCAGCAGACGTAGGGATTATTTGTAAAGAAACCTTTGCACCCGTCGCACGGTATTCTTCCATACAGACCATCCTTGCTCTCTCAACGCAGATGGGTTGGCACATTCATCAGAAGGATGTGAAGACTGCCTTCCTTAATGGGATCATTGAGGAAGAGGTGTACATTGAGCATCTTGAAGGATTTGAGATCTTCAGTAGTGAGTCGCATGTGTGTAGGCTCAAAAGAGTGTTGTATGGGCTGAAACAAGCATCCTGTGCTTGGTACACTCGGATCGACAGCTATTTCAATTCTGGATTTGTTTCACCCAAGAGTGAGAAGTGATGCAAACTCCGTACCAAATTGTGGTGGAGGGTAAGCTTCTAATCATTGTTCTTTATGTTGATGATTTAATACTAATGGGTGATGAGTAGTTGATACACTCATGCAAGGCAGATCTTGCAAAGTGTAGAAATTTGAATAATAGATAACTTCTTCACCGAGATTATCCTGATCACACACTATTTGAGCTTCATGCATAATACATAACCTCTTCTACCATTGATCATTAATTGTGGAAATATAAACAATCGCATGCACACATTAAAACCATAAACAATCACACATATAAACACAGTATTTATGGGAAAGCTTAAAGCTGAAAACCCCCAACTATCTGTATATTATAATGATAGATATCATGTAACAATCATTGTACAAACTCCTCACAAGCTCTCAGTACAATCTCCAATTGTTACACACTACACAAGCTTAGATCATACAAAACACATGCTCCAATCTGCTCCACCTGTTAGCCTGCCTCTACTGCGCAATCCAATATGGATAATTATGAGATCCAAGTTCGAATCCCATTGGTATGTACTGCGCAATCCTCATTGGCTTCTCCATCAATGTGTGTACAAATCTCATGCACCAGTATAGTCACAACTGATAGTCACAACTAATAGTCACACGTTCTCTTACCTACCTTTTCACTGCCTCCACCGAAACTGCCCAGCACTGTGCTTAGTCAGATGTATTCTTTAGTTGATTTATGAGTTAATAATTAGTGAATGAGTTGATGAGACAGTTAATGGAGTTGTGTTCAAATAACTTAGTTATTATTATATTCAGTCTAACCGATTGATACAATTAGTGAGAGTGGTGCACTAATTATTAATTAATTCACTAATTATTAACTTATAAATCAACTAAAGAATACATCAGTTAACTGCAGTGCATGGACAGTTTCAGTGGAGACCAGTGGAGAGGTAGGTGAAAGAGCAGTGTGACTATCAGTTGTGACTATACTGGTGCATGAGATTTGCACACACATTGATGGAGATGCCAATGAGGATTGCGTAGTACATACTGGTGGGATTCGAACTTGGATCTAATGCTTATCCATATTGGATTGCGCAGTAGAGGCAGGCTAACAGGTGGACCAGATTGGAGCATGTGTTTTGTATGATCTGAGTTTGTGTAGTGTGTAACAATTGGAGATAGTGCTGAGAGCTTGTGAGGAGTTTGTACTATGATTGTTACATGATCTCTATCATTAAAATATACAGATATTTGGGGGTTTTTAGCTTTAAGCTTTCCCATAAATACTGTGTTTATATGTGTGATTGTTTATGGTTTTAATGTGCGCATGCGATTGTTTTTAATTCCGCAAATTGATGATCAATAGTAGAAGAGGTTATGTATTATGCATGAAGCTCAAATAGTGTGTGATCAGGATAATCTCAGTGAATAAGTTATCTATTATTCAAATTTCTACAACCACCAACCGTCGTGTCTGCCCAAATCTCGAAACCACAGTCAGCATTTTCAGAACCCACCTCAGCTAGTAACTAATCACACGATCGTAGCCATGGATGAGGCCAGGGGGAAATTGATTAGTTATGGGGTCTCATCAACCTCACTCGTGCCGGTTAATTACATAACCCGCATGCAAAGAAGTGCGAGAATGCCAAAAAAATCTAAGATAGAACGAGAAAGGTCCAAGGGAGAAAGAGAAGCAGAGAAGGCACGCAGAGGATGGAATTTAGAGGAAAAGAGAAGGAGTTGGTCTACAGGTGTATCAAAGACGATCTAAAATGACAAAAGCAGCACTAGCAGTCATAGAACAAGAGCTCGATAATAGAGTGCAAAAGATGGAACTGTTAGTAGGGAAATATGACAGTTCCTCACTGATCGACACCGGCCTCACGGACTCCTTCGAGTTTCCAGCAACAAAGAGACAAGTATATATGGATAATTATGCCACTGAAGCAGGACAACAAGCAGCAAGAGTCCGACCAGAGTTTCGGCGCATTCAACAGTCCACTATACTGAATTTAAGAGATCTCCCAGTGTTTGGTGTTACAGGCGCTGCAATGCAGTGCACCAAGTTCTTGTTGAGCCAAATTCTTAATGGTTCGCTATGGCTAGGGAAAGAAATCTCAATTCATGCGAAGGACATCCACAGGCTAACAGGACTGTCAATGGAAGGGAGGGATGTTTCATCAGCCTTCTAGAATATATCCAAAAGAGCGAAGAAGACTGGAGACAACGACTACTACACCAAGTATGACACTAAGAGGGGGGGAAGGAGCCAAAATTGACTTGATCAACAGACCAGAGGTCAGGTTCCCTTGTTACCTAGTTGCAAGAAAAATGATAGAGGCACTATACAAAAGGAGAATGCATGCTGAATACGATTTTGATTGCGGAGCATTGTGTCCATGGGACACAACTGAACTGGTGCTCATTTTTTATGAACGAGTTGTTCGAAGCTTGCGAGGACAACTACAAGAGGGCAACCGGATTCATCTATGGATATATAATTATGGCGCTAGCTATGTGGAAATGGACGTTTCCAGGCATTCGAGTTCCGGTGGAGATAGTAACAGGACACCCATTGGCAATGAAGTTCATGGCTTGGAAGGTATCCAAGGATCCTAGCACGAAGGAGGTAAACACAGAAGCTTTCAGGGTATGGTACAACCAAATGGTTGATGTTGTGATCAGTCAAAAGAATCCCAAGGAGTCTTTTGGATGGTTATAGCACACAGATATGGTTTGGTGTTACCCATAAGCAACCTTTATCAGGCCAATGTGCGTACCAGAATCCACTTTCAAGATGAGGCCATTAAAGTTCCAAATTAATGAAACAGCCTTCCACACAGAAGTCTGATCGTGGCCAGGAGTAGCGATAAAGGTTAGAAGCGGAGTCTATACTTACATCTTCGATGGGATGCTACCAAACCCACTGTCGGGAGAGACTTCAAAGCAGACGATGACTAGGATGGCACAGCTGTAGCTGTCTCCAATCATTGAGCAGTTAAACAAAAAGGTACATAATTTTAATAAATTAGTTCAAGTTTTAACAAGTGATTCCACTGCATTTCATACATTTTCACAATTTAGGGCATCTCACTCCAGACCATCTTCTGCCACGACCCCCCTAGTAGCACCAATACCCAACATTATGTTTAGCCCACCGGCCCCAACAACTACAGCACTGGTCTGAAAGACTAAAGCTGGGAAAACCCCAGCAGCGGCACTAAAATAAAAAAGGGTCAAGATCGCAGTATCTAGTACAGTGGTTGATCTCCAAGCTCAAAGTTGAGAGAGACTATTCAGGAGCAGAAGGCGAATATAGACACCTTGACCGTCAAGTTGTAAAGAACCCAATGGATTATCAACTACCTTGAGCAGCGAAACAAACAGTTGGAAGATCAGCAAACTATCATGGAGTTGCAAAACATCCGTGAAAATCGGCAAGCTGCCCAAAGAAGCCAAACCGAGATGACATCCATTGAGCGAGAGATTGAGGCTGATAGAGATACTTGGCTTGAGAGGGTCAATATTCATCTGGAGAAGCTATTGGAGAAGGCCAACAAGGAAAATAACATGCTAAGGCACATGAAGAATCATTATTGGGCGAGGAATCATGCTTGCAAGGCACGAATCAAGATCCTGAAGGCAAAGCTAAAGAGGGCATTAAAACGTCGCAAAAGGCATGATAGACTCCAAATTTTGGCCGAAGCTTCTTTGGCTCAGCATAGTGCTTGATGGTGGACATTCAGCCCAAATTTCAAGAAATTTGGGACACAAATTGTCAATTTTGTTTTTTTTTTTTTGGCCTTAACACATATTTTCCTGCCCGACGCGTCGCGCCACTTGGCACGCGCTTATAATTGGCAGCTCCTCTTGAAGAAAAACTTGTATTTCTAGATTTTTCATCAAAATTTATGCATGCCTACCCATTACCTAAATATTTTGACAAGTTTTGGGTTGCCTGAAGGGTCAAAAACACCCTAAAAATGACCTTTATGCCTCTTTTTGGACACACAGGAAGCAGTGTTGGGAAAACTCATTTTTGGAAGGGAAAATGGCAACCAAATTCATAAATTCCACTTGTGTTGGAAAGTAGACAGGTATAGCTTTCCAATGAGCTATCCTGCACTCAATTTTCACTCCAGGAAGGCCCTCAAAATCAGCTCCAAAGTGGCGCGGCGCATTGGGAATTTTGCCCTAGTTTTCACTCAGTAACTCAGTTTTTCGCCTAGTTTTGGCTAGTTTGATTTTTTTATCTTCAAATGTAAAGATATTGATGTAACTTGATGTAATTTCATGGTTTTTGATGTAATTTTGAAAAAATTTCACTCATGTAAGTAGATTCATTCACCAAAAAGTGAATTGTAACTGAATGAATCAGTTTCCTATCTTATAGAGGCAAGTTGTTCCACTGCCTATTTTCCAGTTCTTAGTTTATATCTTGTTGAAACAACTCCTAAAATAGTGAGCTCGACCCCTAGAGGCATGGGGATGAGTTATTATTGTCTATATCTTGTATTTTCTCAGTGATTTTCAGGGTTGGACACTAGGGATTGCTTTGAGCTCCATTGTACATTTCATCTCTGCATTTTGGCAAAGGAATAAACCAGGGTTTGCAGCACTCTTTGGGATCCATGTGACTCTATGTTTTGATGGTGTGTTTTTCTCTATGATTGTAAGTTTACTGATGTTTCATGTGTATCATTTCCCTTCTCCTTTCTTATTAAGTTAAACAAACAAGTATTAAAGGTGGAATTCATTAGATTTCCAGTGCTCTACCTTGAGTTTTGTTTAATTTTAAATGTTTTCAACTGTCTGAAGAGGAATCCTGAAAGCCTATTTCCCTCTTCAACTCCTCACCGGTCTGAGCTATCCATCTCATTCATTTTGAAGCATCAAAACAATTGCCTTTCTTGCCCCATTCAGCTCTACAAAACTGATCATTTCCCAGACCCAAAATCTGCCCTTCCCTTTGATTCCAACAAAAACCCCCAAAATCAAATCAAAATCTTTTACATGTATACCTAGCCTAAAATCAGCTTTTATTTCAAGTCATCTCTAGCCTCATTGATCATTTTTGTTGAGATTGACCCAGAGAGAGCCCTCTCCTGATCTGGTAGGGCTAGCTACCAGATTAAGCGTGGTTTGATGTTACCCTAGACTCTGCCTTCCTACAGCCTGAGGTAGATTTAGGCAATAACATAGTGGCGACCATACTGGGGAAAACAAAATGGTTTGCTTGTTAGTTTTATTCGTTTTATAAGCTACAAACGGAGCCTGAAGTTATGCCAGGTAGCCTTCGAAACGCTCTTGCTTTGCATTAGCGAAAGTAGATAAACGCTGCTTCAGTCAGTCCCCGGTCTAGTTTGTAAACGTAACATTTGACCTGTAAATTGCCCCAATACATCATATCATTCTAGACTTTTTGATGATGAGTTTAGAATTTGAAAGGCTGAACAAGTTGGTTTTGTCCCTTTAATTTTTGAAAATAATTCAACACATTGGCTTCCAGACGACATACCAGAGCAAATTCGGATCCCGATCCACCTCCTGTGTATGAAAATCCCAATCTTATTTCGAGAATCCTTCGTCGAGAAAGTCCTGTGATTCATGTGTTCAAATCTCATTCATGTCCCGTTGTTTTTGAGTATCTTGAAGATCTTGAGTTTGATGAACAATTTGAGTTGTCATTGTTTGAGACTAAGTCTGAAAGTGTTATTGATTCTACTGTCATAAATCCCGAGTTTATCAAATATCTGGAAATTGAACAGGCTAACAGATCCATTGACAGTTACATTTTGAATATTCAGAATTCCATTGTGGCAACAAACATCCCTGAATTCATGGAGTCTTCACCTGCAACTCTTGGGTCATCAGCAGTTACATATGTCTCAGAAATTCCTACCGAGCCTCCTTTCATTCCTACCATTCCCGTGCAACCATCTATCGCTGATCAACAATCTGTAGTAGTATCGCCTCCATCCACACCACATACACCTCATACATCAATTGCTCCGATTCCTCCTATATCTCCAAGACCGGTTGTAAATCCACCCAGAGCAATGGCTGCCCGATTTTCACCTCTCGTATTGCCTCAAAACTTAGATGACATGCCCGCAGATTATCAAAGCAAAATTCCATTGTTTGATGGCACTCCTCAAAGTGTTACTGCTCAGCAACATGTGGATAGAATGGCAGATTTATTTGACCTTCATGAGATTGATGCCGAAAATGTGACAATGAGATTGTTTATACAAACTTTTGGAGGAGAAGTAAGAAAGTGGTTTAGAGCTTTGTCGGCTAGAAGTATTGCTACACTGCCTAATCTTCAGAGACAATTCTTGGATTGATGGGAAGTGCAAAAAGATCCTCTTTCAATCCTTTCTGAATACGACAATATCAAGCGAAATTTTGGTGAGTCTGTCCAAGATTATTGTATTAGATTCAATATTGTTTACAATGCAATTCCTGATGATATAAAGCCACCTAGGGGATCTACTTTGGTTAAGTTTCCAGATGGATTCGATCTTGACATGGCCTATCAATTAAGTTAGATAAGTTCGGCCACTTTAGAGGATATGTAGAAAATTGTAGTCAGCATTGAAGCTAATTTGTATGCTAGGAGAGTTAGAATGAAAGCTGAAAATAAAGTAGCAATAAAGGAAGAGGTTTCCACGTCAGATCAAGTGCTTCGTAAGATGGAAAAGATGTTTGAAAGATTAACACTTGATAAGCCTGAACTGCAGATCAGAAATCCTAACTTTCGTGGCCAGCAGCAACCGCAATTCAGAATCAAGCAAAGAGAGCAGCGAGCACAAGAACCGGCACTTCAACAGCAAGTGAAGACGCCCTTACAGCAGAATTTTGTTGGTCCTGAATCAGATGATCAAGAGAATATCATAGGAGAAGATAATCATTTCTTTACACCTGATGATATGCCAATTTTTATCATTGAAGATGAGGAGTATTCAGAAAGTTTAGCTGTACAAAAAGACGAAGATTTCTTCTTGACAAATGAGACAGCTCTTGAAGAAGAGTCTGGTGAGTATCAAAGGGGATACATGAATGCTTTAACTGCTGCCCAGCAGCGACAATATTCACTCAGAAACATAGATGTGCCTATTAATCCAATTCAAAAGAGAAAGGAAGTTTCAGCACCAAAGAATGATTCACCTGTTGCGCAGAAGAAGGGAAAAGAGATAGTTGATCCCACTACTAGAAAATCACCATCAGCAAATGAAAGATCCAATCAGCCAATTGTATCAAAGGAGAAAACTAAAAAGAAGGATGTTCCAGCTAAATAGGTAGAGAAAACTTCAGTTTTTAACTTAGAAAATGAAATTGCTAAGTTAAAAGTATCCATTCCTTTAACTGAATTGATGAAGAACAGAAGCTATGAGGGTTAGGTGTCTAAGATTTTGAATTTAGATCCATTGTCTAATATGGTAAATGTGGAAGATGATCAACCTGAATTGATTCTTGGTCCAACATTGGATGGTGAGTCTCCATATAGTGATGTGCCTCCTTTTTATATCAGCCTTAGATTGCATGATTATGTGTTACACAATGCTATGTTTGATTTTGGAGCCTCTCATAATCTCATGCCTAGGGAAATCATGGAGAAATTGGGATTGGATATCACTAGAAAGTATCATGATCTTTACTCTTTAGATTCTAGTAGAGTAAGATGCATTGTGCTTATCAAAGATTTGGTGGTCAGTTTGGATCAGATTCCGACTAAAAATGTTTTGATGGATGTGGTTGTGGCGGATATCCCTCCTAGATTTGGAATGCTTCTTTCCAAATCTTGGGGAGCGAAACTTAAAGGGACATTGCAGCTTGATTTCTCCTATGCTACTATTCTTGTGTTTGGTCAGATGAGGAAATTTTATCGGGAGCAAAAGATGAATTATATGATCACCAGCAAGGAGAAACCGGTAAATCATTAGATCAATTATGTACATACTGATTTAGAATCATTTGTTTTGTATTCAGATAGTTTCAATGATGTAAATAGCCAATTAGTTGAAGTAGAAGACATTCTGGAAATCACTAAGAATTTCAGAGAGGTCTTACAGAAAGAGAGACAAAAACTTGAAAGTACCGCTGAGCAATCAGCCTTTCAACAACAGCAAAAAGTTAATGGACAGAAAGCAGAAATAACAGAGCAAACAGAATTTCAGCACTTGGAAGAGGATGAAGATGGTTTGTGGACCATGGACTTTGATGGTGCAGTGGGAAATGACGGTGCTGGAATTAGCATTTGGGTACGTAACCCTTTTTCCGCCCCAAACAAAGTGCTGAGTAATGTAAGGGTCTGTTCTTATAAATTGGCTTTCGATTGTTCAAATAATGAGGCTGAATATGAAGATTTAATTGCTGGTCCGAAAATTATTAGAAAGTTGCATGCTAAGAGGATTGCAGTGTATGGCGACACCGAGTTGGTTATCAAGCAAGTGAAAGGTGAATACCAAGCTAAGCATCCTCGAATGCGGGCTTACCGAAATGCGGTACTAGATATCTTGAGATTGTTTTCAGATTATACTTTGACTTGTGTCCCTCGTATTCAGAATGGTATTGCAGATGCACTTACAAAGGCAGCAAGTAATTTGAAAATTCCGATGAACTCAAGTAACAAATTTGAAATCTATGTGAAGCATCGTCCAACTGTCCCGGACAATCAAAGGTATTGGCAAGTGTTTCAAGATGATGAAGAAATTGATGAATTTCTGCAAAATGAAGGTAAATTCAAAGACACTTCAATTGATGTGGAGCATGATGATGGTGAGGCGGATGTGCAAGTAAATCAGATGGAAGTTTTGCAGCTGAAGGATAATGTCATTCCTAAAGTTCTAATACCTTTAGAGGAGATTTTCGACCAAGGTGATGTAGCTTGAAAACCAACCTTGCGGCCAACCAAAAAAGGAGTTGAGGATGTGAACATTAGATCAGCAGAAAATCCAAAAATGGTGAAATTGTCCAAAGCATTGCCCCCACATGTAAAAGCCAAGTATATCAGTTTGTTGTCTTCTTTTGCTGATGTTTTTTCTTGGGACTATTTAGATTTGAAGACATACGATACAAACATAATTCAGCACACCATTCCGATCAAGCCAAATCAAAATCCTTTTCGGCAGAAGCTGACAAGAATAAATCCAAATTTGCTGCCCTCAATAGAGAAGGAAGTGAATCAGTTTTACAAGGCTGGTATCATCGTTCCCATAAGATTTTCAGATTGAATTTCTAATTTGGTGCCCGTGCGCAAGAAAACAGGTGAGATTCGCTTATGCATTGATTTTAGGAATCTGAATAAGGTTTCTTTGAAAGATAATTATCCATTGCCCAAAATGGATCACATACTTCAGCGAGTAGTTGGATCATCTCGTATGTCACTACTCGATGGTTATTCTGGTTATAACCAAATTCTGGTCCATGAGGATGATAGAGACAAAACAACGTTCACCACTCCGTGGGGAACTTTCCATTATGCTAAAATGCCTTTCGGTTTGAAGAATGCTGGTGCGACCTTTCAGCGAGCAATGGATATGGAATTTGAAAATGAGAAGGATGTTTTTCTAGTTGTGTATCTTGATGATTTGACAGTCTTTTCTAATTCAGATGAAGAGCACCTTTACCATTTGAAGATTGTTTTTCAGTGGTGTAGAAAATATGGTGTGTCACTCAATCCGAAGAAGAGTTTGTTTGCCATGGATGAAGGAAATATTCTTGGTCATATTATATCAAAGGATGGCATCCGCATTGATCCAGCTCGAGTAGAAGCTATTCAACAAATTGATCTTCCTAGAAACAAAAAGGAGATCCAATCATTCAATGGTAAGATGAATTTCGTACGTCGCTTTGTGCCCAATCTTGTAGAACATCTAAGGGAAATTAAAAACATGCTTAAGAAATATAGCGTAGTGAAATGGACTGAGGAGGCTGTAAAGTCTTTCAATTTAATGAAGTTGGCTCTTTCTTCAGCTCCGGTTTTGATCAGCCCGGACTATACTCAGGATTTTATTTTGTTTTCATTTGCCTCGAATCATACTATGGCAGTATTTTTGATGCAGAAAAGAGATCAACATGAAAAACCAATTGCTTTTTTTAGTTGAACCATAAGAGATGCATCCTTAAAGTATAACATTATTGAAAAGCAAGCTCTTGCTTTAGTGAAAGCATTGAAATATTTTCGAGTATATATTCTGCATTCTCACATTCTAGCTTATGTTCCTAATGCTACTGTTAAGGATGTTTTAGTGCAAACAGATCCGGAAGGGAGATGAGGCAAATGGATTGCTGCCTTGTTGGAGTATGATGTGGAGATAAAGCCTACAAAGCTCATCAAAGGACAAGGGCTGGCTAAGCTAATGGCTGAGTCAAATTTTCATGCCTTGGACATTAATCTCATTGCTGCTATGTCCGAGGAAAATGAAGAAAGTTCGTTAATTCAGGTATCAGAAATCTTTGTTCTTTCTCCTTGGTATTCGGATATTGTATATGTGCTCCAAAATCTGTCACCACCGCCAGGCATGGCTAAAAAAAAAAGTAGAACTCTGAAATTGAAGGCTGCCAAGTTTTGTATTTTGAATAATGCACTCTATTGGAAAGATCCCGTTGGTGTTTTGCTAAATTGTTTGGTTGAAGAAGAAGCAAAACAAGTTATGGATGATTTTCATAAGGGAGATTGCGGAGGTCACCTTTTCTGGAAAACAACGGCCAACAAAATTTTGAGAGCATGATATTATTGGCTGAATCTCTTTGCTGATGTGTACAAAACTGTTAAAATCTGCCATGAATGTCAGATTTTTGAAGGGAGGAAAAAATTGCAGCCTTTGCCGCTTAAGCCCATTGAAGTAAGTGCTCCTTTTCAGCAGTGGGGTTTGGATTTCATTGGCGAAATCCATCCTTCTTCTTCATCTCAACATAAGTGGATCCTTACAGCGACGAATTATTTCACTAAATGGATTGAGGCGATTCCCACCAGGCAGGCCACAAATTCGGTAATAATTTCATTTCTTGAGAATAATATTTTGTCTCGTTTTGGCTGTCCAAATAAGTTAATTACTGATAATACAGCAGCTTTCAAATAAAAAAGAATGATTGAGTTTTTTGATAAGTATAAATTCACTTTGGGGCACTCAACCGCTTATCATCCACAAGGCAACGGATTGGCCGAGTCCTCGAATAAATCTTTGGTCAACATTATAAAAAAGCTACTGGAAATAAACAAGAAAGGTTGGCATAAGAAATTGTTTAATGCACTTTGGGCAAACAGAGTGAGAAAATAAATCCATAGGCATGTCCCCTTTTGAGCTCGTGTATGGTGTTGACACGGTATTTCCTACCTCTCTCGCAGTTCCAGTGGTCAAACTTCTTCAGGAAGTTGGCAATGAAGATGACCATATGCAAAGAAGAATAAATCAAATGATCCATTTACAGCAGACTAGAGAGGAGGTTTATCAAAACATTTTCAAGCTGCAAGAGAGAATTAAGAAAATATATTACAGAAAAGAAAAAGCGGACAAGTTTCAATTAGAAGAAGTGGTGCTAAAATGGGATGCAACAAATGAAGAAAAAGGTAAGCATGGTAAGTTCGAAAATCTCTGGAAAGGACCCTTCAAAATTGTTGCATATCAGGGTCAAAATGCTTTTCTTCTGAAGGAGATGAATGGGGAAGATTTCCCAGGAGGGCCGGTCAATGGTCGGCTGCTCAAGCGGTATCATTTCCGAAATGTTTTCTGTTGTTTTACATTATCACTGTACATACCAGTTTGTTTGAGTTTCATTGCAAGTGTGTGCTGTCATCATTCCTTCAGTTTGGGGCCCGAGGTGAAGGCTATAACTCTGAAGATTGATTTCAGCTTTGGTTTAAGTTTGTTGATTCAAGTCTTTCAGTCAATTTGGTTTCGAAATTGAGTCAATTTTCAGTCAATAAAATGAGTCAAGAGTCTTGCTTTGGTTTGTCGAAGTTATTGACTCCATAGCCCAATGGACGAAGGCACTGCCTACTCTCCCAGAAATCTGTAGTTCTTGGCACCTCCAAGGAGCTACCATCCCCATTGGAGCCAATGTTAGAGTCGGTATATTCATCCCTCCAACAGAGATCAAATTTCTCTTGTTGCATTTCATTTTAGGTGTCTCACTCAGTTAAATCAGCTGCATTCCATTAGGAGCATGGATCATTTGACGGTAGGGGCTTGTCACTCATATCCCTCATGTCTTGTACCTGCTAGCCTATTTTTGTTCATTAAAATCATGTACAGTCATGTTTGGTCTCAATGTTGGAAAAGAGTCATTTTAGGGTTTTTAGTCTCATTAGGTCTAGGGTTTAGTTAACCAGGTCTCAAAATGCTTAATAATGGTCAGCAGGCACATGAGGAAGCTTCAAATAAGGTTTCAGTACAAAAAATTTCATCATCATAATGCTTGATAATATTTTTTCTTCAAAAATATGTTTTGAAGAAAAATCAGTCTATTTCATCTTTATGTAATAAATGCAATGTAATTTTCAAGTTTTTCAGTTGTAATAATGCTCCATTCGCAACCCTGGTCGCCTTCGCCAAAGCTCCATGCCATTCATTCCCCTGCAAGACAGAAAAAGAAGCTCATTATTCAGTCCAAAAGCACAAAGGAAACAAAACAGAGTTTAAAGTGAAATGTCAAAGTTTACAACATTATAAAGTGGGTTTTCTCAAATAAAAAATCAAAGTCTTTGGTATATATATGATTTTATGTTTCAACACTCCATTTTCATGCCAAAGAGACAACAGTGAGCAAGAGAAGAGTTGAGAGGAGCGAAGCAATTTTTTGGAGGTCGGACAGTGTCAAGTTTCCAAGCACGACACATTGGACAGCCGGCGCGACGCATCAGGCGTGCGCGGCGCATAAGGTAGCTTCCTTGTGTGTGAATTTGTTCTAGCGCAGCGCATTGGAAGGGCGCGGTGCACAGGGTTGGCTGCGCGGCGCATCGGGCCAGAACACAAATTTTTGCCATTCATTTCAATCATCAAAATTTGCTCGGTCTCTCCTTGTTCGAGTAAGTCAAAGCCACTTCCTCATTGCTCTTAACAAGTATTTGGTGTTGATTATGAGATTGATTATGAATATTTGAATAAAAAAACTCAAAACCCTATTCTCTTGTTTTAAGATTGCTCGTAGGGTTTTAAAATTGGTTTTTATGTCAAACATTTCCATTCCCCACCTTGTTTTTTCCCCTTCCTCACTGTTATCTTATCACAGTAGCCCATCCCCTATCCCTTTACATCCCTACAGTCACTTATTCCTCTCCCATTCCCATTATCCCCATCCCACTCGTAAAATTTCCCCAAATCCCAAGTTATCCCAAAAAAATTAAGTGGTTGTCCCTTGTCCCTAAATTTATCAAATTACAGTTTTCAAAAAGAAAATTTCACTTGATAAAAATTCATTGTTCCTACTACCCCATTCCTCCATATTCACTCCCATATTACCATATATTTGGTAATCAAATCAAAACACCAAAGTTCTCATTGTCAACCAAGACAACCTAGACCTTGCATAGACCTTGGACATCATGGAGACAGATACCGATACATCTTATGACCGAGACAGTGATTCCACCACTGAACTACATGCACCTAGAAGGCCTCATAAGAGTGGCAGACATGTGAGAGAGGAGCCCACCTCATTGGCTGAATTGCAGGCTTGTCCACTTGCTATGGCATGTTTTCGAGAGCAGTCTTGTTATCAATTTTGTGAAATGATTACTAGGGTAAATTATCATCAGGAGCTGGCTCGTTTGTTTGTATTGCATTTACATGATGGTCAGGTCACCCTTGCCGGTGTGACTTTCACTTTAACACCGGAAACTATCTCTCAAGCAACCGGAATACCTAATTTTGGAGAAGAATGGAACAAAAGACATCAGGTGGACAGAGTGCACTATGAACCATATATCAGGCCTAGCTTTGTGAAACAACTAGCAGAGTGTTTCCTTTCTGGTTCCTAAAGGATTCCTATGCGCCTCTGATGAAACTCATTATCATATATTTCAATTGTGACGGTCGGTTTTCACACCTCTATGCCTATCATATCAGGTTATTGATGCATTTTACCAAGGTGAGGATGATGAACCTCCCTTATTTCATGTGTCGGAATATCGAGAGAATGACCACTCTCGTGCAAAGGAAAACTCCTGAGCAACAGTACAACAGTATTTATCACTATGCACTCATTAAGATCGTGGTTGTGCATTAGCTTGGCTTGCAGGGTATTTCATGGGAGGATTTCATTTCAAATGATTTATTCACAGCTCCTCAGGTTCCTCCGGAGGTTGTTCATGATGCAGGTGAACCTTCATATCAGCATGGAGGTCAAGAGACAGAGACTACTAGTGTGCCAATGTATGTCACTTATCAGAGAGGCACTAGAGGATTATTTGCAGCAGCCCGGCGAGTATTATCTCCACCTGGGGTGGAAGGGGTCTCGCTTCCGTCATCAGCAAACAGGTATAGGTACAGGATAGAGGTAAGAAGCCCATGCAGGATGAGGGGCCTTCAGGAGGCCAAGATACAGGTTTCATACTCATCGATGAGGATTTGAGCTCTCCAAGCTCAAAGTTGAGAGAGACTATTCAGGAGCAGAAGGCCGAGATAGACACCTTGACCGTCAAGTTGCAAAGAGCCCAATGGATTATCAACTACCTTGAGCAGAAAAACAAACATTTGGAAGATCAGGAAACTATCATGGAGTTTCAAAACATCCGTGAAAACCGGCAAGCTACCCAAAGAAGCCAAACCGAGATGACATCCACTGAGCGAGAGATTGAGGCTGATAGAGAGACTTGGCTTGAGAGGGTCAATATTCATCTGGAGAAGCTATTGGAGAAGGCCAACAAGGAAAATAACATGCTAAGGCACATGAAGAATCATTATTGGGCGAGGAATCATGTTTGCAAGGCACGAATCAAGATCCTAAAGGCAAAGGTAAAGAGGGCATTAAAACGTCGCAAAAGGCATGATAGACTCCAAATTTTGGCCGAAGCTTCTTTGGCTCAGCATAGCACTTGATGTTGGACATTCAGCCTAAATTTCAAGAAATTTGGGACACATTTTGTCAATTTTGTTTTTCTTTTTTTGGCCTTAACACAGATTTTCCTGCCCGACGCGTCGCGCCACTCGGCGCGCACTTATAATTGGAAGCTCCTCTTGAAGAAAAATTTGTATTTCTAGATTTTTCATCAAAATTTATGCATGCCTACCCATTACCTAAATATTTTGACAAGTTTTGGGTTTCCTGAAGGGTCAAAAACACCCTAAAAATGACCTTTCTGCCTCTTTTTGGACACACAGGAAGCAGTGTTGGGAAAACTCATTTTTGGAGGGGAAAATGGCAACCAAATTCAGAAATTCCACTTGGGTTGGAAAGTAGATAGGAAGATCTTTCCAACGAGCTATCCTGCACTCAATTTTGACTCCATGAAGGCCCTCAAAATCAGCTCCAAAGTGGCGCGACACATAGAGATTTCAAGCGCGGCGCATTGGGAATTTTGGCCTAGTTTTCACTCAGTAACTCAGTTTTTCGCCTATTTTTGGTCAGTTTGACTTTTTTTATCTTCAAATGTAAATATCTTGATGTAACTTGATGTAATTTCATGGTTTTTGATGTAATTTTGACAAATTTTCACTCATGTAAGTAGATTCATTCACCAAAAAGTGAATTGTAACTGAATGAATCAGTTTCCTATCTTATAGAGGCAAGTTGTTCCACTGCCTATTTTCCAGTTCTTAGTTTAGATATTGTTGAAACAGCTCCTAAAATAGTGAGCTCAACCCCTAGAGGCATGGGGATGAGTTATGCTTGTCTATATCTTGTATTTTCTCAGTCATTTTCAGGGTTGGACATTTGGGATTGCTCTGAGCTCCATTGTACATTTCATCTCTGCATTTTGGGAAAGGAATAGACCAGGGTTTGCAGCACTCTTTGGGATCCATGTGGCTCTATGTTTGATGGTGTGTTTTTCTTTGTGATTGTAAGTTTACTAATGTGTCATGTGTATCATTTCCCTTCTCCTTTATTCTTAAGTTAAACAAACAAGTATTAAAGGTGGAATTCATTATATTTGCAGTGCTCTACCTTGAGTTTTGTTTAATTTTCCATGTTTTCAACTGTCTGAAGAGGATTCCTGAAAGCCTCTTGCCCTCTTCAACTCCTCACTGGTCGGAGCTATCCATTTCATTCATTTTGAAGCATCAAAACAATTTCCTTTCTTGCCCCTTTCAGCTCTGCAAAACCGATAATTTCCCAGACCCAAAATCTGCCCTTCCCTTTGATTCCAACAAAAACCCCCAAAATCAAATCAAACTCTTTTACATATATACCTAGCCTAAAATCAGCTTTTATTTCAAGTCATCTCTAGCCTCATTGATTATTTTTGCTGAGATTGACCCGGAGAGAGCCCTCTCCTAATCTGGTAGGGCTAGCTACCAGATTAAGCATGGTTTGATGTTACCCTAGACTCTGCCTTCCTATAGCCTGAGGTAGATTTAGAAAATAACAACCTCAACAAGAATTTCCAACCTATCCTTCTCCTTTTTCTTGGTCAAAACTCGAATCTTTGCATGGGCTCGTTTGAGCTTGGCCTTTGCAATCTTGTTTCTCATGGCATAGTGTTTTGCCATATTCCTCTGAATATCAATGTATTTTTTTACCTTCTCTAGCAGGCCCTCCAGATGCAAATTGGCTCTCTCAAGCCAAGACTCTTTGTCTCTGCTAATCTCTATGGCAAGCAGCTCACTTGGAGTGAGTTGCTATGCCATCTATGCCTCTTTCTATATTTCCCAAGCTAAAGCCTTATTTAGCCCAATTGTCCTCTGTCTCTGTCTCGGAAGCTGATCCTCCTCATCATCACTATCATCAAATATTCCCAAGGTCTCCTCTAGCAAGGCCTTGGCCTTTCATGCCTCTCTCTGAGCTCTGATTGCCTTGACTTCATTGATGGTTTTCTTAGTCTTCAGTTGCTGATTTTCTAGCTCAAGAAAGTCAATCACGTACTGTGCTCTATCAAGATTAGCTTGAAGCTCACTAATCTTGGCTTCCATACCTCTGATCAATGCACTAGTGGCTCTATCCTCATCCTCATCATCACTCTCAATCAGCTGAAACTCCTGCTCGATTTCATGTTTTTCCTCCTGCTAAAAAATGATAGGTTTTGTAGCCTTTTCCTTGCCCTTGTCTACTTGTTTTGTTGATAAAGAAGACATGGCACCTTTCACACCATGTGAAGAAAACAAATGCTTGTGGCCTCTCTGATATGTCAAGAGAAATGGCTCAATATCAGTCATTTTAGTGTAAGCTATCTCAATGTCCCTTTCACTGCTTGATGCTCTGGTATCATGATATAATGGTGAGGGGTTATAGAAAGGTGATGAAGTAGGATCAACATGACGTGAATGGATGTGAGTGGGTGGTGAGGTATGAACAACGGGATGTGATGGAGAAGTGGATACGGGAGGATGAAATGATGAAGGAATATCCTGATCATGATGACTAGGTGGAGTAGTGAAAACCTCATTTGCAATAAATGTATCCCATGAAATGTTTTTTCTGCTGAAGCTGATAATGACCACCTTTTTGATAAGTGAATGATGAAATAGACTATGCATTTTATGATTGTAATCCCTCTTTTGCACAATTTAAGCCATCTTGTCAATGCTCCGGAAAAGATAGTAAGGTATTTGTAGCATTCTAACTCTAGTGAAATGCATGAGGAGTTGGATATGGTACGAGTAGATTCAGGTAAACCTCCCCTCACAAGTGAAATACTTCATTATTATTTTCATCATAGGGCAATACCGGTCAAGGAGATAAGAGAATGGGAAAATTGATTTCTTGTCATCCTTGTACATAGGTTTAAGGTATGGTTCATAATAGCTCATATCCAAGTTTTCTTGTTTAAACCACCTCACTCCCACACTAAGGATCCATGTAGCGGCTACAATAGCATTAGTGGACATATCAAAGGTGTCCTGAGCAAGAGTAACCTATTTGTCATATAAATTAGTGATGAACAGTCTTTTAACTCTGGGTGATTTTGAATTTGTTGCGCTCTCTCACAAAACTCAAAACAACCCACATGCTTGAAACAAGAGACAACGATAGGAGAGGCCATGAGTTCCCTTGTGGTTATGGGTTCAAACCTGTTAATTTTCATTCCTTTGTGATCATTCCTTCTTGGCCTTTGTGCCTCACCAACACCACTATCTTCAGACATTTTAAACTCTGACTTATGAAACCCTGTGATACAAATGGAATGAGATGAAGGGGAATGGGATGAGATTGCTAGCTTGAACAGGTGAAGGGAATGAGTGAAAGGAATGAAATAAATGGTCAAAATAGGTCAATGAAAACCCTATTTCAATGACACTTACCCTGCCTGTGACTGATATATGTTTTACGAGATGAACCAAGTGTATGAACAATGACCATAAACTGAGATTAGGGTTTCATTTCAATTCCTTCAAGAGCCATAAAATAATTTAGAAACAAGGCATATGATATGTACTTACTGCTTTAGGGATCTTGTAGGATTTTAGGATAATTTTGGAAGTGGTTGAAGCGTTTTGAAGCGATACAAGCCTCACAAGTCTTCACTATGCAGGCGCGCAACGCCACTGTCTAAGGGCGCAGCGCCAAATAAACGTGCAGCGCCTCTGTCTAATGCGCAGCGCCTTCACAATTTACACTGGGATCTCCTTACAAGGGCGCAACACCACTGGGAAGGCGCGCATCGCTAGTTCAAATGCACAGCACCAACCTTCTAAGCGCGCAAAGGCATTCCTGAACGCGCAGCGCCACTGCAGCACCTTTTTATAGACCACATTTGGTGGCCTTCCCAGTGTCTCTTGGAAATATTATCCTGTCTAATTTCCAGATCTAGCTTTGGTTTTCTATTGAAGTTTATTTTTTTGGTAAAAATTTGATTCTTCCAAGACTGGTCAAAAAGTGTTGAATGAAGGTGCAAAAATGCAGAGTGCTGGTGCAAGAAACCTTAGGAGACCTTCCTCAACTCAAAATTGAGCTCATAATAGCTCATTGAAAATATATCTCTGTCTAGTTATCATTTTACTCATCAAAAAATTAATTTGGACACTCCAACTATGAGAAACCTGATTTTCCCAAGGTCACTCCATAAGTGCAGCAATTGTCCCGTGGCCCCTGTATTTTTAACATTTTTCAATAACCATGATACCTGTGTAAAAAAGGAAGGAGGTTTTTCGTCCTTGGCCTATTATGGACAAAAACCTCTCTCACTTTTATCAAATTCATCTATGTTTAGTCGGAAACATAGTTTGAAGCGAAACTGGCCCTGTGTGTGGCAAATGATTTGTCCCTTATAATGATTTCTTGAAAAATGATGGAGGCATGATATTTATGAGTTGGTATGGCTTCATAATTTCTGAAGTGACCTCCCTTATTCCTCATATTCTCTGATGTCTCTGATTCCATAGCAAACCCTAGCTCAGTATGAAAGGAAATTAGGGTTTGGTGTAAGCAAAACAGGGAATTTTAGGACTGCCTTGTAGAGGGAGTGGAATGAAGGGGTTAGGTGCTGTGTAAATTCTTGGGGAAATTTTTGAGGATAGGGATAGATGTTAGAGAGTAGGAGAAAGTTTAATTTCAAGGATTGAGTGAGGGGAAGGGGTCCAAAAGGGAAAAACACATGCCTAGCCTTGAAAAGTGTCAAATTGTAGCAATAGGCTGGGGTTTGTGGAAAAATGATGATTTTGAGGGATATTAGTGATGGGAAGTATTTATGAAGGTATACTAATGATGGGGGAAAGTGTAAGAGCATATGGATACAAGTCTTGTTGATTATAAAACCATGGAATTCATGAGACCAAGAAAAATGCCCTCAAAACCTAGGAGAGGGAAATGAGTTTTCCAAGCACAATTGAGAGAAAAATATGGTAAAAAGAAAGCCACTTACTCGGAAATGGTTGTTTATAACCTAAAATTGTTGAATACATTTGACTATTACTACTCTTTCAAAAGATTAATTTAATGGTGAAATGACCAATTTTCATGATATTGACCCTATGGCCTAATTGGACTATTTTTTTACCTGACTTTTGAATGAGACTTTCACCTTTGACTTTAAAGACTTCCAAGTGAACAGAGCATTTCCATTGGTGTTATTATGCTCAAGGAGACATGAGAATGAGTCAGCCAATATGATCTTCTGAGGGAGAAGGAAGCTTATTTGACCAGGACAACCACCAGTGGAAATTTTTTATATCATGACCTAATGGAATGATGAAAAATGTATTCAGAATGGGACACCTAAGATGCACATGCAAATGTGCTTTGATCCCAGGTGGAAGTATGCAAATACTGACACTAACAGCGCTCACTAGGAGCAAATTTTAATACCATAAAGACAGGATCGAGGTGAAGGATAATCCCTTTCTTGTTGAGAGGGAGTGTTTAGATTCAACAAGAAGATCCTAGTGAAAATTATGCACCTACACTAGGATGGAGCCTCAGGCTATTTTTAGGAGGATGTATATTTATAGATGCATGAGCAAATTCTATTTATATATGAGGTCTATTTATAGATGTATGTGCAAGTTCTGTTTATAGATTGCATCTCTATTTATAGATGCACGTCGACTATTATTATCCCTTAATAATAGTTGGACAATAAATAATAATATATTCTCAATGAGCACTTGGAAATAGTTAACTGAAGTGGAAAATCACTTATATATAGGAATTTCGAGTTGAGTGGTTGGTTGGTGGGACATGCAAGTGGACTTAGTTGTAACTGAGTGATTCGAAGTTGTAACAGAGTTGGAAGTGTAGTTATGAAAGTTGTAAAGTAGTTTAACTCAGTTAAGTGAGTTAAACTCAGTTGTGCTAGTTGTAACTGAAGATACACTAGTGAGAGATCAAGTGAATTAATTATTAATTAATTCACAATCATTAGCCTCACATGCAACTGAATATTTACTATTGTTAACTACATGCATGTCAAATCCAGTGGAGACCTAGTTGAGATGTAGGTGAAAGGGACAGTTTGACTATTAGTTGTAACATTAGTGGTTGCACACATGCGATCACACACACATTGGATGTTCAAATGAGGATTGCATAGTCAAGGCAAGCAGGATTCCGTTCATTAAGGGATTACTACCACCTGGGATTGTGCAGTAGAGGTAGGCTTTCTGGAGGGCGTAAATTGGCTAAGGAACTTGCCAATTTTTGTATGACAGTGAGAGAAAATTGCACGATGTACTGAGAGTTCTTGGATTGGAGATTTTTATGAGATTGTTTCATGATCCATGATATATACATAATATTTGATAATGGGGTTTTAGCCTTATGCTTTCCCGTTAAAAACACATGTGTTATGTGTGATTGATCTTTCTTCATGATATTGTTATTGGCGATAGTGTTTTAAATTCCGCAAATATTTTGTGGAAGCGATTATGTATTTAACAGTGGCATATAATTGTTAGATTAGGAGAATCCAGTAAATACATATTTTGTATTAAATTTCTACATGTTAATATTATTTATTATTGAAACCTTGAGTCATATTTGGTTGTTGATTTTGCCATGGTATTTTAGCAACAAAACAAAGAGATTCAACTTGTCTTGTTCCAACTTCATCTTGAAAGACAAATTTAAGACCAGGTATTGATGGACACTCCTTAGTATTTTTATTTTCAGCACATATGACACAAATTTCTACACTATCAAGGGGACATTATCTCAAGGCATTCTTCTTCCTATATATGGGACAAAAGATAAATAATGCAACATTTTCGGGTTTTTGCTTATTTTGTATCTTAAGAGTATATAGTTGTTCATTAAGACTCCCTAGAATATATGTTTTGAAATTTTCAATAAAATTGCTTATTTGAGCTCTACTTACTGTTCCAGTTGCAGATTTATTAATTCTGGACATAACATGATCTCTTGGATTTTTCCCAGTTCTAACCTTGACCCTTAAAATATGTGTTGACAGTTCACAAATTTCTATAAATTAAAGCTAAGAAACATCTCATTTTCCCATTAAATTGAAGAGGTCAATCCATTCATCTTTAATAGATTTTAGCAAAAGAGATTTTAGAGTGTCATCATCTAGATTATACGTCTTAGCCCTTTTATGTTATAGGAAAACCTTTCAACTAAGTCTTCAAGACTTTCATATTCTTTCTGCATCATTTCAAAGACTTTATATTTAAGGTCATGGGGCATAAAATAATCCTTATATTTGTCTAAAAACACATTTTTCATATCTTCCCATGTTCTAATTAAATGTGTTCCTAATCCCATAAACCATTTAAGTGTTCCATATTTAAGAGTAGCTGGAAATAATTTCAATTTTTGAGGATCAAGCAGGTAGTCATAAGATCTACACAAAACTTCAAATTCAAAAATAAATGTTTCAGGGTCATCCTGTCTTAGACCATGGAAATTAGGGAGAATGGAATCTGAGATTCCTTTCATTATGGCTGTGGAATCTTCATCAAATATTGGAAATCCAAAAGGTTTTGGTTCTCCTCTACCACTTCGACCACCTCTACCTCCACCTCCTCCTCTATTTCCTCTTCTGCCTCTTCCTTCTCCGATCCTAATTTCACCATTTAAATTATGTGCTTCTCCTTCTCCTTCCCCTGTTGTTGTAGACTCCTCAGAGTTAACACAAGGTTCTATGATTGGATTATCTAGTTCTTCTTATGGTTCTTCTACTAATGGTATATTATAATAAGTTTTCTCTTTTTCTTCACTACGAACTTCCAGTTCTTTCCCTATAAGTTGTTCTACAGTAGAAGATAGAAATATTACTCCTTATGTTGGGGATATAGGTTCTTCAACCACAACTTCAGTAGAGTAAGTTGCATAATATCTAGGTTGGATTTTTTATTTATGCACCTCAGGAATTCTATGTCTACCTGCCAATGATGGAATGCGAGTTTCAGTGGATGGTGTGGCACTACAAGATCTAGGTGGAGTGAGTAGTGATGTTGGAATTTAACTTCTACCTCTACTTACAAATATACACCTAGAATCCCTTTCTCTATGCATAAATGTTTCTTATCATTTTTTTATCAATATTGAAAAATAACAACCTAAGAATGAAACCCTATATACACTTCCGTGACAACAGCGCTAAAATGTTTTGTAAATTAATTGTCCTTAATTTACTTCATTAATTGTCAACCAGGATTCATGTACTTGTGAAATATAAGTGCACTATATATGCTAGGGTTCCTATTGTGAATTAAGTGATTCTATAAATTATGAGATTAATTCTTAAGATACACAATTTGGAGAATAATTACGCACGTGTTCTTTCAATCCAAAGTTATATTAAGTCCTAATTAATTAAGGTGAGATTTAAAACAAAAATGTAAGATCTATCTAAATTGAAGAATTCAAACTTAATTCTAATTGCATAAAAGAAAATACTTAAATATCAAATTAAGGGAAAACAATCTGATTCTACTTTTGCAGAATTGAACACATTCTGCGCTGTATTGCTGAAGAAAATCCTAAACTAATTTGCAGTAAGGAAACCCTATATTAAATGTTTGTAAAGAAAATGACAGTAAATTCTAATACCTACTTGCATAATAAAAAATTATAATTTAAGAATGGCTATCTGAGTGTGTATTTAGCCTCTAAATTGCATTTCATTAACATCTAAGAAATCGAATTGATCTGTGAAATAATTAAGTGTTAACAAGAAGATGCATTTAATAATTGAAATATTTTTAATATTTTCGGTTCATGAGTACTCTGAAATCAAATGAAGAATGGTTAGAAATGAAATTATAATGGAAACAAATTCTTCAAAGAAACTATAATGTTAAAAACAAAACAAAACTATGAACAAGAACTCGTAGCTCGACAGGGGGCCCTCCCATGAGTGCTGGTCAATTAATGATCATAAGATCTTCACACATGCATTAAGAATAATAGTGACTTATATTACGAAACAAAACATCATCAGTCTTCACATCAAAAGATTTATAAACTTGACAATTAAAAACCTTATGTTTCTCGTGTCACTTACAGTATTTATACAATTTTCGTAAAATGATTTGAAAGAGTTTTGAGCCGATATGCTAGGAACCATCTTGACACCTATGAGATTGATTTAATTTATTTTATATATCTTTATGACTTTCTATTGAAAAATCAAGTCATAGATATTTTTTTCGATCTAAAATCTCAACAGCTAATCATATCTTTTGTCTCGCTTGCTTGATGTTGTTTTATTCCTCCGCTACCTCTGCTTGATCACTACACATAGTTTCCAGAGTTGAATTTGATATTTCTTACTCCGCATAACTTTCCAAGTGATGCAAGTAGGTGGTTGTCCATATGGTATCCATTTATCACCTTCTTATAGTCTTCATCCCTTTATTGGATTGTCACAACCTGTCTAACAATGGATTTTGCTGCGGAAACAAATATCAGTTGCAAAATGTTCATGATTTTGTTGCTTGGAATAATACTTTTGTTATAATTCAGTAAGAAAAAAATATTTTAATTAAGGATGATTAATACATTTCTAGAAGTTGAACTTGACCTCAAACATGTTGATATTGTTATGGAATGATGAAAAAAAGGTGAAATGAGATGGTAAAAAGGATAGTAAAAAAGAAATAATTGTGGGCTTCAACATGAGACTTGAAAGATAGAGCCTTGTTCTAATAAAAATTGGAACTAGCCTCAAGACTACGAGAACCTGAAATAGACATAAGTGAGGGCTAAAGTTCCTCAAAACTTGTGGAAGTTCCAAATCATTATAGGATGGATCATCAAAGACCAGTGGCTTAGAAAAATCAATAGTGAAAAAAGCAGAGTCGTGATGAGAAGAATCAGTGAATAGATCACAACAGCCACGATAAGAAAGTTCAAGATCTAAAATAGAGGCATCCTCATGATCTTATGAATATTAAAGAGGGTAATATTGGAAATAAGAAATTCCACCTTCTATTTCTTCAAAATGATCAGATGATGGATTGGAGAGATCAAGAAGAGAAGATTTTTCCTCTTCGCATTCAGATTTTTCCTCTCCGCAGAAGTAGAGATCCACACAATTGTATTCATAAATAGTATCATAGGTTTGTTTCTCAACACTAACTCCATCCTAAACTTGATACTCAAGAACATTAAAAAAACAGTTGAAACAAGTGAACGCAATAACTCACAATTAGGAGGACCAAAGGAACCAATAGATGGAGGATGAGGAGTTTGAACATCATTGAAAAAATCAGATTCATATTCCAAACTTGCGCTAAAATTATGAGTATGTGGGGTGGGAGAAGATGGTGGTGAATTAACGGGTCAACTCTCAAGTTCTCCCACTTCCAGTTGTGGAAATGGAGTTGTTGGATGAAGAGAATATGAAGAGTCACTTTGAACAACAACTTCTTTCATCGCAAATTCAGGAGCTCCATAACTGAGGTATGTTGGGAGACTTTCAAAAGATTCATATTGTTGTGGATTCGTTGAAATGTGAACAATAAATTCAAACTTCTCTTTCATTAAATTCCAATCAATATCATCTTTAAAAAAATCGAAATAAAAATGAATGGAACGATCATGAAAATCATCAACTGATTCATTAGGTGCTTTTAGCAATCGCATGATTTTTTTGAAAACGAATTTGTAATCGTACATGTCAAAGACGCAATAGATCTGTATGAAAAGATGTTTGAAAGAGTGTATGGAAGTGACTGGAAATGTGTAACACCATTCCTTTACGCGCGCTTTGAACGTGAGGACAAACAACTTGACGCAATGTCCTTACAATGAATATTGTGTTTAGTGGAAAATTTGAAAAAACAATCGGTGTGCTCAAGAATGGTTGTTCCACCCTCGCCATAAAATTTTACATTTGAAAATTCATTGATAATTCCCATGGCCACTTTCAAATTTGTGGTTCTTGAAAAACATGTTGGGGTTAAGATTTGTGAAGAAGCCATTAAATGACATGGAAAGTTCAAACATAATTCATGGACTCAGCTTGTCATATGGCCCTCCTTCTAGCGCCAAAAATGTTGATGGTGCTAGACCCTCCAACATTTAGGGGTTCTCTCTGATATGAAGTACCAACCAAAATTCACACCATTTGGTGTAGGAGTCCCATCCGAAATATAGCTCGGTTGTCGATGCAATGGATTTTAATGATGTGCCTTCGCTGCAATAACACATAAGAGTGATGTATGGTGATTTTGGTGGGAATAAGTGTGTGAATCTATGGAAAGTCAAGTGTAATACCTGAAGGTTATAACACGTGAAGGGAAAGTGAGTGAGGACCTTATAAGCCTGTAATAGTACGCAGCTTGAAAGGAACACACGAGCATAAAGACATCGCCAATTAATATGCGAAATAGTTCACAAGTTAACAATGATGGAATTATACATCAACACACGTTCAATAATATATGTACCAATGCAAATGAAACAATTCATAAGCATAAGCGCAAGTGAGATAACATACATTTCAAAAACAACAATAATAGTCCTACTATATTCACAACATCTGCATGAAACGTGTCGACGCTAGGATTTTATTAAAGTGAAATTTCCAATCATACATATACCATTAGCGAACCACTAGCCCCAATAGTGGAACATGATTCAACACCTGGTCCTCCAAAGAAAGATATTCCCTCGATGCTACAGAGCAGCCAAGACTCTCACAAAAATCCTAAGATCGTGATTCTAAGCCTAAGCCAAGCAAAAATCTTGGCTCCCAAAATCCCTTTAAATGACTTATGAAGATATATTTATAACAAAATGGGTGACTCTTCACCTTCCCTTGTGTGACTCTTGGACTTCCCTCGTGACTCTTCAACTTCTTTACGAATGAATATTCAACTTAATTACATCATGACTCTTCACATTTCACAATTTACACTCAGAATTTCACTTTCAAATTATTCACAAAATAATATTACAATTTACTCGTACCCACATAGGAAAAAATTGGGTAGAGCCAACAAGACATCTTAATAAGACAAAACATATCATGCTTGTGTTTAAGGAAACTCTAGCTCAAAAACTTCCACTTGTTGTTTCTCGGTCACGTAACAGTGCCAAGCTCTGTACTGCTCAATGAGTCCCTCAAACTGTGTGATGTTTTCAGGCTAGAAGAAGACTCTAGCCTCCATGACATCCAGGTACACTGGCTTGGAACTGGTTTGTACTTTCGTATTTAACATGAGAAACATCGTGTGCATTTGGACAGTGGTGGGACAGTGCCACCAATTTACTTCTGCATATTTTGTCTATTCGCTTAAATATCTTCCCTGGTGGCGATATGTATGCATTTCTCAAAGTATTCTTCAATCTCCTGCCTAGCCTGTTACATGCGTTTGGCTTCAGTGAGCGAGCCGACTAATGGGATCCTATGTGATTTCACCAATAAATCCATGTCGTTATGCAATTGTGCATACGAGGCCTAAATGATAGCAATGAACGAGGAAAATTGTTTATTATTTTGGATGAGCATCCGAACCTTTTCTTTCTTCAGCTCTACCTCTTGCTTTGTTTTCTTTCCCAATTCAACTGGTGCCCCTTTGTATTACATTGACCATTCATTCACGACAATAATGGTTGCTTGTACAACTATAGGATTTTCAACATAATCTTTACATTTCTGTTGCAAGTCGTGTAAGTGGACAAATGTGTTATGCACTATAACAAGCTCCTCAGAAATATTTTTCATGGTCTTTCCTAATTTCGATACTTCGCCAAGTATCGTTTCCTTCATATCCTCCAGATGGACCTGTGCAAAAGCTACATTCTAAGCCACTGCTAAGAGTTGTTCAACCTCTTGCCTAACAACCTGCAATTTATTTACAAATTGTTTTTTCTTGGCCATAAACACTCAGTGTTCGACTTAGTTGCACCTGCGAAGGCTAAGATGGTTATGACAATGCCATTGGGATTTTTACTGGTGTATGCAATAATCACCTTTTCTTTAATAAATGCAGAAGATGTGAGGTCATACAGAAGATGTTTCTTTCACGCTTGTACAATACTTTTCTGAAGCTCATCATAATTCAAATTATACGTGTCCATAACTAGATCATCATCGAGAGGGACAACTTCCTCTTCCTTGCCTGGAGCTAACTTTGCTGCTAGAGGGGGTGGATACTAAATGGTGACCTCCTATGTGCTTAGCGTCAGGTTGAAATCTTGTTTTTTCGAATTTGGTTTCACCTCCATGTCTTTGATCTCAATCAAATATTCGATCCGATGAGCGAGCTCCTTGTCCTGCATATGTTCGATCTCCTCCTATAATTGTCAGTTATGTTCTTTCTCCTCAGTTTGTTTCTATTATGTTCCTTCTACCATTAATTTTCACCTCTATTCTTCTTCCTTCTTCTACTTCTCTTCCTATAATGTAATATGTTCTCATTCTTCCCTCTTCTTGTATTTTTCTTCCTACATCCTTTGTTTCCTACTCCTCTCTATTGCGAAGGTTTCTTTCATAATGACCGAATCAACTTTGATCTTGCGGATTCGTTCTCCCCCTGGCCTATATGAAACCTTCCTCTTACCCTTTTCATGCACTGGGTTGCTTCCTTCTGCCAGTACTACTTCTGTAGTGACGTCTTTCTGTGGAGTAACCTGTGAAGTTCCTGTGAAAATGACTAGCTCGCGAGACTTGGAGGCATTATAACAATTCTTCCATGGTTCCTCCTCCGACCAGTAGAATGTCCCACTTAGCCACTGAAAATGAATTCTTGAACAATGGTCTATTCAAAAGTTCCTGGGATCGTACAGATTAAAGTATAGAGTACCAAATGCAAAATTTTCTATCACCTTTCCTTCAGTATTCACAACTTTCAGTGTCTTGATCTTGTACAATCCAGTATGCATAGGAAGAGTTGGCCAAGGTGCTTTCTTCTTCCTCTGCAAAGTTGTTGATAACCCTATGGAGAGGCGATCCAGGTCGATATTGGTGGCCACCCACCATTGTCTCTTTCAGTTTTTCAGTTTCGGCACAACCTACTATTTTTGGTAGTTTTATTGTTCTTGAACTTTTGGAGCCGTTTTGAGGCCCTAAACGACGTTTTTGGGAAAAACGAGAGTGACATGCACTATTTTTCTTAGATAAAAATTTGTATTCCTTGGATAGATATTTCTAACGAGGTATGGTGCACATCAAACGTAGATCGTATGCCAAAGTTACGTCCCCGAGAAGTTGAAACACCAATTTACCCAAACGAGGCCCATAGTTTTGGCGCTTCATCTCCTAGGGTTAGGGTTTTCCATTATTTATAAATAAAAAATAGGCCCTTGAGACTCATTGTAACTAGTTCAGAGGCCTGTAGCCGCCACATCTCTTCTCAGAGATAAGCTACCAGTGCCCTAGCTAGCTTATTTCTATTATGTTTGTAAGCAAATTTCAGTTCTTTGATATTAATGAAATGAGATGTTATTTCCGCCACATATTTGTGTCTATGGTTACATGTGTATTATGTTGCATTCATGCATAAATTTGGATCAGTGGTATCAAAGCGATCTATTTTTTCTCGATCCTTCTTTGCATGTCCCCAACGAGGTCAAGGTATAAGGAGTTGGGGCTCGATTTGGTTGAACCTTTGCAAGATCAGCCTCGCAAACCCCAACGGCCACCCATGGGGGATGAAAATAAAGATGAGGGAATAGGATATCCTATCAAAATATTTCTCGAGGAGGCTCTCGAAAAACAAAGGAACGCGATGATGGATAACTTTGCCTGCGTTCTTCAATTCATCGCCCTTATGTGCTATCCCCATCCAACAACCACTATGGAGGCGAAATCTCGAAGTTGTTAAAGGAATTTTGGTATTTTCATTTCATGATGAGGTCAAATGATGGTATGTCATAGAGAGTATTTAATCATTGAATATATTTTCCTGCATGCTGTTCTTCCTATTCAGAAGATTATTTTTTCAATTTTCAAAGCCACCCCCCATGCCGAAGGAATCTGTAAAACCCCACAGCCCTCTCTTTTCAACAGCACCACTTTGTAATTCTTTCCAAGATGCCATCGAAGGAACAATACAACCAAGGCACAGCTTCAAGAATCAAAGCCATTAAAAACAATGACCAGAAGTCATAGAAGACACGGAAAGAAGTGAGTTCAGATAAGAGCCCCACCACAACAAAAGTGATGCTGGATCACAGTCACCATGCTGGATGAGGGTTTTTTAACCAGACATGTTCATCTGAATCAGAACCTAACAAGGGGAATGACAAAGGGAAACAGATAATTAATGCAGAGCCCAATGCCACTTTTTCCATTGTGAAGATCCAGAAGGAGGAACAGGAATATCCAAAGGAGGCAGAATGTCTCTTCCACTCCCATATGTAGGTAAAGGGTTCCCCGCTACAGTTCATTGTCGACAATGGGAGCCAAAATAACCTTATTTCAGCAGATGTCGTGAAGCAGTTGGGCTTGCCGACCACAACGCACCGACAACCATACACCATCGGGTTGCTTTACCAAGGATGGGATCTCTATGTTAGCCAACAGTGTCGCCTTCCCTATAACATCAAGCCCTTCACGGATGAGGTATTATGTGACATTTCTCTTATTGATGTTTCTAATGTATTATTAGGCCAACCATACTTGTGGAAGTGACATGTTATGTATGAGTCACAGCCTCGTGTTGTTATTGTTACATTGGGAAATAAGCTATACAGGATACCAGAGGTACCACCGCCTACCACTATCTCTTTGGTTACTGCAAAAAAATGCAGTAAGCTCATTTCCCAAACCAAGAAATTTGTTTTCCTGATGATCCGCCCCCAGGTCAAGAAGAATAACGTGGCCACAACCTCCAGACATGGCTCCTCTGCACAACAACAACAAATGGACAAGTTTATGGAGCGGTACGGGGACATTTTCACCTCACCCACAGGGGTGCCTCTGCACTGTCAGGTCAAGGACCCCATTGATCTGACCCCAGGTGCGTCGCTACCCAACGAACCGATCTATCGACGCTCTGTTCTGGAGAACAATGAAATCAAGAGGCAGATTCAGGAACTGTTGCAGAAAGGTCACATCCAGCCAAGTTCATCGCCCTGTGGGAGCCGGATCGTGTTAGTACAGAAGAAGGATGGGACTGGAGACTCTGTATTGACTATCGAGCGCTGAACAAGATCATTGTCTGGAATAGGTACCCGATCCCATGGATTGATGACCTTCTAGACCAACTCAAAGGGGCGAAATATTTCAGCAAGATCGAATTGAAGTCTGGGTATCACCAGGTACCCATCGAACCCTCCGATGTGTGGAAGATTGCCTTCAAATCCAAAGAGGGCCTTTTCAAATGGTTGGTCATGCCTTACGGGTTGACGAATGTTCCCGCAACCTTCATGAGGTTGATGGACGACATCTTGAGGCCATTCACCAACTCATTTGTAGTAGTGTACTTGGATTACATATTGATCTTCATCCAGACTTGGGAAGAGCACCTCCACCACATCCGACAAGTCCTCCAAACACTACGGCAACACAAGTTGTGTGCCAATTTGGAGAAGTGCACTTTTGGCATGACCCAAGTTCAATATCTGGGATGCATTATTAATGAAAGGGGGGTGCATGTGGATCCAACCAAGATCTAAGTCATTCGAGATTGGCCAGCCCCAACCACTCTAACAGAGCTTCACAACTTTCTGTATCTTGCTAGTTTCCACCGCAGGCTCGTGTTGGTATTCTCCCATATCACTTGGCCCTTGAGTCAAGTCACCAGGGGAGGAGCGAGAGAAAAATTCTTTTGGTCGGAATTTCAACAAAAGGCGTTCATAGAATTAAAACATCGCCTCTGTTCTGCCCTAATTATCACATTACCAGACTTGCAACAACCATTTGAGATTGAGACATATGCCTCTTACTATGCTATTGAGGCAGTTCTTACTCAACAGGGGCATCTAGTGGCATATCCCAGTGAGACATTGTCTGACATAGTTCGCAAGTATCCCACTTATGACAAAGAAATGTATTCCATTGTGCAGGCTTATCAACTATGGAAGCATTACATTTTGGGGAAGTAAACAATCATCCACATAGACCACCGACTCTTGTAGTTCATTCAGACACAAGGGAAGTTGCAGAATGATCGCCATCATAAGTGGTCCACATATCTGCAACAGTTTCATTTAAACATCAAGTACAAGAAGGGTAGCACCAATAATGTTGCAGATTGCCTCAGCCAACCACCGATCGTGGCACTAACCACCGTTCTCAACTCTTGTGGGCACGAGACTTCTGATTGGCCGCTTCTCTACAAGAGCGATTCAGAATTTGGCCACACATACAAGGCACTCTTAGGGGATATGCGAGTTCCAAATTTTCACCTCCAAGATGCACTATTATGTCACCTGGGACACCTTTGTGTTCCTTCAAGCGAGCGTGTGAAGATGATATGGGAAGCACACTACAGTCAAGTCGTTGGGCATTTCGAGGTCGAGAAAACAGTGGCAGTACTGCAAAAGTATTTCTATTAGCCGAACCTTCAACAGGATGTCGGGAAGTACATTAGATCCTATACTTCTTGCGCCATTTCCAAACCGACCATCAAGAAGCAAGGCCTCTATACTCTACTACCTACCCCTAGTCGACCTTGGGAATCCATCTCCATGGATTAAATGTCAGACCTTCCTTCTACTAAGCATGGAAACGACTATGTTTTTGTGGTCTTCGACAGATTCTTGAATATGGCCATTATGGTGGTCTACAAGAAGAATATCACAGCAGAAGCCACTGCTAAACTCTTCTTTGAGCGAGTGTGGTTGCACTTTGGGATCCACAGTCTATCATATCATATTGCGACAGCAAGTTCCTCAACACATTTTGGTCCAGCCTCTGGTCAACGTTGGACACCAAGCTCACCAAGTCAACAACTTTCCATCCTTAAACTGATGGTTAGACATAGGTTGTCAACAAGATGATTGTACACATTCTACGCATGTACAATTCAAATCATCCACGCACATGGGATGAGAGCCTCCCCTATGTACAACATAGTTATAATTGGGCTCTCCATAGCTCAACCGACCACAACCCCTTTTAGGTGGGCTTGGGATTCCAGCCACTATATCCCATTGTCGTAGCCATGCCATTTGCGGCTACTCAGGCCAATTTGGCTCATGTCCATTCTGAAGCTAACAAAGAAAACAACTTCATCGAGTGCATTCAACACATCCTCCAACAAGTTCATGACATATTGGACAGAGCCAATGCTAAGTACAAGCAACGACATGATCAACATCGGGTACCACACAACTTCCAGGTGGGCGACAAAGTGTGGCTACATTTGCAGAAGGAGCGCCTCATTAGACCCCATCGCAAGCTTCGCCTGCTCCAATATGGGTTGTACACCATCACCAAGATGGTAGGGAACAATGCCTTCGAGCTCAATATTCCACCATTATTTTCTATCACCTTTCCTTCGATATCCGCAACTTTCAGTGTCTTGATCTCGTACAATCCAATATGCATAGGAAGAGTTGGCTAAGGTGCTTTCTTCTTCCTCTGCAAATTTGTTGATAACCCTATGATCATAGATGAATGACTAAATTAACACAGTTTAATCCCAAAAATGATATCTAATATAATGTACTGCGGAAACCCCTCGTACTTAAAATACTAAGAGTAAAGGGATCTCTTCTTGAATGGTTCATGAGGCACAATAGTTGCTATGGTTTTGCAAATGGGGTAGCAAGCTAAGTGGGCTTGATTGTGGGGAAAAAATCCACAGTTAAGCGCGCTTGAGCCAGAGGAGTTTTGGGATGGGTGACCTCCCATGAAGTTCTGGTTATCGGGTGCAAGCCCCGGAAGTGATGATTGACGTTATGTGATTCATTTCACTAGTTTCAATCCCACTTCTTCACCCCTGTGAGCATCACCTGATGCAATGAGTGATAAGTGGACTATTCAAAGAAATTAGTCAGTTACGACTACCTCTCATGGAAATGGTCATAGATTAATGACTAAATTAACGCAGTTGAATCCCAAAAATGATATCTAATATAATGCACTATGGAAACCCCTCGTACTTAAAATACTAAGAGTAAAAGGATCTCTTCTTGAATGGTTTATGAGGCACAATAGTTGCTAAGGTTTTGCAAATGGGGTAGCAAGCTAAGTGGGCTTGATTGTGGGGAAAAACTCCACAGTTAAGCACACTTGAGCCAGAGGAGTTTTGGGATGGGTGACCTCCCAGGAAGTTCTGGTTATCAGGTGCAAGCCCCGAAAGTGATGATTGACGCTATGTGATTCATTTCACTACTTTCAATCCCACTTCTTCACCCCTGTGAGCATCACTCGATGCAATGAGTGCTAAGTGGACTATTCAAAAAATCATGAGAAATTAGTCAGTTACGACTACCTCTCATGGAAATGGTCATAGATGAATGACTAAATTAACGCAGTTGAATCCCAAAAATGATACCTATGGAGAGATGATATGAAACTTCTTGCATGAATAATTTATCAGTGGCATACCTCGATAAAATATGTGGTGACTTCAGTCTATCAAATACTCTAAGGAAGATGTCATCCTACTAGACAAACCAATATGTTATCTCTGACACTACTTCCATTGCCTCGCGTGACATATAAGGTGGTTCTTCCTCAAAGATGAACTTGTATAATGCAATGAGGAATTGATCGGTTATATTTTCCATTACTCCTCTATGGCTGCACTCTGAGAGCAATCTGTAGTAGATGTGCACGACAGGGTCTCGTGGCGTCTAATTCCAATTCGTGCCAGGGAATGAATTGTGGGCACATATTACATCCAATAGATATGCATACATGTAAATGTATCTTTCCCACCCTTGGGAGGATTCAGGGAATTAACTACATGGATAATTAACTTTTGAGACAACAAGTCTAACTAGTTGAATGGTTTCCAATGGTTGATAACCTGAATCTGTAAGAGTGCCACCTTTCAAGAAAGGTCTCCATGCTCTGTTGATTGTAGATTATACAACATAGAATTATCAACAACTGCTAATTCTTGTATGTATTGGTGGGTGTCTGACGAAACTTTGATGGCTCTTTCACCCAACCTTTGACAATATCCTTCGTGCTTAAATAGTTGTTGTAGGCATAGAATTATGAATCCATGATTGATTCTAACTAGGGAAAATGGTACATCATATGATAATATGGTGCCTGAAAAATAAATAAGCCTCTATCCACTAGTGCTACTAAGATTCATAGCCTTTGGATTTGTGTGAGACAGTATCCAGCTAACTACATCCTCACATGGGAATGTCGGGTACCTGCATGCAACCTTGGGTAACCCTAATCTCTGGAAATTGACATACACATGTCAGTATTCTAGATCTACATTCAAGCTTCTTGCTGAAAACACTTCTTTCACTTTCTACCATGTGATATCTGATTCATTTTATATAGATAGTTGAGTATTTGAATAAACTAACAAGTATACTAGTATGCTCTCAAATTCCTCCTCGGTACTTATCTATGGGGTATCCTTTGAAGCATCTCTCTTGGGTGCCATGATAACATTGACTGATGGAGAGAAATGCTCAATAAATGTGATACCTATAGGAGGAAAAGGCACTCATGGCAAAGACAAATTAGCTTCAGTGAATCAATTTACAAAGAAAGATTAAGCAACAACCACATGGATTGATAAGGAAAAATGTGCAATTGTAGAGGTCAAGGAAGAGGGACTAGTAGCAGGAACTGCGCAATCTCAGCAGTCAATGATGCAGCCTGAGGCATGAAACTGCGCAATGTGTAGTTCATCCTGGGAAAACTGAGGGAGAGACTGTGCATTTCGCACTCTTAGTGGCCAAGGGGACAAGCTTGACCCTTGGAACTACGTAATGTGCATTTGGGTCAGCCTATACTACACATTGCGTAGTCTCAAAGGCCACGATGGGAGTCTGAGCCTTGGAATTGCGCAATTCCCAGGTAGACAAGGAAAACATTGGCCAAGGAATGACTAGATCTTCCCAATGAGGGTGTGTGAAACTAGAAGATATGAGTGATTATGCAAGTTAAAGTGCACATCTAACTAAGTATGGATATATCATTGTGAATCAAGTGCATAAAATGAACATGTGAAAGGAAAAACAAACATGCATGGAGAGTCGTTGAAACGACTATCAATAGTGCGAAAAAACAAGAAAACTAATGCAATACTTATAAAAGGAGAACGCCAAACTGAAGCAACACTTATACAAGCTAATATAAGTTAAAATTCCAACAATCGTGAAAATAAAGAAGCAAAATAACACTCATAGAAGCGAAACGACAAAAAGTGACAAAAGACGACAAAAATAAAACTCACCTAGAAAAGTGTCGCAAACTCCACCGAAGGCTCCTATATCTTCTTGGGAATGTTATAGTTTCAAGATTGAATGTACGAATGAGCTCTAGAGGTGCCTATTAAATAGGTTTAGGTGAATTAGGGTTTATGACGTGCATGCCTAAAATCAAGGAAAAAACGACACATGGCATAAAATTCCAAAAATAGTGAGTGTGCAACCTTCAAGAAACTAATGATGACTCCCTATTTTCTAGGGATGATTTTTTTTTCCTTTTTTTTTGATTTTTCGAGAAACTTGCAATGCACACTGCCAAGAAGGATTGCACAATTCCCAAGGACTAGGCAACTTCTTGACTATGTGCATTATGAAGTTTCTGAGCTGATGAGATGATTTGCGCAGTTTTAGAGCTTAAGGGTTGGGCTGCCATCATGTATTGTGCAATTTCCATGCTCAAGGCTAGCCTTCCTATCTGGATTTTGCAATTTTGATCCTCACGCTGGCCTGCCTTCCAAGATTGCAAAATTTCTAGAGGCAATTACAACAATGTTGCAAGGTCAAGTCAAGATTTAGCTTGTGTTTGAAAGATATTGAGTTAGAATCAACTACATCACAAGAAAAATATGAAAATATAAGTCTTGATAAAAACAAGAATACTTGACAACAGTAAAAGATAAGCTCCAATGGATAGAATGGAAGGTTCCAAAATCAAGGCATAGGTAAAATTTTGGAGGGTGGTTGTAGCAACTACAACATAAGGTTTGATGTGCTTCATGGATTTATATACTATGTAAGCTTGATTATTAATATTAGGGTAAATCAACTCTTATCCTTACATGCAAGTACTCATGAATAATATAGGTTATTCATCCCCTTGATCATCTTCCTATGTGAGAATTGTAGCAAGAGAAGAGTCAAATGGAAAAGTATAAAGTATGAAATATTTATTAAAGTTAGGACTATATAGGGGAGGGGTCACAACAATAACTTCTTTGATCTTTGCAAAGGACTCATTTTCCTCTTGATTCCACTTGAATATTGTGTCTTTCTTGATTATATTTTGCAATGGTTTCACGATCTATATGATATCGTATATAATTTTTTTGACAACTTTATTCTTTCCCAAGAAATACTGCATCGCCTTTTTCCCATTAGGGTAGGGGAGATGTGGGATTGTCTTTTCTCATTCAGGATCAGTAGTGATTCCAATATTATAAATAATGTGCCCAAAGAGGTTTCCTTTGGATACTACAAAGATAATTTTCTTGGGGTTGAGTGAGATGCCATCTTTCTTGAAAATACTCAAAGATTTGCTTTATATGGCGGATATGATTAGAGCACTTTTTTGAAAACATTGTTACGTCATCTAAATATACAACCACATCATAACCTATTATTCCTCGAAAAGATATATCCATTTCACATTAAAAAGTATCCCTTGTGTGAGTGTGTCCAAAAGGCATACGCCTTAATGCAAGCGTTCCCCACTTGGTTCTGAAATCATTTTTAGTTTGTTTGGTTCATAAACTAGAACTTGCTTGTAACCAACAAAAAATCATCTAACAAGGAAAACATTTCAAAATATGATATTGTCAGAAGGATTTATTCCATATATGGAACTAGGTAGTTATATTTATCTAAGATATGATTAAGATTTCATAAATATATGCATAGAAAAATATCACTTGACTTCTTTCTGACAAGGAACACATTTGAAACCCCAAGTAGAATGTCATAATTTAAAGATAATCTTGGAATCCAACAATTTCTTAAATTATTTTTGTATAAGTGGTACCATGGTTGGATGTACTTTTCATAGCTTCTGTTGGAATGGCTTGACACCCTTCTTACTGGAAAACTCACTTGTTGAATGACATGGGTGTCAGAGATTTTAAGATCACCATAAGTCCAAGTGAAAACATCTCGATACTACTTGAACAATTGTATAAATGTTTGACACTCAACTGGAATGTAGCAAGTATCAAGATTCACGATCTTGGGATCCTTTTTTATGCTAGGTTAATTTTCTCATGCGATAATGTTGAACTTTGCATTTTAGTCTTAGGGGACCTTCTGAAATGAACATGCAAAACATATAACTTTTCAAATGAGATGACACCTTTGGGCATGGGATTCCCTTCTTGTAATCGGGCTTCATCCTTTAGATATTAGTCATGTTCATCCTCTTCAATAGCAACATCTTTAAACATGTCTGAATTTGTGAGGAACTCCAATATCTATTGATCATCATTGAAAACCCATAAGCTAGTCACATTATCTGGGATTTTAGGTTTATAAACTATTTCAGTTGAAAATCCATCTCTAAGAGGAGTGAATTGTACTATTTCATTTTCCAAGGTGCCAACTGCAACATTCTTAGACATAGGCACTAAGATGATCTTAAAATCTTTGAAATACGAGATGAGTCGCCATACTTCTAGTTGGTATTTATTTAAATGAGGTGATATACAATGGATTGTATTACACACATGTTTGGTTATTCTTTTAGAATCACCAATTACCTTAATGCATTCTACCTTCAAATTTGTGGATTTCTTTAGTCCAAAAATCAGTGCCTCATATTCTGCCATATTATTTGTACATTCAAATTCCAGGAAGCAAGATATGAGCATCTTGTTCGTTGCAGGGTCAATCATGATACAACCCACACCAAATCCATCTTGCATTTTATATTTGTAATAGTATAGAGTCCAAATGTTAGTATTTACAGAATAAATGTTATCTAAACAAATATTATTTACATCTATAATACAATTTCACCAGCACCAGTCAAATTGCAGGGAATGATTTATGACTATTTGTCTAATGGTATCGATGATGGTTGAGTTATGTAGCAACCAAGATCTCATTCCAAAAAGCAATTACTAAGCATTTCTTGAGCTAAGTAATGGGATCGTTGAGCCCTTCTAATTATATCATAGTATACTTCGTGTTTGGCTTATTATTCACCCTTCTTTGAGTGTTCTTTCATTTATAAGGGATCCGCATGTGAGACCAATCAATAGCAAAATATCCTTGATTTTTTTGTTTAAACTCTCTTCTCAATAGAAGACCATAAGCTTTTGGTGTATCAACCACCACTACGCTAATGAATTGGTGGACTCTTGAATCTGATGATAATCAGATAAGCACATTGTTGAGTTCAGCAACCACTTATACTTCACTCCTATCTAGTTGTATGATTTTGGAATTGGTCTTTTATGGAGTGGCATTGATATTTTTACAAACTGACAATGGAATTACATTAGCTGAAGCAATATAATCTACTAAATAGCTATGCACATTGTAATTAAAGATTTCAAAAGTAAGTAAAAAAGGCAGTGATTGCAATCTTCCAATAGTTGCGACATTGATTACAACCTTCTTACTTACGGTGCCTTTTCTTTGAAAGAATTGGAAGTTGTGAAGTTGGACTTGCTTTGGGTAGTGAGATATTTAAAAGTTTGAAATAATAACTCTCTCTATTGGGGAAGCTAAGTAAATGTGGACTTGCTTTGGGTAGTGGGATATTCAAAATTTTGAAATAATAGCTTTATCTATTGGGGAAGATAGCACATAGAATAGATTGCTACATTTTCCTTTGTTCTCTTCATATCATCAACAATGTTGTACTCCATCGCTTCATCTTCATTCTTGACCTTGATTGTGTGGGTTGAAGGTGTAGTTTGGGAAGACTTAGTGGTTGCTTTTGATGCCTTCATATTTTTTCTAAAATTCCCCCGATGTGTTTGTAATTGGTTGATTACTATTGGATTAAGAATTTTGATTTTGGTTATTATTCCTTGGGCATAGTGTTTTCCTCAACAAAGCTTTACCTTTGTATTGAGCATTTGGTTCAACTACTAGCCCTTTTCTTTGTAAGTTGTAAGATGTGATGGCCTTAGCTAGTTGTGTTTCTTTCACTAAAACTTCTTCCATCATTTGGGTATCTTTATCAATCACTATATACACCAATAGAATAGGTGACCTTACGTTGGACTCATTTCAGCCAGAGGGGACTCTTTTGCTTGATCTTTGGTAGGCTATTGGTCCAGAAGTCGGTTAATCACAAGGGTCACTTAGTTAATCCACTATATAAATTTTGTTCCCGAGGGAATTGATTAATGATAGGAATATAAGTTTTCCATTCCCAATTCTACAATGTTCAAGTTCACATTATATCTTTGGATTGATTTAGCCGAACGATTATTATTTCACTTCCAATGCCTCAATAAAGTGTTCGACCAATATGGATTTGTCGACCCGCTTAACAAACATAGCTATATTGGAGTGGAGGGTTGACGTGTAATATTCTATAGTGATTTCATCTTGAGGGGTGGCTGTGTTAGGAACTTTATTAAGAATGGTGGTGAAGCATTGGTTAAAGTATTTAACCTTATCTTTCTTCTCCACCTTCAATGCACCAAGATCTCTTGGTTGCATGGTAGGGGTCTTTTCTTCTTCGAGCTTATCCAAGAATGAATTTTGAAATTGATTCCAGTTTGTAATAAATATTGTAGGGAGATTTTAGTACCACGTGTAAACCTTGTTTTCAAATGTGAAAGGAAATAACCTACATGCCACATCTTCATATTACACATTCATTAATATCAAAGGCAAGTATAACTTTTGTACATGGTCTTTTGGAGTATTTTCTTTTTGAGGATCAAACTTCGAAAGTAATGTTTTTAGATGGTGGGGAAAATCATGTAGAACTTGAAGGTTCAAAGCCCTTTGAGTTATCCATGCTAATTTTTTTCCAACCATATTATTGCCTAACTATTCCTCGTCAGTTTTTGAATCAGTATGTCCTTCATCACCTTCTATATTATAACCTCCTAGATCCTCACCTTTGCCCCCGTATTTAGATGGTCCAAATAAATAAGGCCTTTCCAAGTATTCTATCAATTCATCTAGATATGTGTCATCAAAATCTTTAACAAAATAAACTAATACATCAGGATGAATTTTTGGTCTTGTTGCTGCCCGCCTATGTGGTAAAATACCAAAAACCAAGACACTTTGCAAAATCCCAAGTGTGAGGCCTAACATACCCTAGATCGTCTTGAGTGACTTCATACAACTAATCATGACTCTTTGGAGGGGGTAAATATTAAGGATAGTGTTCCTCAAATGGATCAAGATAAGATCGAGGAGAAGCATGATGATTTCTATCGTGACGTAATTTTTTTGAATAATATGAGCAAGGGAACCTACTAGCCATGCAAGGGAAGCCCTCCTTCTACCGCTAAAACTATTAACGGGGTGCAATGCAATGCCAATGGTTAGGGGATCCCCCTTGTTTGAATTTCCAATTAGTCCTCACACCATTTTGGATAGGAGTCCTATTCGAAATGTTGGCCCAAATGCCATATCATGTTTAAGCGAAGACTTTTAGTATTGGACTCCTTAGAGAACTTTGGAAAGGGAAAGCTTGTACATTCATTTCGAAGATCAAATGAAATTTTTTCATTTCCACTACTGGATCTTTTAGATACTTTGTGTAGTTGTGCATTGAATATTTCAGCTCCAATATTAAGACACTCTTTTGGGTTGAGGCAAGCCTTTCTCTCATGTGTCATTGAATGCGGTGAGACTATTATTGTTGTTTTTCAATGGTATGTGTTTGTTATTTTTGTTTAATATTGATGAAATATTTTGCTAATCAGAAAGTTATATCTTACTTCAAATTGTTCGATGATTTTTGTATATGATTTCACGTTGTTTATTAATTGTGAACATTTTTACAATTAATAATTAATTTACTTCTTCAAGCATGTATCTTAATTTAAGTTTGACCCTTTATTTGAGATTTATGCTCACTTTATTATTTTTTGCAATATTTTGTGTATCTTTTTCTTAAAGTATTCCATAAGTTGTTCTAGCTTTCATCTCATTACAAGTCTTTCGATTTCCTTTCTCATTTCTCTTTCTCCATCCAAAATCTAATCCTCACTTAAACAGGAATGGTAGTCGGGGCAACATTATGTATGAGACTCCCTATCCCAAAGTTTTGAGTTCTAAATGGGACTTCATATTTAGGAGATCCCCTAATTGTTGGCCATGAATTTCACCCTGTAAACATATTCTTAAGTGCTTATATACTTTGGACTCTTAAGTGAGTATATATTGTAGTCTTTCTCTGAGCAATATTCAACACCCAAAATTTTTACCTAGGAAAAAAAAAGTATTGGCATAGCCAATACTTATAATGTATTTAATAGAAAATAATCTTACACTTTATAAGTTCTAAAGTAACAATCAACAATAATACATTACTATGTTATTTCATTAATACGATTAAGTAAAAAATAATAAATTTATGTGGAACATTGCTGGAGAAGTAATTTTAAGCAATAATATCCATGTTTCCTTCGTCACTCCCTCTCTCTCTGTCTCCACTTTTCTATATTTATTTATTTATTTATTCTTCACTCCCTCTCTCCCCATAAAATTACATCTCTCTCAATTCCCCTCTATGGTCCTTCCCATCTCTCCCTTTCTCTCCTACCACCCTCTCTCTCCCCTCATATCTCTCTCTCTCTACCCTCCAACCTTGTCACTGTCTCCTCCCCTCTTTCGCCCTCTCTCCCCACTCCATCTTTATGTTTCCCTCTCTCACTCCTCTCTTTCTCTCTCTCTTGCCCTTGTCTCTATCTCTCCCTTTTCACTCCCTTTATTCTCCACCTCTATCACTCTATGTGTTTATTCTTCCCTCCATATATATCTAGAGCTAATATATATCATGATATATTAATATATAGTATTGTGTTAATCCAAAGATGTTAAATTTAATATAATAATAATAATAATAATAATTTAATATCAATATCAGATTTAATGATGTTTTTTACATGGAGTGATAAAAATCAAATTAATGGCACTCTGTTATGGGTTTCCCACTTTCTATTCTTTGAACGCTACCATGACAAAGTTAGGGGGGCTTAGAGCCCCCCTCCTTTCGGGACGTGGTATTGGGAAAAGAAAAGGAGCATGAATCCTCATTCTTCATGAAACTCATGACTTATAATGATTTCAACTTCGATAAAATCAATTCGTGCTCACTCAAGGGATAAAGAAGCAGGGAAGATCTCAGACAAAAACACCACCTCACAGTCGAATGATGCAGGGGGATCTTGACAACCAAACACAGAAGAAAGAGCTCGACCTCAGATCTAGGAAAGCAACAACTGTAAACCAAAGGCAAAGAAAATGTCAATTTTAGAGATTCAAGACCCTAATGTTACGACATACAAAGACTTTATGCAATAACAAGCCATCATCTATAAATTCATGGGAATCTGGCCCTCGAATGATCTGAAAGGAGTGTATTAGTTTGTTGAGCTAAGTGTCCTTTCAGTAATAAAAACATGTACAATTTGTCTCGATTTGTTTGCTTAAGGAATGTGTGTTTTAACCATGAAACATAGATGAATTTGTGAGTTTTAAGCATGAAAATAAGCCTAAATAACACTATACAACAGTGTATAATAGAGAAATACAATCACACATAAGTTCTACATAGTAGGCATGATGAAGCAGTTCACCCCTCCTAGGCTACATCTGCTAGTCCATATCCCAATGGCATGTCCCTCCCTCTTTGTCATTATGCTAAAAATTGCAAAAACATGTGTTTACAAGCCTCTAATGGCTTTTTTCTTTGCACCAGTGGCTCCAGAATGCTCAAATTAGTCTAGGTAGACTCTTGTTTCACCCAAATTGGTCGAAAATTGACCTCCCAAAGTGTTTTTCCCGATATCAGCGAGAAAAACTCCACTAAAAGTGGAGAAATATACATAACTGGAGTTAATTTAGGCTAAAACCCCAAATTTAGGGCGCCTCCATAGTTTCCGTCAGAAATGACAGTTTGAATTAACTTCATGTGGTTTGAAACTCCGTTGTAATGTCATGGAACTCGTAGTCAGAGTTGCGAAGACTGTTTAGAATAACTGTCGCATTATATTCCATTTGAACTCAAATGTGACAGTGCTTACCTTCCGCTGGAGGTTACGGTGTATCACCATCGTCACGTTGAAGTTTAATGTCACAACGTTACATGTGACCGCCGTCGAAACCACTAAAGTTATGGATAGAGGTAGCTGCCAGTTAAACGGTTAGATGTTGCGGGTTTTAATGTCACATAACCACTGTTTTGGGGCTGCCAGTGGGTTGGAACCGTTGGCGGTCCAACCCCCCTGCCCCCTGCCCCCCCAACTTAAAAAATTTAACAACATAAGTTTATGCGGAAAACAGTTATGGTAAGAAACATTAGATAGCGGAGACAGTTGGAAAGTTATGCAGGCGTGCTGGAGGTCGCACGGTTGAATCCACCAGACTCCACCAAAATTTTACTCCAACCTCCTGAGGACACATGGTAGCCTCCAGGCTTGCCACGTGTCACTCATCCAATGGCCAAAATAAAAATTCGTACAACCAAATCAATGGCCCAGAATCAGGCTCATGTCAAATTATGATTGAGTTTCAGAAAAGGGAATATTCCACCTGCTGACTATACCTAAATGCTGACTGGGATACCCAGTCAACCTGTCACAAAAAATTTAGTTGTTTGGGAAAATGAACAGAACACGATATCTTTCTCATACGACATCGGTTTTTCGAACCTTTTGCAGCGCCAGAATCGCAACGACAAGACCTTTCTGGTTGCTCAGGTTCGATACAGTTTCGAGAATTTTCAATTTTGAGCAAAACACATGATCTCCTGATCATACCTCCCCATTGGGAAGATTTTGGACCCAAAAAGACTTTAATTACCTGTTCAGAAGATGAGGGTACAACTCCCTCACCTTTTCCACTTCCATCCACCTTGCCTTACTTGGTTTTCTGCCCTTGAGCCCAATTCGAAGATAATCAACACTTCCCCTCTTAGAAGTGTGTGTCCTCCTTGAGCTCGTCCAAAAATTCTGGCGAGAAATCTTCTATAGATGACAGCTAAATATCACTCCCTTAATCATTAATCAAAGGAGGCTCATACAAACGTAAATTTTCCACATTGACAACACAATACATTTGCATATATGAAGGCAACTCAAGTTGAAATGCATTATTACCAACTTGTTTAATGATCTTGAATGGACCATAGTGAATGGGGTTGAGCTTTTTATCTTCTCCTTGCATCCTTTCTTTGCTTACGTGCAACCATACCTCATCTCCTTCTTGAAACTTGTGATCAACTCTATGTTTGTCATGCCTCTCCTTGTATTTGCTTTGACTCTTCTCAAGCTGTTCTTGAACTTGTTGATGAATAATCTGAATTTGCTCAATGAACTTTCGAGCCTTGTCAATATCACTATGCCCATCAATTGTAACATCCTTCTCAAAGATGAAGTCTAATGGCGATTTCGGAAAATACCCAAAGCAGGCTTCAAAAGGTGAAGTATTTGTAGAAGAGTGCTTGGCCCAGTTGTAAGCGTGTTGAATGTAATGCAGTTGTTCATCCCACAACTTGGGAAGTTTGCTACAATATCCTTTCAATAGATGCACAACGGTTCTATTCACCACCTCGGTTTGGCCATCAGTTTGCGAATGAAAATCAATACTCTTTTTCGACTTTGTGTCCATCATATTCTAAATATTGGACCAAAAATTCCTAACGAACCTGGAATCCCTGTCACTAACAATAGAAGTTGGCAAACCATAATGAACCTATACATGTTGAAAATAAAGTTCAGCAGTTTCTTCAATAGTAATGGTTTTCATACATAGCATAAGTATACACATTTTACTGAATCTATCCACAACTACATAAAGATAATCACGTTGTTTTCTTAACATAGGTAGACCTCCAACAAAGTCCACGGAGACACTATCCCATGGCCTTGACAGTACCGGTAGTGGCATGTACAACCCAAGCTTTCTATTACTAGGCTTTCTTGTTTCACACTTGGAACAACCTCTTATAAAATGTGACACACTATCTATCATGTGAGGCCAATAGCAATACCTCTGTAGATGCACCACTATTTTTCTTACCCCAAAGTGTCCAGCAATAAGAGGCAAATGAGCCTCTCTCATGACACTAAGTATCTCTCCTTGTGGTATACACAGCTTGCCCAAATGAAACATCAGAATTATTATGCATGTGAGAATCATTTTCCTCAATTTGATTCCCTTCACTGAAACTAGCATACACATCTTGAAAATCAGTATCAGATGCATATTGTTCTATGTAAATCTCATGTACAATAGAATCATTTTTAAGTAAAGTAGAAGCACTTATAATTTGCCTTGAAATCATATCAACAACTTTATTGAAAACACCTTTCTTGTCCCTTACAACCAAGTGAAATTGTTGAAGAAATACCATCCACCTGAAATGTCGTGATTGCTGCAATTTTGTTTGCGACTACAAATACTGTAATGGTTGGTGGTCAGTATGTATAATCATCTCTTTACCCATCAAGTAGTGCTTCCACTTCTTGACGCTTTGTACCAACGCATACAGCTCTTTGTCATTTGTAGGATAATTAGTTACAACACCATTGAATGTTTCAGAATGAAAAGTGATAGGTTTACCATGCTGCAAAAGTACTGTGCCCATGGCATAATCAATAGCATCGGTTTGTATCTCGAATGGCTGTCTCAAATCCGGTAATGCAAGGACTGGAGCTGAACTGATCTTGTATTTTAGAGCTTCAAAATCTTGTTTTTTTCTGCCTCCCCATTAGAAGCCTTTCTTAACACTTGTTAATGCATGCATAAGAGCTGCTATGGCAGAAAAGTTAGCAATACCCAATACTGAGTTGTGCCTAAGAAGCTTCTTACCTTGGTTACTATTTTGGGAGTGGGCCAATTCACAATGGCTTCCACTTTAGAAGGATAAATTCTCAACTCGCCTCCTCCTACAATGTGTCCCAAATAAACCAGAGAAGTCTTTCCAAATTCATACTTAGACATATTAAGAAATAATTTCTCTTTCTTCAAAAAATCAAGCACCTTTTTCATATGCAAGACACGTTCTTCTCTTGTTTTGTTGAAAATGAGTATATCATCTAAATACAAAATCACAAATTCATCAAGAAATGGACACAAAACATTATCCATAACACGCATGAAAGTCATCGGTGCATTACACAAACCAAACGACATAACCAGCCACTCAAAGAGTCCTTGTTTGGTTTTGAATGCAGTCTTCCATATATCACTTTCTACAATTCTTACTTGATGATATCCACTTCATAAATCTAACTTAGTGAAAAACTTTGCTTCTTTCAAATGATCTAGCAAATCATCTATCCTTGGGAGTGGGTATCGATTCTTTACCGTTATCTTGCTCAAAGATTTGAAGTCTACACACATGCGCCAAGTCCCATCGTTCTTTGGAATCAAGACTATGGGTGAACCGCTTGGCAAAGTGCTTGGCCTTATGAGTCCCTTGTCCAAAAATTCCTTGATTTGCCTCTTTATTTTAGCATTCTCCATTATCGACATGCGATACATGCCTATGTTTGGAAGAGGAAAATCTTGTTGTAACTGAATCTCATGTTGAATCTCCCTTTTAGGGGGCAATCCTGTTAGCTCCTGAAACATCTCATGATATGCACCAACTACATCATATAAATCTGATTTCAACTTAGGATAACAATCTTCAAATGGCTCATGATTAACATCAGCTTTAGGCATAATCATTAGAAGAACAAAATTCTTACTTGAATTCATCAGCCTCTTTACCTGTGCAGCCTTTACCATTGTAATATTTGTCTTCTTGCGATGTGCTCTAACAATGTACTCCTTGCCATCTTTGAATAAATGGTATTTGTTCTCATGGTGATGGAAGATCACTTTCATGTCATACAATTAAGGACTGCCTAACACAATACCTGTAATATCAAGTGAAACCACATCTAGTTCAACTGTGTCAACAAAATGTGCAGTTTTTTGAAAGCGCAATATGCACTTCTTTGAAACCTGTAAATTTGCATCCTTACAAATCCACCCAAGTGGATATGGTTTTAGATCTGGAATGGTCTCAAGATTGAGTTTCTTAACCAAGTATTTAGAGATTAAGTTTTCTTGTGACCCACTGTCAAACAATGTGTCAATCTTGATATGTTTGGATATGACTCTCACATGAAACAATTCAATTCTCTCTTCTTCATTTGGAGCTTGTATGTGACAATTTGATGTACTAGTACTGGGTTTTGTTTCAATTTCTTTCCCCTTCATGTTCTTCAATCCCATGGCTGTAATTTTTTATTCGTCACCTGAATCTTCTCCTAAGTCATGTTGAGTTCTAGCTGCATTTTTCTGCCTCCCTTTGTTATTGTTATACTTGGGTCTCTTTTCAGGATGTAATTTCCAACAAATTTTCTCTTCATGGCCTTCTCTTGAAAAATGTTTACAAACCACTTTTTCTCCCTCTTTATTGACATATGCATTCTTTTTTCCCTTACCTTTTTAGGTCTTCTCTTTGTTTTTCCCCTTAAAAGGTTTCTTCCTACTCTCATCAGTGATGTTTTTCCCTCTAGCTTCTAGATGTGTGGCCTGAACACAAACTTCATCTAAGCTTGTAGGGTTAAACATGAGAATAGTATGTCTTGGGTAGCTATGTAAGCCTCCTATATACTTGAGCAAAGTATCTTGGATCTGCAAATCTACCCCTAATAAGAGAGCTCTTCTCCTAATTTCTTAGGTGTATTCTTGTACATTTTGTCCTTTCAATTGTCTAAAATTTTGCCAGTTCATTATGGCTTTCTGCATGTGAGCTAATGGATAAAACTGTTGTTTTATTGCAGTAATGAAATCAGTCCATGATAGAATAATCTTACCATGCTTTTTGATCTCCTCATTTTTCTTGGCTTCCCACCAAACAAGAGTTGCACCTTCCATCCTCAATGAAGCTAGTTGGATTTTGGTATCATCATCATGAAGGTTTTGAATTCTCAAATAGACCTCCAATTGCCTAATCCAATTATCAAGCTTTTCTGCATTGACTTCACCATTAAACTTTGGAAACTGAAACTTAACATCAAGTTTTAGAAAAGGAATTTTACCCGTGTTATTTGACTTGTGTGGCTGATGTATTGAAGATGAAGTAGAGGATGATGATGAAGAGGGTGAGGATGGTGACTTTCCACTGCCTCCATTTCCTCCATCTCCCTTCTTTGATTTATCTTCGTCATTGTGACCTCCTAATGATCCCTGACCTTCCTTATGAAGTTTGGATCCTTCTCCTTCTAGTATTTCATTCCTTTCTTTATAAAGGACTCCCACCATTTCAGTCATGTCAAGGAATGCTTTCCTGAACACTCTTTCTTCTTCTTTGGGATCCACCTCTTCATGGGTTTATTCTTCTCCTAGAGGCATGCTTATAACTTCTTTTGCTTCTTTTGGAGGTGAACTAGGTGGTGGAGAATGTGGCAATCTTGCCCTCCTTTGTTGTAGCTCCCTTTGAGAACCTCTTGCTTCCACCAATTTGCCTTCTCCTCTCTTAAGCTTGAGCCTAGTAAGCATGTAAATCCTTACAAACAGTTAAACAATCTTTGCACACAAAAACACCAGAGATTAAACTCTAGCTCCGATACCAAACTGATATGAAAGGAGTGTATTATTTTGTTTTCCTAAGTGTCCTTTCAGTAATAAAAACATGTACAATTTGTCTCCATTTTTTTTCTTAAGGAATGGGTGTTTTAACCATGAAACATAGATGAATTTGTGAGTTTTAAGCATGAAAATAAGCCTAAATAACACTATAAAACAGTGTATAACAGAGAAATACAATCACACATAAGTTTTACACAGTAGGCATGATGAAGAATTTCACCCCTCCTGGGCTACATCTGTTGGTCCAGCTCCCAATGGCATGTCCCTCTTTGTCATTATGCTCAAAATTGCAAAAAAATGTGTTTACAATCCTCTAATGGTTGTTTTCCCTGCACCAGTGGCTCTATAGTGCTCAAATTAGTCTATGTAGACTCTTGTTTCACCCAAATTGGTCGAAAATTGACCTCCCAAAGTGTTTTTCCCAAGATCAGCTAAAAAAACTCCACTAAAAGTAGAGAATTGTACATAACTGGAGTTAATTTAGGCTAAAACCCCAAATTTAGGGCGCCTCCACAGTTTCCACTGGAAATGACCATTTGAAATAACTTAAAGTGGTTAGGGTGCCGTAAACTCTGCGGTTTAAAGGTTTGAAACTCCGCTGCAATGTCATGGAATCCAAAGTCGGAGTTTTGAAGACTGTTTAGAATAACCGTCACATTATATGCCATTTTAACCTGCATGTGACATCGGTTACCTTCCGCCGGAGGTTACATTGTATCACCACCGTCACGTTGAAGTTCAATGTCACAACGTTACATGTGACTGCCGTTGAAATGACCAAAGTTATGGTTAGAGGTAGCCGCCAGTTAAGCGGTTAGATGCTGCAGGTTTTAATGTCATGTGACCACTATTTTGGGGCCGCCAAGCGACATGGCGCCGCGCCGCGCGCCCCCCCCCCCCCAAACTTAGAAACTTTAACAACATAATTTTATGCAGAAAAAAAATTTATGGTAAGAAACATTGGATAGGGGAGACAGTTGGAGAGCTATGTAGGCGTGCCGGAGGTCGCGGGGTCGAACTCCCCCCGACTCCACCAAAATTTACTCCAACCTCCTGAGGACACGTGGCAGCCTCCAGGCTTGCCACGTGTCACTCATCCAATTGCCAAAATAAAAATTTGCATAACCAAATCAATGGCCCAGAATCAGCCACGTGTCGAATTATGATTGAGTTTCAGAAAAGGGAATATTCCCATAATATGCCACCTGCTGACTGTACCTGCATGCCAACTGGGCATCCCAATCACCTTGTCACAAAATTTTTAGCTGTTTGGGAAAACGAACAGAATGCGATATCTTCCTCATATGACATTGGTTTTTCAAACCGTTAACGGCGCCAAAATCACAACGACGAGACCTTTCCAGTCGCTTAGGTTCGATACAGTTTCGAGCACTTTCAATTTTGAGAAAAACACATGATATCCTGATCATCGAAAAAAACCCTAAAGTGGTGGATTCAGACCAAATGACTCCTAAAAGGAGAAATAAGGTTGCAGCTGGGATCTAAAGATTTTTTCATTGCTATCTTTGATCTCCTGGAGGACCAAGACCACATATTTGAAGGAGACCCTTACTTCCTCAACTCTATTGGTTTATACATGAACTATTGGAAGGAAGACTTCATGCCATAAAAGGAATACTTCACCGGGGTCCCCATTTGGGTGAGACTCTATTCTCTCCCCACGGATTACTGGTCACCCTTTATATTTAAAGGAATAGGCGATGAAATAGGAGAATACATCAAAATGTCATAGGGAACCAAGAATGACTACTATGTCTCATATGCCCAAATTTGTATCTATTTGGATGTCTCAGGGGCGCTTCTAAAGGCTGTTAAACTGGTTTTTAGGGATGAGGTGTGGCTCTAAAACATAGAATATGAGTGCATACCTTTCAGATGCATGAAATGTCACAACCATGGTCATATGTTCAAAGACGTCCACTGGAATGTCTCCCAACAAACCAATACTCAAGCGCAAAGAAAATGGATGAACAAGGCTTCACCAAGGAAACCTCCAAAAGTAGGAACAACAAAAGAAATAAAGGAAAACAGGGTCAACAACCTCTATCCAACATAAGCAAATTTGAATCCCTATAAGAGGAACCGAAAGAACAAGCTACAAAGGGAAATGGTGAGGATTAGGAAGGAAAAATGCCCAATCAACTACCAATGATCCAAGAACAAAATTGGGAGGACGCACCCAGACAGAGCCACAATGAGAATGTTCCGCCCTCAAAAGATGTAGAGATGGATCTCAAAGCCAAAAAAAGACTCAGAAGTGGACCAATTAAGAGAATAAGCTCCAGGAGGATTTGCCCTGAACTCGATAGTAAAAGTGTGGGAAAAAAGTGTCCTAACAACAATACCAAAGGAATACATCCAAAAAATAGAAGGAGCATATCTATTACAAGAAGAAATAAAACATAACACAACGAGGAAATGCCCCGAAGACAATGCCTACAAGGGGATTTTGTCTAACATCACAGCCGATTAGTACAACCCCAAAGGTCCTGGCTGAAAATGAGGAAGGAAAACCATAAGCCAACTCCTTAAGGAATTAGGTGCAAAAAAAATCAATGAGAACAAAGTAAGAGCTCTCACCATAACTCCTCATCTTTATCAATGAATTGCATGTCACGGAACATAAGAGGCTTAAATGGACCTGGAAAGAAAATGATCTTAAAACAAAGAATAATTACCAACAAACTATAAATATTGCTCCTTTAAGAGACAAAGCTAGTTATGGAAGATGTGCCATCCCTGCAAAAGGAATGTTGCAAAAGCTATAGTTACCTAGCCAATGCAGCTCATGGTGTAGTTGAAGGGCAGTTAATTCTGTGAAGAGCTCGCTATATGAATTGATCTCTTCAGTAACGATTATAAGCTCCATCATTGTAGTCCTAAAAGTAACAGGAACTACCAAAACAATATGCATAACTAACATCTATGGACCTCACAAGGTGGAAGAGAGGATCCAAATGTTATATTCAGTCGTGAGAATTCTTGCAAGCATACCACATCCATACAAAATAATAGGAGGGGACTTTAACATGATCCTTAATCTGTGAGAAAAGAAATGAAGTCTCAATAAACTAGACAGGGACAAAGTAGCCTTCCAAAAAACCATAGATAAAATGGATGTGGTGGAAATGCAGAAAGCTAATGGTACTTACACATGGAACAAGAGACAAGGAGGAGATAGGAAGAACAAAGTATAGAATTCTCCCACAATTGGGATCTGACCACTAACTAGTAGCTATGAAAATTCATATTTCAGTAGCGCCTAAAAATCATTCCTTTAGATTTTAGACCTTTTGGATGGATCATCCAGAATTCCTGAGCCACATGAAAAACCGGTGGGCAAGCTCTCCAACTCATAATGGTACCCGAATGCACAAATTCCAAAAAAATTTAAAGCATGTTAAAAACAAAATCAAACAATGGAACAAGTATGTCTTCGAAAACATCTTCAAGGAAAAAAAGGAGCTGGAATAATGCATGGAGGAGCTCCGATAAAGAATTATCCAGCAGGGTATCACTAATCAAATGAAGGGGGAGGAAAGTGATTCATAGAAAGGGTGGGAGGGAAAAGCTAAGTAGGAGGAAAATTTGTAGCAAAAAAAATCCAGGGTTCACTGGCTCAAATGTGGTGAAAAGAATTCCAAGTTCTTCCACCACTACATGATCCAACACACAAAAAACCAACATAATTCTAAGCTCGAGAACTACAGATGGGAGAATGGCCAACACCCATGATGAGATCTCCAAGGAACTGAATAGTTTCTACAACAAACTCCTAGAGGAGCCCCACATAGATAGGACCTATGCCATTAGGGAAATTACTAGTAACATCCCCACCATCCTAAATCAGGATCATAACATGATGATCCTCAGAGAGGTATCCATGCAAGAAGTGGAGGAAGTTGTGATGGCCATGCCCTCGGGTAAAGCTCCAAATCCTGATGCTTTTACCATTAACTTCTTTAAAATTCGTTGTTCCTTCATAAAAGAAGAGGTCCATGCTCTCGTGGAGGACTCTCGGGGTAACAAAACTGTGCACGAAACTTTTTATGCCACTTTCCTCACTCTTATCCCCAAGGAAGAAGGAGTAGATTCTCTGGATCAATAACCCTCTACAATGTTATCTACAATATCATTTCGAAGGTTTTAGCTAACAAGCTCAAGAATTTATTACCCCTTATGATCTAAGCCAACCAAGAGGGGTATGTTGAAGGCAAACATGTTTTCGACAATATTATCCTCTCTCATGAAACTATTCAGTCGCTCCAAACCATTGAAAATCCTGGAATGTTGATGCAACTAGACACGTCAAAAGCCTTCTAAAAGATCAGTTGAAAATATATGCGTGAAGTCCTCAAAGCCTTTGGATTCCACAAGGACGACATTGGATGGTTCATGGCTTTGGTATCAAGCGCTTTTTTCTCCATATTGCTCAATGACTCACCCATCCAACCCTTTGCTGACAGGGAGATCCCATGTCCCCCTTCCTTCTTGTTCTCATGGCCGAGGTGTTAAGAATATCTCTCTAAGCTACCAACGCCAACAATAACCTCACGGTCTTAAGCTACATGACTCTTCTCAAACTTTAATCCATCAACAATTCGTCGATGACACCGTTTTTATGGGTATCCCAAATGTTGGTGAGGTTATTTCCTTCAAACACATCCTTAGCCTCTTTTATGAAGCATCCAAAACCTCAATTAACCATGAAAAATCCTTTTTTTTTTCTTTAACACTCCCTTAGCCATTCAAAGAAATATCACTAGAATCCTGGGATTCCATATCTTCCCCCTTCTCTCGAAATACCTGGGGGTTCCCCTCACTGATAAATCCCCGAGGAAATCAATCTAGGAGGACCTCGTCAATAGATTGCGCAATAAAATCTCTAGCTAGACCTGTAGATTCCCCAACCTTGCTAGGCGGCTCATCTGAGTTAAATTTGTTCTTCAAGCCATGCCTCTTTACCTATTCTTGGCTATGGAAATCCCCTAAATCCGCCACAAACACCATTTATAACATCCAAAGAAGCTTCCTCTAGAGGGGCTCAATTATGAAGAAGAAATGGCCCTTAGTGGGGTGGGATCAACTCTGTAAACCTAATAACATAGGCGTGTTCGACCTTAGAGATCCAAAACTATTAGGAAAATCCATGGGGAAAAAACCTAGTGGAGGTGGTTGGATAATCCAGGAACGCCTTGGGGCCAAATCTAGAGAGCGAAATACGCTCCCAATCACACCGAAAAAGACCTCATTAAGCTCTCAGGTCAAGTTCAAGGCTCGACCATATGGAACTAGCCATGGAAGAACACAAATATTATTTAGGGGCACAACTTCTAGGAGATTTGTAATGGGGAAAATTACCTCTTTTGGGAGGATGCATGGCAACAATTTCTGATCCATGGCAACGATCACCATGCCGCCCTTCAAGGAGCCATGCAAGCAAAAGGGAAATTTCAAGTAGCCCACTATTGGAAGCCTATAACTCTTGGAGATTGATGGAGAGAATGGTTGGACAAGTAGGAATGGCTTCCCTTAACAAAAAATTTGGACTGGAATTCTTTTGATCAAATCCTTAAGGAGTGACAAACTTGAGTGGATCACAAGGAAGACAAGATGAAATGGGGTAAAAAATCGGCAAGGCTCTTCAATATCAAGGAGGCCTATGGTTATTTAACTAATCATGATCAACTGAAACAACATCAAATATGGAGCACTCTTTGGGGAAGACTACAATAGCCCAAAATTACCATCTTCCTCTCGCCGGTCATGCACAATAAAATTCTCATGTGGGACAATCTCTGGCAAAGAGGCTTTACAGGACCTTCTAGATGCCCTCTATGTGAATCACGAGAATATACTATCAACCAACTATTGAACACATGTGACTACACCAACAAACTCTAGGAGTGGGGGATGAAATATTCAAGACAAAAGACAGAGACAAGCCCTCAATCCAGACCACTCTGGACAATTGGCATCCGAGCATATCCCCCACCCGGTTGCTGATCGAGTTTGGAGTCCCCTACTAGGGACAATTTGTTGGGTTATTTGGAAGAAATGTAATGCAAGAACATTCAAGAACATGAAAAAACAGGGGAAAATCTTCTTACCATGATCATATAGATAATCCCTGAAACTGTTTCCATATCCAAGCCTCCTTCCATCCAAGGCCCCCCTGTGCAACTGACGAACGCATTCTTCATCTCCTGGATTTGCAAAACCTTTCCCCGACCACTTTAATCCCATAAACTGCATCCCCCTGAGCTCCTAACCATTGGTCCCCCCCGAAGGGAAACGTGATAAAATTGAATGACGATGGCGCAACCAAAGGCAACCCAAGAGCCGCGGGATTTGGTGGTGTCTTCAAAAATTTCGATGGGGAGATTCTATGGGTTTGTTTTGGGAAATTAGGGACTACCACCAAAAATGCGATGGAGCTCCATGCTTTGGAGCATGGTCTTTCCATTACAAAAGAGAAGCACTTCGACCCCCTGATTGTGGAAGGAGACTCGACACTGACAACTCTTGTTGCCCACAAGATCCAACAGGGCTCCATGGTCAGCAAGGTTACAGATAACTGGAGATTGAACAAAACACTTCATCTTATTCAACAACACATCAGGGACCTTAGTGGGTTCCACTTTCAAGTGGTCGGAAGGAAGGTGAATGGCGTTGATGACAGGCTCGCCAACGAGGGCACAACTAGTGGAGAAAAGTTGCAATCCCTTGCATATAGGGAGTTAGGGGAAGGCCCCCTCAGTTGCTAGTGTGAGGCAATCAATACTAAGGAAAAAAAAAGCAATAAAAATAATGATTCTGCCATAAGACTGCAGATCTTCCAGGCTGAGATAGTATAATATCCTTAATTCGATGTTATGAACCATGTATCCTGCATCGAATCTAATAATTCTCCCATGGTTCCTTGGATCTCAATCATGTTTTTAGGTAGCAAGCATCGCCCTCTCTGCCCTAGTACCAGTAAAATACCTCGACCCACTATAAATACTGAGTACCAAGCCCTGACAAGCATTCAAAGTTTAATTATCACGACCTTTCTCCTCAACATCCCTATCTCCAGATTGTCCTATGAATACCCCAGGCCCACAAATCTCCCCCATCATTCCCTTTGCTCTCAAGCTCTCTCTATTGCTCCCTTCCGTGCCCCTGGCTAACGCCCCTTGCTTTGTTCTGTCTACAAGATTTCCTTCCCCAAATTCACAAGTATGGCCCCTCTCTAGAGTAAAGTCCCCTCCACCAGTTGTCGTAGAGGAAGGAATGTGGAAAGGTGGAATCAAAATATCATGTGCCCAAGTACTAGTGAAGAGGCGATGACTAGGAAGGCTACCTTCAAATACAACAATATAGTCCCCTGAGAGACCCGAGAGCGAATTTATGAGATGGATAATTAAGCCAGAGTCATTCGATGCAAAACAAACACTGAGGACATAGATGCTCGACTTGAATGAATCCTTGATAAGGGGTTTACTAGGGTCAGGGAAAATTTGTATAGTCGCACTATCGAACTCTATAGGAAAATTAAGACAATTCTTGGCTTGACGCTATAGGAAAACATTCAAGCTAACAAAGCCTCGGAGGATAAGTTGGACAAGCTCAACTGCGAGTTTACAGTGTACGTGGAAATTTTCCACCACATGTGCTTCGTCACCAAAGATTTCTTGCACTACGCCTTACTTAAGAGACAGATGGCATCTATGCAGGTTGAATGTGAAAGCATGCACATCATCAAGCAGGAGACGAGAGGTGATTCAGCCAACCACCCTGCTTCTAAGGACACCCTTGTTGGAGGAACTCCAAAGACGCCTATTATGCTAGAAGAGGACCTCACGAACATATTTGTATGATGTAGTCTGAATCCCTTCTGTCTTGGCTCTGTGCCCTATGGGCCAGTCATTTTTTTTTCTTGCTTATAATATATAAAAAAGTAAGCGGTGGGTAGGAGTAAGGGTCACCTCGTGGAGGGATTAATTGCCACCAATTTTGTCAAAGTCTTTGGTTTTGTCAATTTTGTCACTCATTTTGTAACAAAAGCGGTCAATGCTAGTTGGCCTAGAGCCTGGATGAAATACATGTTTTGTAAATGCAGAAAGCCTAGGAAGGCACTTTACTAGCATTGGTAAGGTCTCAAATCTAATCAACCATGCAAGCTGGGAAGCAACTGGAATCTTCAGATTCATATAATATAAAGCAACTCCTTAGTTACAAAAAATATATAACAATTAAATTAATATTTTCAAATATTACAACTTTTATGTGGAAATATTTATGTCTTTAGATATTTTAATATATCCATATGATATGGTTTTTCCTTTTAAAGATTCATTTTACAAATATTTAATTAAAATAAATATTAAAAGATTTTAGAGCAAGGTTAACATTTTTCCATTGATTTTTAAAATTGTATTGACTTTAGTAAAGAGTAAAGATGTTTAAAATTTTACCTAATTTGGAATTTTAATGTAGTAATTTTTTTTGTTAAAGGTAAATTTATGATCCAGTCAAACGTATATAATAAATGAACTATTAAATACACGAGATAATTTATTATCCATTCAAATTATATATAATAATACATACTTAGATTTTAATAATTAATCTTAGTCCATTAATAAAATTAAAAAGTTATATATAATCTAAAGATTCAAGTTATATATAATTTAAGATTCAAATTAATGTTTTGGATGACATTAGCAGAAAAATATTTTTATTATTTTTTAGAACATGACATTCTTACACATCAAGGCATACCAAATTATATAATTCACCTCTCAACACAATATGAACAAGTAATAACTCTATTACACTAGAAAAATAAATTCTCAATTGGATTTATATTGTAGGCATTATGCCATCATGAGAAAATAGAGACGAAACGTATTTCATGAGGACTTTGTTCCAACACACAAATAAATGTTGCATTGTAGGATTTATATTGTAGCCATTATAGGGAGGTATTAGAGTACATATGACGAGGTGTTTTATTTATTTACGTTCCATTGTCCTTGTTACATCCTAACCAGCTGCACAAAATTCAATAAATTTCACTTGTATTTTATATTTGCAAATACATTTATAATAATATACACTTCCCTTGTGTTTTATCTTTGCAAATGAATTCTTGTACTATGATAAAAGTTGGATTTCTTCCTTCATAACCTATTTAGTTATAAGCTTTTAGTAAATACTCTAACTTAGTTGCCCAACAATTTGATTTACTTGACTCTTTGCACGTCTCTTGAAATATGAAATGAGAAATGAATACCTTTTCACATGCTACCACAACATTGCTTTTTCATATTGGAAATAGAATTAAATCTTTTGAAATGATTTCACAATTAAATTGCATTATATTGCTATTTCATATTGGAAATAGAATTAATTTTTTTGAAATGATTTCACAATTAAATTGCATTATGACATATTGTTTTCTCTTTTTATTTTTATTTAAACAAGTTTTATTGATTTAATGAAAAATAAAGCAAAATTTTAACGTCCATGAGGCTAAAGATAACTTATGGGACAAACTGCCTTGCAATCTGATTAGTGTATTCAACTCTTTTCCTATACAATGTGACAATGAACACTCCCAACTTTTCAACAATTCCCTCGCTCAATAAATTATTCCAAGAGTTAATTATGAAGATATTTACATAACTGTCCCTATTTTTCTTGAAGGCCTCTCACTCTAAAATGTAATGTTTTTCTGTTTCCACATTTCCGGAAGTACAAAAAATACACACTCCTTCCCCCCAAACTTCTTTTGGTCTTTTCCAACGTCTAGTTTCACAATAGAGTTGACGGGAGTTAGTTCTCAATTAAGAAATAAAATTTTGCCTCTTTATGAGATATTAGATATTGACCCTTATGTATGTTTTTTTATGATGATTACGAGTGGGATTGAACTCTTCAATATAATACTTTCTCTTTCTCCGTAGCTCTTTATTCCAAATACACTTGTTGAACTTATCCATAACATAGGGCTTTATCTCTTTACTATTTGCGAGACACATGTTCAAGTAAATATCCCATTTACTAAATCATTTATTATTTTGAGGCCTCCATGTTTTTTTTTTCTTTTGCACAATATATCGTTGAAGACAACCTTAAGCCATATAACCTCTTCCATTTGGTCAATATTTTTTAAGTATCATATAACGAATGAATGCTATTTTAACGTCCACGAGACTAAAAATAGTCTATGAGACCACAAACGTCCTTGCTTTGCCTCTTACAATTCAATCACTTTCTTACTCAAATTAATGATGAGCTAACCCAACCTTTTAAGAGTCCCCTCCCTGAAAAGACAATGCCAAGGAACCGGTGCTAACATATTGTTGTAACTGTCTCTGATCTCTCTGAAAGCATCCAAAATGAAATATTTTTTTGATTCCAGTGCCCCATAAGTGCAAAAAGTACAGACCCGTTCTTCCCAAGCTTCTTTAGGTCTTTTCCACCGACCCGTTTCACACTGAAGTTGATGCGAGTTAGTTCTTAATTGAACAACAAGAATCTTTGCTCTCCATAAAATGCTAGTTCCAATGTACTCTTTTTGTTGGAGATCACAAGTGAGGTTGAATTCCTAACATAGTATTTCTTCTTTCTACCCAACTCTTTTCCCATATAAACTTAGGAAACTTCTCTAACTCTTGCTATTTATTAGACAAACATTGAGATAAGAATTCAATTTTTACATCCATTTATTATTTTATCTCATCCATAACTTCTTTCTTTCCCTCGTACCTTCATTGAAAATAACTTTAACTTATCTACACAAACCACATCCATATCATCACCGTAATAACAATGTTCTATAAAATAGCACCAATCTTTAATTTGAGTAAAGCATGTCACGTGGCCTCTAGTTCGCCACGAGTAACAATAAGATTCACTTCACAGAAAACAAAACCCTTTCAAACTTTTCAACTGAAAATAGGAGAGGGAAAACGCGAGTATTTGTGACTACTATGCCTGTACCGTTTCTCTGGTCCGAATTCCCAAATGGATCAACCGGGGTGTAGTTGAAGAGAGCAAAAGAGATATGTATAGTCCAATATTTCTACATTTGCTGCTATGGAATTATTAATTTTCGTTCCGCCCGTCCGGATTCACATTGATATTTTCCTGGAAGAAGTTGCAGAGTAAAGGAGATATGTATAGTCCAATACTTCTACATTTGCTGCCATGGAATGAAGCATGTTGCTCAATTTCAAATTTAAATACCAGACGTGTTTCATTGAGGAATTATTTTGTCGGAGATAGGGCGTTAAACCACAATTTTTACATTACTAGAAGAGGATTATTTATTTCAAATACGAGTAAATATCAAATACAATAAGCATATTAAATTGATTCTACCTAGCCGAAGAAGTTTGCTGCAGGTCATTGTTTGTGACTTTATTTTCCTTTTCAATTTGGTATTCTGCCGAGTTGAAATCGGAGTATAGTTTGCACGCATCATACTTTAAAGACCGCATTCTCGACATATTTGTGAACATTTTGCGACACATTGTCTTGAACGGGGGAAAGTGGATTGGAGATTTGCTGTGTACATGTTTCATTGTTGCGACAGTAAAATTTTTAGCCGGAGGCATGGTCTTGCGAAATCGTGAAATTGGTTGTTAATGAACAATTTCACTTGGTTATCAGTGCAAGGGTTTTGAGTTTTGAAGAATTCCCCTATTTCAGTGTTAAATGAGGGTTTTGGGCTTTGACGACCGAGCTAATTTTAGTGGTAAATGGTGATTTTGAAAATGAGCTGAGTGGGACAATCTTCCCTAGCTGAGAATTGTCAGTGCAAGGGTTTTGAGTTTTGAAGAATTCCCCTATTTCAGTGTTAAATAAGGGTTTTGGGCTTTGACGACCGAGCTAATTTTAGTGGTAAATGGTGATTTTGAAAACGAGCTGAGTGGGACAACCTTCCCTGGCTGAGAAGAAGTATGCGCCGTGCTGTTGCATAAGGATTTATATAATTTGGAATGGACTGTGAGCAACTACCTTTATAGGATCTTGATAAATGTCAGACGAGATTTCTAATACTTGTCCCCTTGAGATATTCTTTTTTCCATTCCAAGGGCATATATAACTGAAATCGCTTCCATGTTACATTGCACGGGGGTTACAGTTACAAATAGCTTTTCCAGAAACATAGGCCATGAGGATTGCTGCTATACGTCTTCGGAGGCACCTGGAATTCTTTGGTCACCGAGCTGTTCTGCAGTCTACAGGTTTGTATAGACTATTCACTCCACCTGCTGGTATAATTTGTCTTATTTGGTGAACTAAAGAATCACTGTCATCAAGTAGCGTGATTAGATCCTTTGACGTCTTATTATGCCAAGGGACAAAGCTTCATGCGAAATATCATATATGTTTGATTTGGGTGCTTCTCTTGGACCATTACCTTTTAATTTAATTTTAATCACACTATTTTACGAAACTCTTTCCTGCTGTGAAACAACTACAAAATAAAAACATAATAGATATTTCTTTCACAGTTTAAAGAACTGATCCAACCACTTATCCTGATTTTTAAAGTTAATAGTAATTCTTTCCTTTTCTTTTTTCCCCAAAAGCAAGGAAAAGCCTAGAATACTGGGGCTACCTGCCTAACCTCTCTTAACATCTCCTGATACAATCTCAGGACATTGACATGCAACAACCGCATTGTAGCAAAATCCTGGCTACCTGAAATAACTTGAAGCAGGGAAAAACCTACAATAGTAACCTCTCCTGATACAATCTCAGGACATTGCCATGCAACAACATCATTGTAGACAAAAGGCTGTCTACCTGAAATAACTTGAAGCATGGAAAACTTACCATACTTGGGACTATTGGCCCACCCTTTCTTGATAGTAGATACAATCTCAAGAGACATGACACTGAAGTGCAACAATATTAATATGTAGACAAATCCTGGCTACTTGAATTAACTCATTGGTGGTCTATAAGGGGGCAGACTTTCAGTTCTCTTAGATGCCTAGATGCTTCTAGGTTGTGGGTTTTTAACTTGCTTAGCTCTTGGCTAATCAAAAAACAGTTTTAGGTCATACTCCAGGACCCAAAAGGCAGTTTCAGTTAAAATATAATTTGCAAGAAAGTGTTGAACTATCATGATTGAGGTTACATTAGTGGGGTCATGTGCTTTTAAGTAGCATTTAGCCTTGGGGTCATGTGGTTTTAAGTAGCATTTAGCCTTAGTCCTATACATGAGACCAAATACTACTCCCGATTGCATTTTAACCCTTTGCTAAGGATGCAACTCATTGTGAAGTACTAATTTTTCTTTTTTCCTTACTTCTTTGGTAGAGATCATCACCTATACTGAATTTGAAAGAATTTCTGATATGTCGTAAGAAGAGGAAATAATACAATCATTTAGGTAATTGTTTCCTTAAAGCTGCATTTATAATTTTGTTTGGCAAGGAAATGAGAGCAAACTTGTAGACACTTGCCAGATTTGTTTTAAACTATGGCAAGTAATTCACAAGGAAACCTAACATATTAATATTATTGTTATTAGTATTATAGTGACATTATAGTTATTGATGCCTCTTATTGTTGGCTACTAGTTTACAACTAGATGAAACATGAAGGCATGGTGGGGTGGATGTTATTTACAACAAACAAGTTCCATGTATATAATCACTAGTGTGATAACTGCTACTTGGTTGAACCCAATCAATTATTGTTAAATTGTGAGTTGAGTAAAGGGCTAAGTATGGTTACCCCGCTCTTCTATGATACTTCATCTTGAAAGCTTAATTGGGAACAAGTTTACAATCACACAAATCCAAAACTTTTTTATGTTGTAAAATAAGTTAAGTAATTTTAGGTAAAACATAAACCATATAAACCATATGCACAATGAAAGTCAACCAAGAATTCAATGAGACACAAAGAAGTTGGGTCAATGACCAGGGCAAAACCCAACCAGATTCTTCTTCTATTAGAAATCAATTGTTCAACAGAGATATAAAGTGCAATGAGAGAATGAAGAAGTTCACCCAAATCTGAAGAATATCTCTAATAGCAGTAGCTGATGCAAACACTGAATCACTTTGGCTCTCCAAGATCTGCTCTTACTCTCCAAGTCTTTCTCTCTCACAATATGTCTCTCCAACTCTCTCTCAAGTTCGAATTCACAATGCACAAGTAAGTGAGGTGAAATGATATGAGACACATATATATAGGAGGGGCAATGAATTATTGACATAAAGGAGGATCAATACACATGCCTTGAGAAGGAGTTACATATGCCAAAATAGGATTGTAACTTATGCCATAAAGAAGAGGAGTGTAACTTATGCATTTAGGAGAGAAGTGTAATTTATGCATTAAAGAGGTGTAAGAGAAATCTTTTTATGACTAGTCATTAAAGTGTGTAAGAGAGTGTAAGAGGTGCGGAAGAGCATTAAAGAGAGAGAGGAATGAATACATTAAAAGAGAGAGAGTAACATATGCATTAATTGAGAGAGTTACATATGACATGATTGAGAGACTTGAATTTATTTTTAATAACAATATAATAATATCATAAGAATAATAATAATTGTAATATTAATGATAATATTGATGATTAAGTCGAAATTGAACTATTAGGATTGATTGATGATCAAAAGGGATTTTCCATCAACAATACTTGATTACCAATTGATGCAAGATGATTTACTATTTTTGGAAAGTCATACTTGAGACTTTGGGCTTTCTATTTTTAGAAATTCTATTTTTAGACATTCTATTTTTAGGAATTTTATGTTTAGACTTTCTATTTTTAGAAATTCTATTTTTTGGACTTTCTATTTTTAGAAATTTATCCCTCAACTGTCAATTTTCAACACTCCCTCTCATCTAGCGAGGAATTTCTTTCTGCAAAAAAGATCTTTGCTTTCTCTACTCATTTCTATTCATCTCTGCTCTGTATCATTTGCAACAATGATGCCTCACTCTAATGAAGAAGAATCTTCATAGGGAGGATTCATCCAACACCCTATATTCACTTGGGGGCAATGCCACTTGCCAACATATGACAAGGATCTCGCACAACCAAGCCTCATCTCAACTTGGGGTGATCCACTTGTCAACATATGACAAGGATCTCGCACATCCAAGGCTCATCTCTGCGTGGGGGGATCCACTTGTCAACACATGACAAGGATCTCGCACATCCAAGGCTCATCACTGCTTGGGGGGATCCACTTGTCAACACATGACAAGGATATTGCACGTCCAAGTCTCATCAGTGCTTGGGGGGATCCACTTGTCAACACATGACAAGGATCTCGCACGTCCAAGTCTCATCAGTGCTTGGGGGGATCCACTTGTCAACACATGATAAGGATCTCGCACATGTAAGGCTCATCACTGCCTGGGGGAATCCACTTGTCAACACATGACAAGGATCTCACACATCCAAGACTCATCATTGCTTGGGGGGAACCACTTGTCAACACATGACAAGGATATCGCACATCCAAGTCTCCTTAAATGACAAGTGGAAGAACACCTACATCCTAGACAAGTCACACAGACAAGTCTCACTACACCTATTGGCCAGATATGTGGCTCTTCCCATGTCCTAGACCGTGGGTCTGATGCATACTGAGGCCTACTCTTATGCCACACACTACACAAGAGGTCCGTCATCCTTAGGAGCTTTTCGGTATCATTCCCTAATCCTGTGAGCTCTGACAAGAGGGAAAGGCAGCTCAGTGTTCTCAATCAGCTATGATTGCTTCTTGGAAGGGTCATGTCCATACGTCCAAGTTACTCTCTAAAAAACAAGAACTTTCCTTTCGGTAAAGGCTTGGTAAGAATGTCAGCTATTTGATCATCAGTCACAATATGATGGAGCCTCAGTGCTCCTCTCTGTACCATATCCTAGATATAGTGATATTTGATCTCGATGTGCTTGGATTTGTCATGGAACATAGGGTTTTCTGCAAGATGAATCCCACTCTTATTGTCACAATATATAACTGTTGTGTCTGGAACTTGCTCCATTAACTCTCCAAAGAGCTTCCTCTTCCATACTGCCTCACAGCTAGCCATGCTAGTAGTAATTTACTCAGCTTCAACTATACTCAGTTCAACAAACTTATGCTTTCTGCTCATCCAAGAGATCTTGGCAGATCTTAAGCTAAAGCAACACCTAGAAGTGCTCTTTCTATCAGCAAAGTCACCAGCCCAATCAACATCAGTATATCCATGAAGTCTTACATTTTTAGCAATATATCTCAATCCAAGATTGATGGTCCCATGCAGGTATATCAACACATGCTTTGCAATAATCTAGTGTGCATGTGATCGCTTAATCGTATATTGGCTCAGAGTATTGACCGCAAAACACATGTCCAATTAGTGTTCACTAAGAACTTCAGTGCCCTAATCAGTTGACGATACTCAGAAGGATATGCCAAATCAAGACCTACAACTTCAACACATAGCTTTTTGAAATTTATTTTCATTGGAGAATTCATGGACTTGCATTATGTCATACCAAATCATTTCAGTAGCTTGACAACATGTTTTCCTTGAGAAAGGAAAATCTCACGAGGTCTTTGCCATACTTCAAGACCCAGAAAGTAGTGCATCAAATGGATATCTTTAATTTCAAATTCAGTAGCGAACTTCCTCTTACACTGGAGGATAAGTGGTTCACCACTAGTCAGAAATAAATCATAAACATATAATACCAAAATCAAAAGGCATACCTGTCTTGAAGTAAAGATTTGAATCAACATTACTTCTAGTAATACCAAGCTTCATCACGAAGCTACCAATGTGGGCATACCAAGCTCTTGGAGCTTGCTTCAAACCATAGAGGGTTTTCTTTAGTTTGAACACACGAGTTTTCTTTTTTTAGGTCATGTACTTCAAAGCCTTGTGGTTGCTCGACAAATACTTCTTCCTTGAGGAAGCCATACAAAGAAGCAATCTTCTCATTCATTTGGTGAGGGGACCATCCTTGGCTAGCAACCAGAGCCACAATAGATCGGATGGTTGTATAATGGGCAACAGGTGGAAAGATTTCATCATAGTCTATTCCCTCTTTCTAAGCGAACCATTTGGCCACAAATCTAGCTTTATATTTTTCAATACTGCCATCAACACCATGATTAATTTTATACAACCATGTAAAAGATACAACATATTTACTTTGTTGTCTTGGAATCACTTCCCATACATCATTATGAATGATGGACTCATATTCTTTAGTCATTGCATCTTTCCACACTTGATCTTTCATTGCTTCTTCAAAAGTGCATGGTTCAAGCCTGAATAACGTTGATCATGGTTACCACGTATTCCTGGAACCATCATGGTTTCTTGCTTTCTTTGAAGGTTCCTCAGAGAGCAACATGTCTATCAACATCCTGTAAAGTGTCACGAAACATAATCATTTTTTTATAGCCCATGTAGAAGGATCCAAGGAGTCCATGGGATCCATGGGTTCATTAGCAAGATCAGGTTCAGGCTTGGGATTTTCATGTGCATCCAAGGTATCATCCTGTCTTTCAACATTAGTAGGAGGAGTGTCTATGGCTTTTCAAAGAGCTACATCTTCATCAAATGTTATATCTTTGCTAAACTCTATATTTGTTTGTCCAGTTACATATATTCTATAAGCTTTAGAACTTCCACAATAACTGTTAAATTTGGACAACTAAGTCCAAACTCCATATTAAGATGCTCAGATTAAGAGGCTAATATTTTTGTTCGATTCCTCTTTCTGAGAGGTGTAAAATCCATATAAAATATGTCTTAATCCGATGAGCAGAACTTATATTTTGAATTTATTATTTTTAATAAATTATATGTGCAAGGTCGGCCAGTTTTGTAATGTAGGCTCGGATGCCCAACAGATGTGTCACACACCCTCATGATGGATATATATACTGGAAAAGTTGGAGAGATTTTAATCATCATCACAACTCACATCTTCCTCTCTCATCTAGGAATACGAGCTACCAAGAAGGACGACTTATCCACACGTGTGAAGGACGAAGAGGACAACCGTACGCTAAGTCAAGTACTCTGATTTGCCGTCGCTAGGGTTTCACATTTTGACCAGCACTTGGTCACCTGGTCCAAACAAGTTGAAAAATTGGTGGAAGGTTCATTCATGGTGCCGTACTACTCCGGCATAAAACTACAAAGTCAAGGGCTGGACCGTTGCCGCTGCTGATTTTTAGCTTCGTCGCCCCGCATTGACTTTCACAGTACGCCGTTGACTTTTGCAGAGTTTACTTGGGTTGACTCATCTACTGGCTGGAGGGTTGTTGTGACACATGCTGGGCTGGCTGACCAACGGAGACTTTGCTGGTTGAAGCATCCTGTTGACCGCCGAAACGAATACACACATTTTTCCTGTTTCTGATTTGTCTTCTGTAAGATCTACTTATATGTTCTACCTGCATTTTGCTTACCTACTTGTATGATTGCTGAAATAAAAGTGAAATTGCTTCTAGCATAGAACATCTACAAAACTCTACATGGTATCAGAGCTGAGGTGAAGACAAACTCAATCTATAGCAATCATCATCGTGGAAATGGGTTCCACTAGTCTTAAATTCAAGGAGAATGACAAGCTGACCGGAAGTGATGACTTCCATCCCTGGAAGATGATATTAGATTTCAAATTAGAAGATCATGATCTCCTGGATCATGTGACAGGGAGGATTCAAGAACCTCCATCCAATGCCTCCGTCGTTAGAAACAAGTATAAGAAGGAGAAATCTTTCACAAAGTCACGATCGGGGAACTATAACAAGAGTCTGTTGCTCACACATATCCAATCAGGCACATCCAAGGATGTATGACAAATTGATACTTATGTTTCAAGTAAACAATGTGAACCAAGTGCTATTCCTCAAGAACAAGTTGAAGAATATGAAGAAGGTCCGAGATGAGTCTGTTCAAACTTTCTTTCTGAAGTTGACCGAAACCAGGAACCATATGCTAGCTATTGGGGAGATAATAGCTGATCGTGAGATGGTTCTCACCGCACTTGGAGGACTTCCATATGAATGGCAAGTATTCAAATTCACAACTACTATCCCCAACAATAATACCATTCCTAACTTTGATGAGCTTCTGTCAAGATGTATGCAAGAAGAAACAAGGTTGAAGGAATTTGATAATGAAAGAAATGCTGCCTATGGTGCTCATTCCCGAAAGCAGAACTCTGGTGGTTCTAAGGACAAAAGAAGGACAAAGACTCAAGAGAAGAAGGGTAAATGTTTCACCTGCCATAGGCCTGGACACTATGCTAGAGAATGCCCCTTCAAGGAGGATTCTCCCGATAGTGACGATAACAACAACAACCGAAGGAATGGGAATCAAAGAAATGAGAAATCCAAAGGAAAGAGGAAGGCTCACTTTGGAGGAAACAATCAACCTTCTAAGAGGTCCAGAAATACCAGGTATGAGGAGTCTAATGTTGTTGATAAAAGAAATGAGTATATTCTGGTATCTGCTCTCTCAGTTGCATCTCTGCTCGACACGATGGATGTCTGGCTAATTGATAGTGGTGCCTCAAGACATATCACCGGATTCAAGGAAGCACTTTCCTACATAAGCTGAAAGGAGAAATTGTCTCTGTGGAGGCACGCCACTTATCCTGTGGACCCAGGATCGTGGACCTTCTTCACTTGTCCAAGGACAAGTCCCTCCGTTTCAAGGTATGTACTCTGCACCTACTGAAATCACATAAGAGTTCAGATTCGCCAAAAAGACAAAGGATTCAATGGGACCCTTCTTTCGATGGAAAGGTGCTCATGTGGAAGGAGAGCTTCAAGGAAGTTATCTCGATTGGTTTTAGAGTTGGTACACTCTACCAGGTTGGAGGAAGTCCGCTGGGAGCAATGACTTGTGATACTATCCGACAAACCGAACTATGGCACCGAAGGTTTGGACACCTTCATTACAAGGCCCTTTCCGAAGCAAGGAAGGTGTATGTAAGGGGCCGTGTCGAAGAATATAACATAACAAGGGGACTCCTCTTCTTCCCCTCAAGTGTCACAAAGACATCCTAGATATTGCTGGGAATCGGTCCATTCCCGATCTTTCCAGGTTGCCTAACATCCCCCGGGGGATGTTCTTACTATATGACATTTACCGATGACTCTCTCGCAAAACCTGGATCTTTTGAGGAAGCCATCAAGCATCAAGTCTGGAAGGATGCTAGGCATGAAGAATATGAGTCTATTATGAAGAATGATGTCTGGGATGTGGTCCCGAGACCGCAGGACAAATCTGTTGTCACTGCGGAATGGCTCTACAAAATCAAACATGGATCTGATGGGGAGGCCGGGTGTTTAAGGCAAGGTTTGTTGCCCGTGGCTTCTCTCAAAAGGAAGGAATTGACTATGACGATATATTTGCACCGTGGGCACGACATACCACCATCCGATCAATCATAGCCCTTGCCGCTACGCAAGGATGGAGTTCCTCATCGGATGTCCGTGACCGTTTTTCGCATGGTGTACAAAGAGGAAGAGGTATGTGGAACAACCTTCGAGATTTGAAGTTCAAGATCGAGACACTTAGGACCTGTGTTGAAGAAAGCCCTATGGGTTGAAGCAAGCACCTGTGAGCTTGGTACGAAAGGATGGATAGTTACTTGATGAAGCTGGGCTTCACTCGAAGTAATGCTGATCCGAACCTATACTTCAAGGTTGTGAAAGAGAAGCCTCTCATTCTAGTACTATATGTGAATGACCTCTTCCTGACTGGTGATGACCCTCTCATTCATCATTGTGAGAGGGAGCTTGCTGCTGAATTCGAGATGAAGGACCTAGGACTGATGCACTATTTACTAGGCCTGGAGGTCCTGGGCAGACTGGAGAGATTTTCCTTCTCATGAAAATATATTTTGTGAAGCTTCGAAAGATTTGGAATGTGGACTACAAGTCCGTGGTCGACACCGATGGAACTCAACTTTAAGAAGTTGAGTAGCAGCGTTGCTGGGCCTACTGAGTATCGTTAACTCATAAGGGACCCTGATGTTCTTAATGAACACTTGTTCGAACATATGTTGTGTAGTGAACACTTTGAGTCAACACATGGTTGATTATAACATTTACTGGGTTGGTGCCAAGAAACTCTTGAGATATCTCTGAGGCACGATAGACCATGGGCTGTGATACACTGCCGGGAGTATGACACTCCGTGGATATATCGATGCCGATTAGCCGGGTGCTGTGGTGGATCGCAAGAGCACATCTCGGATGCTACTTCACATGAAGATCTGCCTAAAGGTGAACGAAAGCCCAGTCTTGAGCACCGCTGAGGCCAAATACATTGTAACATGTATGGCCTGTTGTGAAGTCACTTGGTTGCGAAAGCTCCTTGAGAGATGTTCGAGCATGTGCTAGATGCCACCGTTATCCTTTGTGATAACCAGAGGGGGATTCATTTGTCATAGAATCCCGGGTTCCACGATTGATCCAAGCATGTTGATGGCTGGTACCACTTTATCTGGGATATGGTACAGAGGCGCCGTAAGGCTCGATCATATAGGAACTGATGAGCAGGTCGCGGATATTCTCACTATGCCCTTGGGGAAGGTCATGTTCCTAACCTTCCGTGAGAATCTTGGTATCGTGGAACGATCCTATTCTGAGGATCCTGTTGGACGATGAGCTCTGGGAGCTCTGGGGGCTTTGGGGACAGCTTCTCGGAGCTATGGGCAACCACAAGGCTAGGATTGCCAAACCTTGTTGGTGTGCTTGGACCCCACCGTTGTGATTTTGAGTTTGTTCACCTCTCATTATCTGTGCCCCGTATGCATCCTATCCATTCAGTTCAAAATTATGGGAAGTACCTCTCATTTGGCCAATGAGGTGTGGAAAAGTTAGAGACTATTAGCAAAGACTGATGGACGCATCAGAGATTGCCGTGCTCTCTATCTAGGATGGCACGGTCCAACCACTTGTTCTGGGATCAAGATTTGTGAGGTCTGGGACCTCTGGACTGATTCTGTCAGTCGGGGGATGATGTCTTTGTGACTGACTCAATTATGTTCTGAAATAAAGAGGCCAACAAAGAAAGTTACGGTGGGATGATGCACAATGTTTGATTGCACTAGTGGATGGAGTTCTCCCTAGTTGAGAGGGAGTGTTAAATTTGGACAACTAAGTCCAAACTCCATCTTGTGATGCTCATATGATGATTCCAATATTGGTATTGGATTCCTCTTTCGAAGAGGTGTAAAATCGATATAAAATTGATTTTAATCTGATGAGCAGAACATTTATTTTGAATTTATTATTTATAATAAATTATGCAAGGTCGTCGCCTTTGTAATGTAGGCTCCTGCCTATCGTATGTGTCACACACTCCACACACCTCTATGATGGATTATATATACAGGAAAAGTTGGAGAGATTTTCATCATCATCACAACTCACATCTTCCTCTCTCATCTAGGAATACGAGTTACCAAGAAGGACGAATTTAATCCACACGTGTGAAGGACGAAGAGGACAAACTCTACGGTCAAGCTGAAGTACGGATTTGTCGCGCTGTGGTTTCTACTTTGACCGTTGATTTCTTTGGTCAACGCTTGGTCCAAACAAGCTGGAAAATGTGAAGGTGTTCATCATGAAAGTCACCACCGTACACAAAAATCGAGGTCAAGAGTCGACTCGCTGAAGTCGTTGTTGATTTTTTACCTTGTTGCCCCCGTATCACTTTTCGTGGCGCGTTGACTTTTATGTAGCACTTGGGTTGACTCATCTATCAAGCTGAGGGTTGTTGTGACACATGTCAAATGGGCCGACTAAAAAGGAGACTTGTCAAGCAAGTTTGGTCTCCGTTGACCGAAACGAATACACACATTTTTCCTATTTCTGATTTGTCTTCTGTAAGATCTACTTATATGTTCTATCTGCATTTTGCTTACCTACTTGTATGATTGCTGAAATAAAAGTGAAATTGCTTCTAGCATAGAACATCTACAAAACTTTACAATAACCAACAACGATACCTTTCTTACCTGAAGCTTCCAACTTGGTACTCTTCTCCTTTGGCACATGAAAGTAGACAGGGAAATCAAAGATCCTTAAGTGCCCATTTTGTTATGGGTTATATAGTAGGGTGGTCTGTTTTCTGATTCCAACTTCTTTGCAAAAGTCTTGAGCTCTTGTCCACTTCATGCCCACTCAAGTCATGGGATGGCTCGACACCTTCCTTAAACTTGATACAAAGGACTTGGTTCTCACATTCATCAAATGCACCTCTTGATCCCAAAACAAGAGCAAGAGCAATAGTAGCAAAGTAAATAAACGTAATGAAAGTATACCTGGTGATGAAGCAAGTATTTCTTTCTTTTTTGGATGTGAGAGTGGCTCTTTCATTATCTTTGTACCAAGCTTCCTCTTGGAGTTTACTCTTCTTGCACTATTCTGCACCCCGATGATCTTAAGGATCTAATTTTCTTGATTGCATTTTCATCAAGAAGTTAGTGAAATAATCATTCAAATACTCATGTAGGAAAAATAACCAATGATATATAAAGATAAATCTAAACAAGAACAATGATACAAAGAAACAACATAAGACTTGAAAATACTTTGGGATTGAAGGAAGTTTTTAGCTCCCTCTTGATTTGACCTCTATAGGTTACCACTGTCCATAAGTCACATGTCATTCGTAGAAAAAATGCATCTTCTTGATCACCACTTGGGAAACTCCATCATGATCCACTCTAATCTTAGGTATTTCGAAAACGATATTTCTCACATGAGGTAATGCTTTATAATGAAGATGAGTGAACCCTTGGTGCCACAATTTATATTGATAATTACTTATCATGAATCAATGCATGGATTAGTCTTCCATTGATTTCATACAAATCTTCAAATCTTGATCCCAGGGTGAAGGCATGTAATAATAATCATACATATTAACTTCATTGTCTGCAATGATATTAGTTATAATCCATTTTTTATCACTGCAAAAGAGGTTAATTTAGAAAACTATCATTCCATCTTTTGCAAAAGTCATGATTCTTACCTACAACCTCTATTGTTAGTAAAATTACCAAAATCCATAAGATTATGACCACTCTCTTATAATGTGAGAGAGTCAAAATCCCCCTATCTTCAACATATAATTTTTATCAGTGATTCTTTGATAACCTTCTACGCATTATACTTATTTTCAAAACAACACTTTCTTGCACATGCATAAACAAAAATAAAACTAATATTTACTTTTGCATGCATTAACAAGTACCAAAACCACAACTATTAAATACATGCAATGTGAAAATTTCTGAATATTATTTATGCAGAAAGCCTACTGTTAAATCTGGTTATACTTCTCCTACTTAATCAAGTTATTAATCTGAAATTTCAGCATTAACATCGAAGTAAACACATTAACAGTCTACACAGATACAAATCTAAACTAAATACATGCACAATGACAAAGTGACACACAGGATTTTCTGGACAACTGTCCTTGGAAAAACCCAATGTGGGAAAACTGGTCTTCTGACTACTAGAGGGTTTATATTATTAAGTAGATTCTAAGTACAACAAATCTGGGCACCCTACTGGTTAACCCAATAGAGAAATACAAAATCTGCAGCAATACCTCTGTTCCGGAGACAGAAAAACTAGATTGATTCACACCCTCAAACGGGATTTACAACACTCAGCGCTTTTCAGTCTTCAAAAACCCCAACACTGCTCTGAAGTATTCTGCATCAATTCTGCTAGCCTACGTCAGCCCCTGCGCTGCTCAGGAAGGGTTCGCGTCACCCAAACTGGGTTACGTTGCCCCTACGATGCTCTGGCTGGGCCTACGTCAGCCCTGCTGGCCTCTTGCTGCCTTTGCGATGCCCTTTCTGGGCCTGCGTAGCACCTGAAGCCCTCTGCGCTGCATAGCTGCTGTGTAGCTACTGCTCCCTCTGCGCTACTCTGACTGCTGCTTCTCTGCCTCTTGCTGACTCTTGGCCTGGGATCAGATCATCCCTCTCGCCAATACTACCCCTCGCTGCAAGTGAAACACTTCTTGAAATTCTTAGCAAACCATGCCCTAGATTCCAGCTTAGTCTCAGTGCTCTGCCACTGTGTGTGTTCTCCAACTGACCCCAAACCTTTCCTTTATACTTTTCTCGTTGGGAAACCAACGACTGTGATCTAATCTTGAAGCGACGGCTAAGTTTAAAAGAAAGCTTGATCCGTGTGACTTAAGTCATTTCCATCACATGTTTAAATTAATTACCTTTAATCTTTTAATTTTCCTATGTTAGACTTAGGGCCCTTAATTAAAAAGATTAATTAATTAATTTTCTCTTAAACTGGATGGAATTTCTCAAATCCCTTTCTGGGTCTTGGAGATCTCATGTACTCTAGTCCCTTCACAAAGTTTGGGGGCTAGAGCACATCCGATGCTACCCCTACACTCAAAAATCTCAACACTCCCTCTTAGCGAGGAATGTGCTCTAGCACAATACTTCACCCCAAAGTTCTGCACTGATCTCTAGTGTGGGTCTCTGCGCTGATGCTTGGCCTGCTGCCCTTCATCACTACGTTGCTGCTACTCTCCTGTACTGCTGCCCATGACGCTGCCACTGCCACTGCCACATTTGTACTGCAACTCCTTCTCAATCCGCTACATCGTGCTGCCAACTGCTGCATTGCAACTCAGTTGTTGAGAGAAACAACTGAAAACTCCTGCCCAATCTTTGACAGACAAGTCAATTGTGTTGCATCCTCATCACTGAAGCTCGATAGGCTGCTGCTCTGTACTGTCATCTAGAGGTTGCTGCACAACTACAGCTCTGCACTGTGTAAGCAAACCTCCTCTGTGCTGCTAAAGTCACATTAGCCCTTGCGCTGAAGTCCCCTACACTGTTGCTACGTTGTGCTGTCCTCCTGAAGCCTCTACGTTGCTGCAGCTTTGCTTTGTGTAAGCATGCCTGCTCTGCGCTGCTGAAGTCACATCAGCACCTGCGCTGTTGCTGCTCTGCTATTGCTGCATCTGCACTGCGCTGCTGCTGCTCCGCTATTGCTGCATCTGCACTGTGCTGCTCCCTTCAACTTCTAGCTCTGCCTCTGCTCCATCTGTGATTCTCTACACCCATTGCTCCCTTTGACAATTGACTTCCTCTCTTGGAAGTCTGCCATGACAAAACGAATCAACTCTCCTCGATCCCCTGATCGATCTGCAGATTTCTTTGGCTGGAAATCCTCTGAGAAGCTGTTCTCCTCCTGCTCTTTGTCAACTTGCTCAGGTTAAATTCTGAACCGACATAATTTTAACCCCACCAGCAACTACTAAAGCTTTGCAACACTGCTTCCGGCACTCTGAATCAACAACAACTTCAGGACTGCGTCACCCTGGTTGGCCTTTGCGTGAGCAGACAATCCCAACACAGCCTTTGCGTAGTAAGTACATGGGCATGCATGGAGACTGCCTCACTCTGGCCTCTGCGTGGCTTTGCTCCCTTCTGCTGCTACGCTGTCCATTCTGGTCCGACTTTTTGTGGCTGCTGCTGCTTTCTTTGCTGCTTTCTACAACAAGGATTCTTCAGTCTTCTTGCTAATGATTAAGCTAGATCTGCAATCGCTCTGATACCATGTGAAAATTTCTAAATATTACTTATGCAGAAACCCTACCGTCAAATCTGGTTATACTTCTCATACTTAATCAAGTTACTAATCTGAAATCAAGTTACTAATCTGAAATTTCAGCATTAACATCGAAGTAAACACATTAATAATCTACACAGATAGAGATCTAAATTGAATACATGCACAATGACAAAGTGACACACAAGATTTTCTGGACAACTGTCCTCGAAAAAACCCAATGCGGGAAAACCGATATTTTGGCTGCTGGAGGGTTTATATTATTAAGTAGATTCTAAGTACAACAAATTTGGGTGCCTTACTGTTTAACCAGACAGAGAAATACAAAATTTGCAGCAATACCTTTGTTCCAAAGACAGAAAAACTGGACTGGTTCACACCCTCAAACGGGATTTACAACACTCAGCCCTTTTTAGTCTTTAGATTCCCCAGAGTTGCTCTGAAGCCTTCTGCGTTAGTTCTGCTAGCCTGTGTCAGCCCCTACGCTGCTCATGAAGGGCCTGTGTCAGCCCAGACTGGGTTACGCTGCTCCTACGCTGCCCTGGCTGAGCCTGCGTCAGCTTTGCTGGCCTCCTGCTGCCTCTGCACTACCCTTTCCGGGCTTGCGTAGCACCTGGAGCCCTTTGCGCTGCGTAGCTGCTGCTCTGACTGCTGTTTCTTTGCCTCTTGCCGACTCTTAGCCTGGGATTAGATCATCCCTCTCGCCAATACTACCTCTCGCTGCAGTGAAACACTTTTGGAAATTCTTAGTAAACCACGCCCTAGAATTCCAGCTTAGTCTCAGTGCTCTGTCAATGTGTGTGTTTTCCAACTGACCCCAAGCCTTTCCTTTATACTTTTCTGTTGGGAAACCAACGACCGTGATCTAATCTTGAATTGATGGCTAAGATTAAAAGAAAGCTTGATCCGTGTGACTTAAGTCATTTGCATCACATGTTTAAATTAACTTACCTTTAATCTTTTAATTTTCCTAAGTTAGACTTAGGGTCCTTAATTAAAAAGATTAATTAATTAATTTTCTCTTAAACCGTATGGAATTTCTCAAATCCCTTTCTGGGTCTTGGAGATCTCATGTACTCTAGTCCCTCCACAAAGTTTGGGGGCTAGAGCACATCCGATGCTACCTCTACCACTAAAGAATCTCAACATGTAATACCTTAATTACTATTTGCAAAATTACTATCATATCTTGGGTGTTGAGAATTTAGTAGGGCAGAGTTTAGTTCAATTCTCTTACTTGAACTGCTTGTGTTATACTTGTTATGATTCTATTACTTAGACCTTATCTTTACTAGCTAATTATGTCTTTTATCAAGTCAATTATCAAAACACAAGAGACACAGATTTTGGCTCTTCAAGCTAGGGCCAAAACCTCTCCCTCTTGGAGAGGAAAACTCGAAAGTAATTTTTCTTCTAGATCTTCAATTGACAAGTACCATGACCATGACACAAACCCTTGACACTAGTATGCCTCCAAGACCTTGTCATTGCTCTTTCTAGAGACTCCTTATGCTGATCTTCTTTTCTGCACTCTTCTGCACTAGCCCTAAGACAGAGTGTGTTGGACACCTAATCCTCTATGGGTAGGTGTGGAAGGCGAACAATCACAAAGGAGTCCAAGTGACCTTGGAAGATGAATCCAAGAGTCACATTAATGTAATATAAATGTACATCTATGAGTAATAGAAATACAACGAATGCTTATCTTTCTATTTGTGTGTTTTATCTTCTCATACACCATGTGTGTGTTTAACATGGTATCAGAGCGGGAAAATTCTGGCCCTGCTCCAATTTGAGTCACTTGTGTTTTGTTCTTTCTTTGCCCATTTCATTGTTGCGCATCTGACAATGAAACGACCCTTCTCAACGCTATCTACGCTATTCTACAGGTTATCATCTCTATATTTCATATGTTGTCTTACACTGATTTTTGCTGAGCAATTTTCTTTTGCTCCATACGTGCATGTTAGGTCTGCAACGTTCACTTACTGACTCTACCATAAAACTCGACCCTTCCTACCCTAAGAAATTCTGATCGTTTTTCTATGTATAGGCAGTCCAACAACCCTAACATTTCCTCTGATTGAATGGTGGATCCCTCTATGTTACACTTCGACTCTACTCCACTGACTGTGCTCCTCCATATCCTACAGCCTCGAATCCACGCTCCTGGCCTTGCGGCCCTCCATAATCCTCCATCGCTCCATACAAACACTCCACCTCTCTATAGCAGCATCAAAGACAGCCTCTGCCCCATCAATATCACCTGCCTTCTCTTTTAAAGATACTAATGTAGCAACAATTCCAGGTTGGTGTTTTATTTCAGCTATGTGTTGCAAAGATTCAATAGCAACCTGATAATGACTCGCAGCTGCGGCAATTTGGGCACGTAAAAGAAGAGCCAGTGTTGATTTCATTGGAAACTTTTCAATAATTTTTTCCTAAAAGTTCTTCTGCTTGATTAGATTTGTTCTCTTTGATTAACAAGGATGCTTGAAGTAAAGTCGGTGTCACGCTATCTGGGAACATGTTGAGAAGGGTCAATATAAGTTCCGGAGCTTGATCTAACTTGTTTGCATTTAGTAACAGTAGTGCACGATTACAATAAATTGCTTCCTTCTGTCTAACAGAAAGCTTATACTCAAGGCTATCAGCAAGCTGTAATCCTTGACCTCCACCACTCTTGTCAATTAATTTGTCAAACTTCTTTAATCCATCAAACATCAGCTAGCTTCTGTTTTAGAATATTGTTATAGGCTGTCATTGCATCTCCGTCATTCCCTAAAGCCTGTTGCACATATGCGAGATGAACAGAAATGGGAGCTAGTTCATTCTCTATTTCCTCCTCAGTATATTTGTCTTCTATCAGCGTCTCTTGCCCTATCCTGCGTGCAAGAAGTAGGAGCTCCTAAGCTTTTGCAAAGTTGCTTTTCTCAATAAGAGCACATGCTGCATTATATGCCATCTCAAAGCTGCTATTTGGGGTAACTTTCAGTGAGGCCATTAGAGATGAAATTTCAACAGACCGTCCACCAGTAATGAATGCAACGATAATATTTGTCTTCAGTTCAATGGAATCGACCTTGAATTTCTGAATAAGCTTCTCATAACTACTTATGCATGAATCCGGAGCTCCTTGTCGGTAAATAATTTGTGCCTCTAATTGCAAGACATTGGAATTCCTTTCCTGACCTTTTAAGGCTTCCAGAGCATCGTCCAACCGATTTCGCCGATATAAGCAATATGCCTTGTGAAAACTGAAATCGATGGGAAGTTGGTGGGAAGATTGAATTAGGGACAATGCCTCATCGACCTGATCAGAGTCGATGAGTGCCACCACCTTGCAGTGCAGTGCATCCACCTTTGCTGGAGCAACACCTCTGGGTGTGAAGGTATCTGAATGCTCAATGCTCTTTTATTATGAGAATTCACTTATAGTATTTACCGAATTCATCGAAAGTCAGAATTAGTAACCTTTTGTTGCAATTGACACTAATAAAATCTCTTCGTCTTAAAGATTTCAATGGAAGAGAGCCGCACATTTTTGGCCTCTGTCAAAGTTTCTTGTTTCATTTGCTTGACATCTGAGGACTATTGATAACCTTTTAATCATTGAATTAAGGGGGTGTGTTCTTTGCATTGCTTAATGGCCGGTTAAGGGCAGTGAGTTGAGGACAATAAGTTGTGTGTTTAATAATGAGTCTTTTGGGTAGATTTTATACATGTTTGTGGGTTGGTGAATTTATACCCAGAAACCTGTGCAAAGTGCGACATTAAGGTGGTTTTTATATGTGCGTTGATTATATGTTATGATATATGGGAGGTTCATGGCATGTTACTTCAGTTGATCACTCTTGAGATATGTTGGTTATTTGAATTGAATCTGAAGTGTTGCATTGAGTATGTTGCATGCTTCTCTCATACCTTGATTTATATGCACATTGGTGGTTGAAAGCAAAGAGAGTAAGGTGTTGAGTGTTTTAGAAATTAAAAGCTCTTTGGGAGTATTATCTGCATATAGTTCTTTTCTAAATGGCGAGAATTGACAAGTTATTAGAGTTATTGAGAAATTTAATCATGTCTACTGCTGAAAGCACAGTTAAAGTCAATAAAGACACTCTCACATATATTCAAACCTCTTTGCAAAATGCACAAGACAAAATTGAGTTTTTGCAGTTGGAGTCTCAGCTCAAGCAAGATGAACTTCAGCAAAAGAGTCATCATTTTGAACCTGTTTCTGTTTAGAAAATTGAGAGGGACTCCCATCAGCAGCAAGAATATAAAGTTGAGATTGATCCACATTCAGTACCCATTTCAAGAGCAGATTTGCATGCAGACTCAAAAATCCAGCCTGCACTTCCCAAGCCCATCATCAGACCTTGGGAAGAGCTTGTCCATAACAAGCACAAAATAGGGCTTGGATATGACAAGGAGTTGTCCTTTCATATTTCAGACTATTCCAAGCCCATCAAATTTCAGAGTGCCGGATTTCTTTATGACAGTTCACATTCAGCTATTCCAGATCCCGCTCCACTTCCACCACAACAACAACAGATTGAAAAATGCCAACACTGTGATCGAGTTGGCCATATGAAATATCACTGTTTCGATCTTCACCCATGCAAGCGCTGTGGTCGACACACCCATTCTTCACACAGATGCTTCAAAAGCAAGCCTTCTGCAAGAACAAAGATTCATCTTGGATGGATCGCTTCTTAGCAATGGGCATCAACAACCAAGAAGATGTTTAAGTCACATGTCAGAACTTGTTCTAGAATATTGAACAAACTTGCAGTTGAGTTTTCGCTATCATCTCACCTTGTACCTGACAGGGGGGAAAATGGTGATTATCTACAAGCTTCGAAGCCACATCAAGCGAGCCTGAGCCACAATCTCTCATTCCAGATTCAGAGTTGTAGCCAGAGACATAGTAGTTCAAGTGAGCCTGAGCCACAATTCGTCATTCCAGATTTAGAGTTGTAGCTAGAGACACGGATGCCTATGAGCATGCCTTTGGTTGGTGGATAACCTTAAACCATCCATGTGAGGTTCATATTCTTCCTCTTCAAAGAATTCGGAGCACTTCCTCTAGTAGAAGATTTCAGCTTCTTGCCAGCTTTGGTAGAGTTCCGAGAAATGCATTAAGCATTCCAGTGTTGGTAGTCATCCTTAAATTATCACAGGTTGTAGACTTCCCTTCTTTTAGGTTGAAGGTCTCCCTCTTCAAATATGAGGGACACTTCCTCTAGCAGAAGCCCTTAGCTTCTTGCCAGTTTTGGAAGAGTTCCGGGAACTGCAATAAGCGTTGCGTTCCAGTGTTGGTGGTCATCCTTAAACCACCTCTTTATGCCAACATTTCAGAGAGTTGATTCAGCCTAAGTGCTGCCATGCATACTTTGCAGATTTGTATTACAACTCTCTTCTTGGACTTACACATACCCCTTCGGATTAAGGGGGGGAATGTTGGACACCTAATCCTCAATGGGTAGGTGTGGAAGGCGAACAATCACAAAGGAGTCCAAGTGACCTTGGAAGATGAATCCAAGAGTCACATTAATGTAATATAAATGTACATCTATGAGTAATAGAAATACAACGAATCCTTATCTTTCTATTTGTGTGTTTTATCTTCTCATACACCATGTGTGTGTTTAACATGGTATCGGAGCGGGAAATTTCTAGCCCTGCTCCAATTTGAGTCACTTGTGTTTTGTTCTTTCTTTGCCCATTTCATTGTTGCACATCTGACAATGAAATGCCCCTTCTCAGCACTATCTACACTATTCTACATGTTATCATCTCTGTATTTCATACGTTGTCTTACACTGATTTTTGGTGAGCAGTTTTCTTTTTCTCCAGACGTGCATGTCAGGTCTGCAACGTTCACTTACTGACTCTACCGTAAAACTCGACCCTTCCTACGCTAAGAAATTCTGATCGTTTCTCTATGTATAGGCTGTCCAACAACCTTAACATTTCCTCTGATTGAATGGTGGATCCCTCTACGTTACACTTCGATTCTACTCCACTGACTGATTTCCTCTAGCAGAAGACTTCAGCTTCTTGCCAGCTTTGGTAGAGTTCCAGGAAATGCATTAAGCATTCCAGTGTTGGTGGTCATCCTTAAACCATCACAGGTTGTAGACTTCCCTTCTTTTAGGTTGAACGTCTCACTCTTCAAATATGAGGGACACTTCCTCTAGCAGAAGCCCTTAGCTTCTTGCCAGTTTTGGAAGAGTTCCGGGAACTGCAATAAGCGTTGCGTTCCAGTGTTGGTGGTTATCCTTAAACCACCTCTTTATGCCAACATTTCAGAGAGCTGATTCAACCTAAGTGCTGCTATGCATACTTTGCAGATTTGTATTACAACTCTCTTCTTGGACTCACACATACCCCTTCGGATTAAGGGGGGGAATGTTGGACACCTAATCCTCTATGGGTAGGTGTGGAAGGCGAACCGTCACAAAGGAGTCCAAGTGACCTTGGAAAATGAATCCAAGAGTCATATTAATGTAATATAAATGTACATCTATGAGTAATAGAAATGCAACGAATGCTTATCTTTCTATTTGTGTGTTTTATCTTCTCATACACCATGTGTGTGTTTAACAGAGTGTACTTCACCCTCGACCTTCACACTTCAGTCCTCCTTTTCTCCCACTATTTAGCACTGTCACCTAGAGAGACTCGGTCTCTATTTCGCAGTCCTTGATACAATCCTTTCATCCTTCAACAATCACCTTTCTCTGGTCTAGGAATCTACTCCCTGCGGTCTCCTTCTAGCAACCTTCTGCACTTGATTATAGCCCTTGTCCGAACTGAATTAATTCTGAAATAGCCTTTGACCTTCGCTGAGATTGCAGAGGTGAGATGACAGACTTTATTCGAATTTATGGAGACCCTTTCGCACTTGTTTGTAGCCTTCCTCTTTTTCTGTATTACCCTTCACTTCTTCGCACTAAGATTCACGCTATTTTATTTCAGACGTGACCGAGATTCTTGGTGTATAATGAAACCGTAGACGTATATATATATATATATATATGGATTGTTTCATGTCCTCTAGGCCGACATGACTTCTATGAGGTGAGCCGACCTCTTCCAACATCTTTTAGGCCGACTTGTTCAAGGGTATATGCATCACAATTTAGCCGACTTTCATGAGCCTATTGACAAGGTCTTGGAGCATATTATTTACATCACTAATTGTCCTTCACAAGTGTAACACTTCTTCATATACATGACTCTTTAATTATATATGACAAGATGACAAACCCCTAAAGACGTCAACAAGAAGTCTTTGACCTATAATAAAAACTCCTTGCTCATGAAACCCATGAAGCAAGTATTTAAAAGACACATTTTATTATCTTTGTCTTCTTCATTACATAAATTCTTAATTACAAGTCATTATGAAGACCGAACCTAGTTACACTTTTCAACACTCCCTCTTAACTAGGGAGGTATTCATAATGGTAGATGGTCACTTTCAATCTGAAGAATCTCATAAGAAGAATTCGATTGGTAATCCATCTGTTATATTATTATATTAACTAGCATTGTCACAGTGCAAGGCCTTGACTAATAACTCCATCTCTCCACGAGACCATGAGCTACGATGCTGGCGAGACCAATGATTATAGACACCATCATCATTGTCTCCAAGGTACATACTCCACTCGAGTGTTCACCGAGTATGACCTCCTAGGACTATTTTTATCGAGATAGCTAATCCTTAAAGAATATCTATCATTTCACGACTACTCTTTCCATGGATGCCCTAATACATTCCAAAAGAGTATCAGATGCCAAATTATTACCCAATCCTTCATTCTTGTCTTCCTAGGTGAATACTAGAATGACATGTCTATCTCTCCCTCTCAACTAGGGAGGACATATTCCACAAAGGAATATACTTATAAAGAATGTACCTAAGCTTTCTTCTTGGCTTAGGAATTACGAAGTTTCTTCCAGGTGAGAAACTTATAATCATGCTCCCTCTTAATCAGGAACCTGTAGCAGCATTGATGAAAACACCCAACTGCTCATGAAGAACTCCTTCCGTTGATGTCATGAATTGAGGAGCCTTCAACTTTGGGATCTCTTCATAGGGCATAGATCATCCATTAGTTTCATCCAAGAGCCATGTCTTCTATCAGAAAGTGATCTATCAGTCTTTCCATCTGATCTAGCTTCATGCCATGCTGCTTTTCTTCGAACCATATTTCTCCCAAGGATCTTTCATCCTGTCATATGGTTATCAATTTGTGGAAGACATATACTTCCCTTTGGCAACCTTGTATAAGCTCATCAGATATTAATTAATTATAAATATGAACTTTTAAAAAGTTACCTTAGTGATGATCTCTCACCATGACATCGACATCCTTTGTTTACAGATTGACACATCTCCTAAAGATATGTATTGTCAAGGGTCTCCATCTTTTCCAAACTTCTATCAGAGTCCACATATCTTCCAAGGAGATCTTCTAGTCAAGTCTTCTTGGCTTTCTTGGATGTTGACTGCTTCTTTCCATGGTTTTACTTCCCATGATCTCTTCCCTTTTCTTTCTCCACATAGTTTTATTTCAGGAACTTTCATTGTGCAGTTCCTTGATAGTGTACAATCACCTCATATTCCATATGAGAATATATTATGTTGATTTCATCTGGTGTGGAAACCTCTGCAACCACGTGACATGACTCCATAGCATCCAGTGTCAACATATATATACATGTACCTCATTCTTTCCTTTTGAGTCATCTCGCAGCAGTTTTCGTTAGAATGAATAGTTTCATTCCCTTGATCTGCTTCATCAATATGTCATCATATCCAAATCCCAGAATTCTACAAGTTAGAATTCGATGAAACCTCTTGCTTTCTTTCTAACTGGTGAATCCAAAGAGGACACCATTAGAAAAGTGTCAGCACTTGTTTCCATATAGATTACCGAATGATGAACTATGATCTAGATAATTGCCTTCTTATAAATGTTATGTATATACAATGAGTTTTCCAGGAGTCAAAAATTATCTCATAGCATAGACGTTACATAGATGTTTTTCAGACATCCTCCTATGACACTACACTTTATTTTGAATGCTTTTATCGAGATGCTAATTTTAAGATGATGCATCTATCTAATATATAATGTTGCCTAACATACTATTTACAACTGACATAAACCTCCTAAAGAGGAAGATGATCTCAATCATAATAGAGATCTTTCACTTCTTCTTTCTTAGGCTTCTTTGAATCAGGGTCTTTTATTTCTTCAACAATGCGGGCTCCTTCTTTTTTCCTCTTTTTTTGGACAATTCCTTCTATAGTGCCCAGGTTCATTACAACCATAGCATCATTTCTTATTCTTATTTCTTTCTTTCTTCAGAGGACCAAACTCTCCAAATTTTCCATTCCTTCTTGACATAGTTGTATTGGCTTTATTTGATCTAGATTCTTCTGTCTTACATAAAGACCATATATCCTGAAATGGCTTTGCTTCTTTCTTCCCACAGGTGTTTGAAGTGAAGCTTCCCCATTCCTTAGGTAGAGCATTTAGTACCATAGTGAGTATTTCTCCATGAGACACTACTAATTTCTGCAGTTGATCTTGAATTGCGGAAATCTTCATAAAATATGAAGTTATTCCTTTCTCTCTTGACATCTTCAACTTGAATAGTTCTCGTCTTTAGAGACATTATTTCCCCTGCAGTACTTACCGAGAATAGCTCCATTAATTTATCATATATTTCTTTTGAGGATTCTAGATTTGATACATAGGGAATGAGAGAGTCCTTTATGGATTCTATAAAAATCCTTCGGGCTCTTATGTCTCCCTTCATGTATTTGGTATAAGCTTGAGTATCTTCTTTTGAAGGTTCAACTGATGATCCTTTGACATAGGCCTTTACATCATTTTCAATCAAGTTTAAATCTATCCTTATCTTCCATGCACGTAAGTTTTCAGACCTAGACAATTTGTTGCTTTCTTTGCAAAAAGACATTTTGACAGATTTAGATGAAGTCATAAATATACGTACTTGATTATATGCTTTCTTCTTCTATCAACTTCCTTGATGTAGAAGATAGTAGGAACTCCCTCTAAGATTGGCTTCTTCAAGAGAGCTAAATCACCTTGAATCCTTGAAGATGATGATGGCTTGATGGTGACTCCAACAATGTTGATTTGATTTCAACACCAAATAGTTGTTGATGGTGGATTGACTGCTTTCCAATTTCTGCAAACTGCCTTCTTAGAATCTGAAGATTGACTATTCAATGTAGATTTCTGATTTTGCCTTTTAGAAAACTGATCCTTAATCTTCTTGGTATTTGAGTTTCTTCTTGTCAAATAACCCTTTCTAGCACCTTAGCTCTGATACCATGTTGAGAATTTAGTAGGGCAGAGCATGGTTGCTTGGGAGCGGGAGCGCCATTTTCAAAAGCTCCCGGTCCGGAGCGTTTCGGGGAGCGTTTATATATATATATATTTTTAATATTTTGATGCATATATGTCAACAAAAGCATGTAGAATGATCAATTCAACATAAAAAAACATAAAAACATAGATTGAATCATATAACATCAATCATCTAGAAGTTATAATCTTCATCAACCATGCCCACAAGTTGGAAGCATACAACATATTGACTCTTGAGTCTCACGAATCATCAATCTGAAGGTTTCAAGCTTTCAAAATTCAATATATAACATTTATCATCATTGATTTCAAATTTCAATATCTACATTTATCATCATTGATATATATCATAATTCATTTATCATCATTGATTCAATGATTTCAAAATTCAATATACATTTATCATCATTGATATATAACATTTATCATCATTGATATATATCATTTATCATCATTGAGTCATTGATTTCAAAATTCAATATATACAATTTATCATCATTGATATATAACATTTATCATCATTGATTCATTGATCACCATATAACTTTCATGAAGCATCATATTCATAATTCATAATGACTTGTAAACTTATAAATGCCAACTTCAAAGATTCACCTTTCAAATTCAAACTTCAAACTCAAATTGTCATTAAATATATGAAAGAGTCAAGTTTCAACTGTTCAACTGTCAACAGTGATAAAAGATAAAAACTACTAGAAAATAGAAAAGACTAGTAAACAACAAATCTATTTTATCTATTGGCTGGCCCCTTGCCACACCCACGAGAAATGTCTAATTTGTGAGAACCACAAGGCATTGGTGGTCTTCTAGTACTCTAAGGAGTACCACGTCCACGACCATTACTAGAAGGCGGAGGGCAACGTGAGGATGTAGGTGGAGGCTGAATCTGCAAAGGAACAATAGTTGGATATCGAGCACTGACACTAGCACCCGCACTGCTACTGGATGGTAGGACTGGCCCTATGTGTGGTGGTGGCATGCGTGTTGATGCTTCATCATCATCCCTCAAAAGTTCTGCTTCCAATTATTCCATATGTACAGTGACGTCCTCCAGATTATCATCCTCTGGGTTGTTGTCCCAAACTTTATATGATTGATCCTCATATGCCCAATCACAGTAATGACTCAACAACTTCAAGTTGTACTGCACATAAACCAAGCTTTCAGCTGGTTTTCATTCAGCTTGTTTCTTCTCACATTATGTATGAAGTTGTAGGTGCTCCAATACCTCTCTGCAGAAGAAGTATTCACAACTTGTGAGAGAACTTTTTTTGCCAACTTTGGCAAAAGTCCCATGCTGCCATATGCTTCCCACCATGTGAGAGCATCAAATCTGTCTTTGTCTTCCATTGCATGGAAAGAACCAAAGTTACCAGTGCAATTGAAGTATCTGCCTAATTCAAGGCGCAATCTAGCACACTCCTCCCTGTCGGGGACCAACTTGTCTAATGCCTTCATGTACCCCTCTTGTACCTCTGGATCTGTGTGAGGTTTGATCCTAACCCCACCTCTAGGTGCAGGTTGGCCCAACCAAGATGGAGAGTAGTATTTTGGCATAAGGATATATGCCAAGGCATGTAGTGGAACATTGAGTTTATTCCACCGTGCACACACACAGTCATGAATCATAGCATACAAGTTGGGATCATTATCCTTAACAACATCTTTTATTTGGCCCAACATGATGTCCATCTGCTCATAAACCTCCCCAATCACTGGTTTATCTGTACCTGCAAACCGAATCATGTGATAAATGGGCTTGGTGAAATTCAAAATTTCCCTCACACGTGCCCAAAACAAAGGGTCAAGGGCAGTCTCCTCCACATGTTCAAAACCTTGCCTGTCAACTATTGTCGCTGCCCTGTCCTTTAATACCTGCCAGTGTGGGCTTGATACCATTGCACCCAATGACTCTCTTACCTTCAAAAGGCGCCTGAAGGTGAGGTAATAGCTAACAAATCTAGTCTTTGCTATCTTCAACAACTCCAATTTGGAGTGAGTACGGAAAAGCCCATGGGTATTGCTATGATTTGTAATAAATTTTATCATTTTTTTACCTCTCTTGTACAAATCACCAAGCCATTTGAATTGAGGTTGTTTTTTTTTAATGATATCATGCATCAAAAGGTTCATTGTGTGAACCAAACACCCAGACCAAAATATGTTGGGGTATTTATCCTCAATAATTGCTCCTGTTGCCTTACAGTTAGCAGCATTATCAGTGATGACTTGTATGACATTGTATGGCCCAGTATTTTCAATTATTGCAAGTAATGGTTCTGCAATGTTAATGCCGGTCTTGAATTTGTCTGAATAATCATATGCTGACAGGAAGATTGCACCACTAACTGACACAGCCAAAACACTTATCAATGGCTTTCCTTTTACATTGGTCCATCCATCAGAGACAATGGACACCCCATGCTCATTCCATGAATTTGTCATTCTAGCCAAAGAATGGTTTATTTTAGCTTTTTCATGATCAAGACCCACGGTTCTGGCCTTGTCATACCTAGGGCTCCTGTATCCTTTGGGGGCATCATTAATGGCAGAAACCATTTCATGCCAATAAGGTGAGCGAAGAACATTGAATGGCACCCCACATGCATATAGAAACCGGAAATTTTTTGAATCCACATCATTCCTACACCCTTCGTCAAGGAAATCAGATATGGTTCTACGCCTTAATCCAGCTGTGCCACTGCCTCCATAACCACTGCCATAGGTGGAAGTTGATGGACTTCTTTGTCCATGATGTGATGCACCTGATGGTGTATAAGAATCAACGAAACCCCTAGATCTTTTAGATCTCTGTAGGGCAGCCTCCTCTTCCTTTCTATATTTCTCTCTCTATGTTGCTGGCACACTAACACAAATTTTGATTCCCAGATTTTTGTTTCCATCCCCTAGCATTTTCCCACAATGGTGCCTTCTCGCATGGGTGTATGAACCATGGTATTCTTTATTGCAATGGGGGCAAAGAAATTTAGTGGTTCCACCACCTTTCCCTCCTTCCTGCTTCTGAACATATTTCCACAAAGGTGTCTGAGTTTGGTCTTGTCTAGTTGGGGTATCTGTGGCCTCATGTTCTCCACTCCCCCCTTCCTCCTCAGCATAATCCTCCTCCTCTTCAGGATTTTCATCAAATCCACCATAACCCAGTTCTTCATCCTCCTCTTTTCTAGTGTGCCTCTTTCTTCTACTCTTCAACACCATTATTACAAAAAAAGGAACCAACATGATGAAAATCCCTAGCCATATAGCCATGATGTTTCAAGTTTCTAGCCTGCAAAAAAAATGGAGAAATGCCAAATGGGGATAGGAAATGCAACATAGGAAAAAAACAATTCAATTTTTAAGTTTTCAACACAATAAAATGCAACATTCAGAAAAAAAAATCAAGTTTTCATTTTTGAACAACTTAAAAATTCATCCTAGAAATTAAAAAACTAGATTAGAAGACCTACCTCTTTCTTGCAATCCTCCTCTTGCTCTCTTGCAGCGTGCTCCTTGCTCTCTCCTTGGCACTTCCGCAGATCCGCTCTCCAACTCTTGCTCCAAGCTCTCATTCTCTCTAACTCTTGCTTCAAGCTCCTCTTGCTCTCACTCACTCAACTAAAACAATAAAACAAAATGAGGGGAGGGTGGGCTTTTATTTACCCAACCCTCCTCCCTCCCTCTCAAAAAAAAAAAAACGATTTTTTTGAAGATTTTTTTTCATGCCGTCGGGGAGTGTTCGGGAGTGAACGCTCCTCGACCGCTTCCGACATTTAAAAAAAGCTCCCGAAGCGTTTTTTTAATGCCGGAAGCGCTCAGGGAGCGTTCGCTCCTGATCGCTCCCTGAAACGCTCTTGAAAATGCATGGAGCGTTTTTACAGGCTCGAAAGCGCGCTCCCGAACGGAGCGCGTTTTGGGAGCGGGAACGGGGGGAGGGGGGGGTGAAGCTTCCCCGCAACCTTGGGGCAGAGTTTAATTCAATTCTCTTACTTGATAACTGCTTGCGTTATGCTTGTTATGCTTCTATTACTTAGATCTTATCTTCATTAGCTTATTATGTCTTTTATCAAGTCAATTTTCAAAACACAAGAGACATAGAATTTTGGCTCTTCAAGCCAGGGCCAAAACCTCTCCCTCTTGGAGAGGAAAACTCGGAAGTAATTCTTCTTCTAGATCATCAATTGACAAGTACCATGACCATGACACAGACCCTTGACACCAGTATGCCTCCAAGTCCTTGTCACTGCTCTTTCTAGAGACCCCTTATGCTGATCTTCTTTTCTGCACTCTGGTGTAGGCTCCAAGTCAGGGGAAAACCCCACAAAGGGGAAAACCCAATCAAATCTTGTCTTCTTATAGAATCAGATCAAAGTGAGAAACCCAAGACCCAAAATCCATGACTAAGACCTCCCATAAGACCTAGGTCAACCCTCCTTTCAAGCTCTTCGAACATGTCAAAGTCAACTCAAGTCAAAGCCTTTCGAATTTGGTGAAGCCATTAATTTTTGGCTTCTTGCAAAATAATTTCTGCCGTTGTAGTAGATTTGCAATTTTCGGCCCTTGCGTTTCTTGAAATTTTTGCACGCGTGGCAAGATTCTTCCATCTTTGACCCTTGCTCTTTCTCCTAAACTTTTTCATTGGTTTTCTCTCTCTTATTGGCACATAAATCAAACTTGCTTGCTTATCTCCAAATGAGATCGAACTGCCCTCTATTTATACGCATGCAGGAAGTCGAATGGGTCCCTTCGAAGGCGGACTTGGTCTTGTGGGGACAAAATTGACATTTTTGACTCAAATAAAATTCTTTTTCTTTCTTCTTTCAAAAGTCCTGTTACCACACAATCTAGTAGGGGTCCTAGGACAGTTTCCAAGAGGCAACTACTAGAACAAATGGCAACAATGGGACAAGGATCTGCTGTCACCTTAGTCGATGTCCACTGCTCTTTACGAACTTTCATTGATGGGAGGAGTCTTAGTATGAAGGAAATCACAAGAATTATAAGGTCAATGACTAGGTGTGGTGTGATATCTAAAGCCCATTCAAAGGAGAGGCTCATATGATGGCTTGCTTGCTTCAAAAGCAAGATAAAGGATCTCCAAAAAAGGCTTAAGGATGTGTTCAACGTCCAGGGATTTGTGTTGTTTCAATAAGATAAGGTATCCTAGAAACAAGATCACCAAGATGGAATAGGACCTCTCAAATAAGCTTTAAAAATAAGTAATTGCTTCCAGGATAAGTGTTGTTAGACTTGAGAGACCTAAGGTGGGTCCACACAAGACCTAGGTTTTTAGGATTTTACCATGGGAGGAAATGCTCCTATATGCACACTAGATCAAGCTAGGACAACGAAGGGGTTAAATGATTAACTTCCTTTGAGTTTTATGTGAAAAGACCCTCAAAAAGACCCTTTACCAAGATGTTTCAAATGATTTTCAGGGTTCCATTTAGGGTTTGAGTTTTCTCACAATCCGACTATTAGAATTGGTTCAAATTTGGAGGAGAGCTAGAGGAAACATCAACACAAAAGGTTGTCCAAGTGGTTTTGCAAGAGCTCCTCTCTATTGCAATTCGCACCAAGCCCTAGCAGGTCGTCTAGGTTCTAAGGCCGAATTTTTAGAAAGGGAGAAAAGAGAAGGAAAAAGGTTTGATCACCAAATTGGCTCGGATTATTGCCTTGTCCTTGGGTTATGGAGTCTATGTGCTTTGAAATTTGGCCGAAATCGTCTTCAAGGAGGCTAGAAAATGATGATGCCATAGCAAGCACTCTCTAGCATTTACCCACCCAAGATTTATGGAATTTCATGGAAAGAAAACAAATGCTACTCCACTATGAGCATTCATCTACTTGTTATCAATGGGTGACATGCACAAATTTGCATTCTAAAATTCTTTTACAACGATATTCAATAATTAGGGCATGAAAGAACAAGAGCTAGTTGCATAATTTCCACACATTAGACATTATTTCATAAACAAAATTTCCTTAACAAAATCTACTTACAAAATAACAAGAGATATATCCAAATCCAAGATCAAGACGATGGCTCCAAGAGAATGAAATTTTTAGCTCCAAAGATATTGAAATGCATCAAGAGATCTCCAATAGACAAACCAAGAAAAAGTGTGAAATTCTCTTCAAGAGAGCTAATCCCAATCCAAGTGATCATGAGTTACAAATAAAGCCTCACTTATATTTATATGAGCCTCTAATAGTTCAAATTGGTCAAATTGGCCTCATGAGCCCCTAAAATGACTCTAATGTGCAAAATAACAATGATAATTGGTGACAAGCCCACCAAATAGCTCCAAAAGATGAATAATAAGCCTCTCAAGAAAGCTGAAATGATAGAACAATAGCTAATAGGGCTGTTGGAAGGCCAAATCAAGTCCCTCATGTGCTATAATGAATAGGAGGGCTCCAATAACAATGATAAAAGGGTGGCCCCTTAATCACCAAGCGAATAACTTGTGGTGCTCGCAATTGGCTGTGGGGGCACAAAGTATGGCCTTATGAGTCTCCAATTGGATCAAACAAGTCTGTGCTCCATTGATAAGGGCTAGAATGATGACACAAGCCCTCCCTTGTCTCCTTAGGTGAGACAACACCCCATTTGGGCTTTGGATCAACTGCCAAGTGTGTGGTGCAAGTGTGTAGTCAACTGGGAAATGTGGTCTAGGGGCATCATCCTCATCGAATAACTGGGGCAGGAACAAGCAATAGGTAGTGCTGAACGATCCCACGGCGTGGTTGCCTGCTCTGTGCAGAGGAAACCCATGGCTCTCAACGCTCGCCCTACGGATGCCATCATGACCCTCTAGGGGCTTGGATCACATATAGGGAGACCAAAGCTCAAGAGGAAAATCACCTGCAATCTTGTATGTGATCCAATGCGTCTCCTCACCTTCTAGTACAACAATTCATTAATGCAATCGAGTAAATGGGCTTACAAATCATGGAATCAAGTGGACACTTCATAGTGGTACACCCTTCCATAATGGGCTTTAGAATGTACAAGTGTCCCTAGTGCAAGGAAGATGTTAATCAAGGACCCTATTAGGTGGTTTCAACCTCCAAGGGACTGACAAGTCCATGGTACATCCTTCAAATGGCAGGTGTCACGTGACATAATAATGGAACGGATTGGGGCTTCAGGGGGGAGGCTCCAAGCCACATGCCATGGTATAAGGGCAACAATAATGAGGGAAGCCCACACATGGGTGTATAGATGAAGGAGGTAACAATCATGGTACATGAGTTACCCCAACCTTTGTTTTTCCACCCTTCTTGATATGACTTTGCCTTTTATTGATTTTTCTTTCTTTTGACTGCTTGGGGCTCCAGGTAATGAGAGCATGATGTGTAAGATATGACTGTGATTACCCTCATAAGGTTGGACAATTCATCGCCCACCAGGGGTTGGGACAATCACAGGTTCCTTAATGATGCAGGGGGCTCAAATAGGGGCTCTAGGAACCAGGGTGATGGCCATAATGATAAGGGGTAGAGCTCATGTTTGATTTTTCCCACATGATAAATTTGTACCTCAGCCATCTTTTGGATTTTATGTCCAAATTATGCTTTTTACTTTCTTTTTTGCTGCATCAACCTCCAAAGCATCATTCCAGGTGCGACCCATAGTGTGGACAAGAGGAGGGGGAGGCTAACTCCTTATGGACCCAAATGGGAAATATGTGAAAAGGGGTTATGATGAGCAGAGGGGAGTGATGTATGTGGTGTCGGGAAGCGGGACCACGCAACCAAAATCGGGATTTCCCATGTAGTGCCAATCCTAAAGCTAGTAGCCAATGAAGGAAATCCTACAGAACTAGGATACAAGACTAACCACCAAATTGGACAAGGGGACAAGAGTACAGACCAAGCCCATTCTTTCTACCGAATCCCCTCACTAATCCATGTCAAGATGTGTCCATAATCAGTAAGCAAAAATACCCAATTACATAATGAAAAGCCATACCTTCAGGATTGGAAGGCCCACCTTCAAACATACGATCATGGCAGAATGGGTGAGGGCACATAATGGCTAGCTCAAGTGGTGAAGATGGTGGCACATTGAGCTATCTACGGGTTACAAGTGGTTGCTGGCTACCGACTGAAGACAGTCTAGGAGAAAATTTCTCCTATGGGTGTCACACACTAGTGGTGAGTATCAAATCCAAATAAGACTTGACTTTTGTACAATAGTTTGACTCATGACAAAAATTATTTTGACTCAATAAACCCTAGAAGAATGAAGAACATGCTTGACCTAAACAACAAATTGACTTGAGCATGAAATCCATGCTTGAAAAATAATAATTCTTTTCTTATTTTGCTTTTTACATGAAATACATAATGACACAAGTACAATGATAATTATGAAGACCAAACCTAGTTACATTTTTCAACACTCCCTCTTAACAAGTGAGGTATTCTTAATTACATAATCGGTACAAGGATACTCTCAAATTGAAATATTCTCATAAGAAGAGTCAGAATTATAATCCATCATCTAACATCAACATCATAACCGACATTGTCAATTTTGCAATATAGCAAGGCCTTGACTAACAAGTTCTAACTCTCCACTAGATTAGAGCACATTGCTGGGAGACATATATATGGACACCACCACAACTACCTCTCAGGGCATATACCCCATGCATATGTTCACTAGGTACGTCATTCCAAGACTATTCTTATCTTGGATTCCCAATCCTCAGAATATCGATCCACTTTGACTACGCTTATCTTGGATACCCTACATATCCTCAAAGAGTATTGGTCCATGGGACTACCACCTATCTCAGATTCCAAATCCTCAAAGAGTATCGGTCCCAAATGCTTATCCAATCCTTCATTCTCCCCATCAATGCATTCACTAGACTTACAACTGTTAGTCCTGGCCTAGTGCTTGACACATGGAGAATACAGTTTCCCACATCACTCCCTCTCAACTAGGGAGGCATCATCACAATCCTTAGCTAGTCTCAATTATAAGCTTCATCTTGTCTCATTCATCGGCTACTTGTTTTTTCGTGGAGATCTTAGTAGTAGCTACAAGGGCTCTTATCTCGTATTATCATATCATACTTGAGCTTCGACCTTCCTAGATGTCATGGAGCCAAAATCTTTTTCAATCTATCTGTGACAGGGATTTTGCCATCAACCTTTTTATATCACTTTCTATCAACCAGTTATCTTTTCCATCAAAAGCATATTGTCAAAAGTTACTCAACCAATCACAATATAGAGCTAATTGTAGCTCATTCTATCCAACAAGCTATCTTGTGACTTGCTACCTTTTCTGCCTTTATGATGTACACATTGTGAAAATTCCTAGATCTGACAATCTCAAGAATCCTACTGCAACCAACTGAATTTATTTCTCCTATTTTGTAAATTACATTACAGAATTAATTCAGATTTCTTCATGAATTATTGAAATAAGCCAATTTTTTCATGAAATATGCCAATTTATGATATCCCTGTTGAGATTTTGGGGTGTTGGGGTAGCATCAGATGTGCTCTAGCTCCCAAAATTTGTGGAGGGACTAGAGTACATAAGATCTCCGAGACCCAGAAAACGTTTTGGGAAACTCCATCCGGTTTAAGAGATATTTAATTAATTAATCTTTTTGATTAAGGACCCCAAGTCTAACATAGGAAAATTAAAAGATTAAAGGTAATTAAATTAAACATGTGATGAGAATGACTTAAGTGATGTGGATCAAGCATCTTCTAATCTTAGCCGTCGATTCAAGATTAGATCACGATTGTTGAAGTTTCAATGAGAAAAGTATAAGAAGAGGGCTTGGGGTTAGTTGGAGAACACACACACTGGCAAAGCATTGAAGCTAAGCTGGAATTTTAGGGCGTGGATTGCTAAGAATTTCAGAAGTGTTTCAGCTGCAACGAGGGGCAGTATTGGCAAAGGGGATTGGTGTAGTCCCAGGCCAAGAGTACAACGAGGGCAGAGAAGCAGCAGAGCAGAGTAGCGCAAATGAAGTAGCGGCTACGCAGAGTAGCCTATAGCCTAAAGGGGCAGCGCAGAGGCAACAGGAGGCTAAGAGGGCTGACGCAGGCCCAACCAGGGCAGTGCATGGGCAACGTAACCGGGTCTGGGGTGATGCAAGCTCTTCTTGAGCAGCACAAAGGCTCACACAGTCCAGTAGGGCTGACGCAGAGGGCTTCAGAGCAGTGCTGGGCTTTCCAGAGGCCGGAAAAGGTTGAGTTCTGTAAATCCTGTTTGAGGGTGTGAATCAGTCAGATTTTCTGTCTCCGGATAGAGGTATTGCTGCTGTTTTTATTTCTTTGTCGGGTTAACTAGTTTGGTGCCCATATATGTTGTACTTAAAATATGCTTAAAAAAAAAAACCCTCCATAAGCTAGCAGCACCGGTTTTACCGAATTGGGTTTTTCTAGGGACAGTTGTCCAGAAAATCCTTGTGTGTCACTTTGTCATTGAGCATGTTATTCAGTTTAGATTTGCATGTGTAGGCTATTAATGTATTTACTTCGATGTTAGTGCTGAAAATTTCAGATTAATAACTTATTTAAGTAGGAGAAGTAAATCAAGAATTTGACAATAGGGTTTTTGTTTAAGTATATTTAGAATTTTTCACATGGTATCAGAGTGATTGCAGATCTAGCTAAATCTTCAGCAAGAAGGCTGAAGAATCTGTGTTGCAAAAAGCAGCAGAGAAAGCAGTAGCAACAACAGATAAACCAGAGAGGGCAGTGGAGCAGTAGAAGGACACAGAGGCAGCAAGAGACACTCAGGGGCTGACGCAGTCCTAGCTCGGTTACGCAGAGACATCGTAGGGTCTTCCAGAGGGACGCAGGAGCAACTTGCGTTGCGCAGTCGTTGTGCTGAGCTATTTTGCTCACGCAGAGGCTAGCCAAGGTGACGCAGTCTAGAATTTGATTGTTGTGCAGAGTACCGTGAACCAAAAGTTGAGCTGTAGACCTTCAGTAGTTGCTCGTGGGGTGAAGATTCTGTCGGTGCATAATTTAGCTTAGGCTAAGTTGACAAAGAGCGGGAGGAGAACAACTTCTTAGTGGATTTCCTGCCAAAGAAATATGAAGTTCGATCATAGGATCAAAGAGAGCTAATTCGTTGTGTTTGGCAGACTTCCAAGGGAGGGAGTCAGTGGTCAGAGGGAGCAAAGGGCGCCTCTCTCGCCAAGGACCCTAGATTTGAGTCTCTAGTATAGAGAGGAGGATCCGTTTCGACAAATTTTTGAGTAGATGGTGCCACACGGATTGCATGATCAGGATAGGTTGGACGACCTGTACAACTTTGCTATCTGGAAGGCCAGAATCCTGGTAGTCCTTGAGGCCTACGGTATATGGGAGCATGTAGAGAAAGTCTTGGCTACACCAACCAATGTGGCTCTTCTGGAGAAGCATAATGCAGCAGCGACACATGCTAAGCGCTTCATTATGGACAGGGTCAAAGATCATGTGGTACCACACATAGTCGAGAAGAACACACTCATGAGATGTGGGTAGCTCTAACCACATTATATCAAGGGAGGTCCGTCGAGAGAAATATGCTTCTGGAGAACCAGCTGAGGTTATTCATGATATCTAAGGGAGAGGAAATCGATCCTTTCCTATCCAGACTGCAGTCGATTCGGGATCAGCTGACTGGCATGGGGGTGAAGGTGGATGATGATGTCATGGTGAGGACCGCTCTCAATGCTGTCACAGAGGACTGGGAAAATTTTGTCACAGTCTCTCGGGCAGAGCGGACCTTCCCAACTAGAACAATATGTGGGCTATCCTCCGACAAGAGGAGATCCGACGAATGACCAAAAGACAGTACAACACAGGTTTGAGCAAGGTGAAGAAGGAAGAATAGGAAGATGCGGCCTTGGCATCAAAGAGGCAGCAAGGGAAAAAGAAGCGTGATATGTCAAAGATCAAATGTTTCCAGTGTGACAAAATTGGACATTTCGCCAGCAATTGTCCTTAGAAGAAGAAGGACAAGGAAGCTTCTAGTTCCAAGGATGCTGTAGCAGACGATGACGTAGCCATGAGCGCTCATGAACCACAAAAGTGGGCGATCTTGATCTGTAGAGAACCTACAGAGTGATGGTGGGATCCTTGAGGTGACCAACTCTTGGATCACATACAAGTTACGGGAGCCTTAAGACAATAGCGGGACAAGTGGAGCAGTTGGTGCAGAGAATCATGGATGAAGCAGAGGCAAACATTGAACGTTGAAGAGGGAGTAGCGCAGTGCAAATACATCAGCAACGTAAAGTACGCAGTGCAGTGTTGTAGCAACGCAGAGTCTTCAAGAGGACAACGCAGCGCAACAACAACGTAGAGGGCAGCCGCGCAGAGCAGGTTTGCTTATGCAGTGTAGAGCTGCAGTAGCACAGTAGCCTTTAAAGGACAATGCAAAGTAGCAACCTATGGAGCTTGAGTGATGAGATGCAACACGACTGACTTGTCTGTCAAAGATTGGGCAAGAGTCCTTGTGTTTCTTACTTTCAACAACTGAGTTGCAGTGCAGAAGTTAGCAGTGGCAGTGCTATGGGCAGCATGACGCAACAATTTGAGAGGGAGCTGCAGTACAGATGTAGCAGTGGCGGTGGCAGCGTCATGGGCAACAATACAAAAGAGTATTAACAACGCAGTGATGAAGGACAACAATCCAAGCATCAACGTAGAGACCCACACCAGAGATCAGTGCAGCCTTCGGGGTGAAGTGTTTTGCTAGAGCACTTTCCTCACTAAGAGGGAGTGTTGAGATTTTGGAGTGTTGGGGTAGCATTGGATGTGCTCTTGCTCCCAAACTTTGTGGAGGGACTAGAGTACATAAGATCTCCAAGACCCAGAAAGTGTTTTGGGAAATTACATTTGGTTTAAGAGATGTTTAATTAATTAATCTTTTCAATTAAGAACCCAAAGTTTAACTTAGGAAAATTAAAAGATTAAAGGTAATTAAATTAAACATGTGATAAAATGACTTAAGTGACGTGGATCAAGCATCTTCTAATCTTAGCCGTCGATTCAAGATTAGATCACGATCGTTGAAGTTTCAACGAGAAAAGTATAAGAAGAGGGCTTGGGGTCAGTTGGAGAACACACACACTTGCAGAGCACTAAAGCTAAGCTGGAATTCTAGGGCGTGGTTTGCTAAGAATTTCATAAGTGTTTCAGCTGCAGCGAGGGGCAGTATTGGCAAGGGGGATGGTGTAGTCTTAGGCAAAGAGTACAACGAGGGTAGAGAAACAACAGACCAGAGCAATTCAGAGGAAGCAACAGCTATGCAGAGCAACTTAGAGCCCAGCAGGGGCAGTGCAAAGGCAGCAGGATGCCAGGAGGGTTGACGCAGGCTCAACCAGGGCAACACAATAGTATTAAAAACCGGAACCAGTGACCAGACCGGTGGACCTAATGAACTGGGTTTCTGACTGGAATTGGTCTAACCGGTACTGGTAAGGTCTAAACGAACCGATTTTTAAAAAAATGCATCAATTTTTTTTTTTTTTAATAATAAAAACTATTTTTAAGGTTTGCAACCATGATTCCAAGCCAATAGAGGCAAAATATGCAAAGTTTTCTCATTTATATACCATGTAAAGGTGAATATATCAAAATGGCACCGAGTGCAATACATATCATCGAAAAATACATAAGCAATGAGGCTCCAAATGGCTCATAAAGTCCCAAAACAATGCTACAAGCTATGAGGCCATTGGCCTAATACAAGACTACAAGTCTAGAGTCTAGACTCTACAATGTACACATGAATCATGATCAATCATCAAATTCATCACCACTACTGGACACATGATCAACATCGGCAGCTGCATAGACATCATCTGGATCAGAGTCTGAGGATGCCTCAGCCTCATCTGCAACCTCAATACCACTGCCACCAATAACAATAGAAGTGGACCTAATGGAAGCACGAGTTACTTGAGTTGCATGACTAGTGCCTTCCATTGGTTGTTTGCCTTTCCTTGATGCAGCTACCAATCCTGGTCTCCGTCTGATGGCGCCAGCAAATCTGCTTCAAGTTCATCCCCCGCTAATGCTGCATCAAAATCAAAATCTGCCCCAAACACTGGATCTTCAGTCTCCTCCACCCAATTAGATGTTGGATCAATATTGTCCAACACAATGGGATCTAGATCAGGTGTTTTGTTCATTAGTTGGTTCCGCTTCAAGCGAAGGTTGTATTGCACAAACACAAGATCATTTAACCGTTTTTGTTCCAAACGATTTCTCTTCTTTGTGTGTATGCGCTAAAAAATAGACCAATTGTGCTCACAACCTGAAGCACTGCAAGTTTGGCTGAGGATTCTAATTGCAAACTTTTGCAATTGAGGACATTGGTTGCCAAATGACTCCCACCAATGTGCTGCAGATAAAAAGACATTAATTAGTAACATAGTTCATTTCATTACTTATTTACAAACAATTTAACTTGAAAAGAAAAACAAATTGTAATTGCTTACGTGGTTGATCTGCATCTCTTGCCATTTTCGCCAAGTTCTTTCCAAAGGTACCAGCTGCGATATTGAAAAGAGTAAGTTGTTTATGTGTTTCCAAAAGGTCTGTATGGATAGGGACCATGCGCTCCAAGCAATCAATCAATCCAGATTTGACCTCCCCATCCTGTTGATCTCCTAGCCGAGCTGTATAATGACACTTTGGGTTCAAAAAATACCCAGCTGCATGTATAGGACGACGGAGTTGATTGTTCTATCTGTTATCAATGATCTCCCATATACGACCATATTTAGCTAACCTGTCCCTGTAAACTGCCCGTATTTGCTCCTTTGCTTGATCCATAGCCTCATAAATGTATTCGATTGCCATGTTTTCCCCATCCACCATCCTTAGCACCTTAACAAGGGGCTCAGTAATTTTTACAAGCTCTGAAGACCTTCTCCAAAAATAATTGTCAAAGACTTTCTTTTTGGTGTCTTTTCCATCTTGTCTACGAGTCCACCGAGATTCAGTCCAATCATCAGAAGAAAACATTTTCTGTAGGTTTTTCTGTTGAGAATTGAGACATTGCAACGCGAGGAAGTGAGTTGCAAATCTCGTAATTGCAGGCTTAACAAGCTCTTTGACCCCAATGTTTTTCCTCATTAGGCTTAATACCCATGAGTGGTTGTAAATGTATTTTGTAATGCACTTGCCATGCTCTATAGTGTTTTTTACCCACTCCACTTTGCCTATGTCCTCAAGCACGAGGGCTATGCAATGTGCAGCACATGGAGTCCAAAATGTGGTCCTATATTTGGACTCAAGCATCTTTCCAGCAAGAACATAGTTTGAGGCATTATCTGTGATGACCCGCACAACATTCTGCTCCCCCACTTCTTGAATAATCTCATCCAAAAGCTCAAATAGAAGGGTTGCATCCTTCACCTTATCAGATGCATCAACTGATCTCAAAAACATTGTTCCTTGAGGGCAAGAAACAAGGAAGTTAATGATAGTGTGGTTCTTTCCATCAGTCCATCCATCTGACATGATCGAACAACCTATTTTGAGCCATGACTCTATAATCAGCCAAATACTCATCAATGGAACAAATCTCTTTTTGCAGAAGAGATCTCCTCAAGTCATGCACAGTAGGGCCTTTGAAGCCCTTTCCTGTAGCTAAAACAGAGTCCCGCATAGCTTGGTAATAAGGTGAGCGAGCAACATTAAATGGGATATCTGCATCATACCACCATCTAGCAATGCACTGATAAGAAGTTTCTTTGCATTGTTTTTTCCAATGTTGATCCAAAGTGGGTTGACCACTTGTCTGGGAGGAAGTGGCTGTGGGATTAGCAGTGGATGAGAAATAACTCTGGATGTTGGATCTCTTTGTTGGTTTTGATTTTGGCCAACAGGAGGAACATAGTGAAAGGGGTCATTGGTGGAAGGGATAGAAGTGGAGTCTTGAATGTCATAATCATCATACCCACTCTGTCTCAGGGTTTCTATTAATTCCATCTTCCTTGCAATTTCATCTTGGATGGCCTTCTCCCTAGCCTTAGTTTCCTCAAACTTTTCAATCCTGGCAAGGTATTCTGCCCTAACAAGACCTATTGCTTCATTAGGTGCATCACATGGCTTTACTTGGCTTCTTATCCCAGCCAAGTGTTGTTTCAATGTAAGAATACCCCCACTTTCGATAGGTTTTTCACAAAATTTGCATATCATCTTTCCATCAACCACATCACAATGGGCCCATGCATTGTCCTTGGCTTTTGGAGCCATCTTGACTTGAAATAATTTAAATTTGGAAATAAATCTGCCATTTAAAAAAAATTGCAGCTAAGATAAGTGGACAACCAAGGCTAAATTTATGAAATTAAATGCACGTTCAAACATACAAAATTTGATAGCAATAACATAGCTAAACACATAAGAAAATAAATACATGAACAACAATGAAATGAGGGATTTTTCAAGTGTAAATCCTTACCTGGCAATGCAAATTAGCTTCCTTAGTCTCCTCTTGAAGATGCCAACTCTACTGACAGCTCCAAACTATCTCCAAAATAGCTCCAACTCCAACTCCAAGCCTCTAAGATCACTACTCCAACAAACACTCAACACTGTCCAAGCTCTCAATCAAACTCACAAAAGTTGCAAATGAGATGGTGTGAGACAAATGAGAGGCCGCCCTTGCTTATAAATGATTGGGGAGGGTGTTTTTGGAGGGAAAAAACCCTCGCCTTCCCTCCAAATCAACCCTGTCTGTGCGTGGGTCCCAACAGCCGTTTAGCAGCTGACTGGCCGGTTAAGGACGAAACTGACCGGTTTATCCATAAATCGGCCAGTTCCATCCTTAATCGGCCGGTCAACACCGGTTTGACCAGAATTTCATGCGAAAGAGGGGGATCAACCATGTTTTTTAACCGGCTAGGCCTCTGACCGGTTTTAATACTATGGGCAGCGTAACCCAGTCTGGGGTGACGCATGCCCTTCCTAAGCATCGCAGAGGGTGACGCAGGCCAGCAGGGCTGACGCAGAGGGCTTCAGAGCAGGGCTAGGGTTTCTAGAGGTCGGAAAAGGCTGAGTTCTGTAAAACCTCGATTTAGGGTGTGAAAATGTCAGGTTTTCTATCTTCAGAGAGAGGTATTGCTGCCGTTTTTATTTCTCTGTCGGGTTAACTAGTTTGGTGCCCAGATTTGTTGTACTTAGAATCTGCTTAATAATAAAAAACCCTCTAGAAGCTAGCAACACCGGTTTTCTCGCATTGTGTTTTTCCGGGGGTAGTTGTCCAGAAAATCCTTGTGTGTCGCTTTGTCATTGAGCATGTTATTCAATTTATATCTGCATGTGTAGGCTGCTAATGCATTTACTTCGATGTTAATGCTGAAAATTTCAGATTAATAACTTTTGTAAGTAGGAGAAGTAAATCAAGAATTTAACAATAGGGTTTCTGTTTAAGTATATTTAGAAATTTTCACATTCCCAACCTATCCAATTGATTTATAAATGCATTAGACAATGTGTGAGTTAATTTTATGTCAATTAAATGAGTTTTTTACCACTGTCATCAGTGGTTCAGATGGATGTAGGAAATTAGTGAGGAAACAAGGGTTTAGAGGGAAAACCGCTTAGGCCCTAGGTCTAGAAGATGACTAGAAGAATTGCCCACAATTCTTCCAAGGGAAAGGCTACCAGCAACCACAAGAAGCTGACCAATATCTCTGCAAAATGCCAAATGTTAGCTCAAAATTTTCAAATGATAACCATACAGTGACTGAAATGAGGCAAAATGGCAAGGAAAGGGTTAGGATGAGGGGGGAACAAGGCCAAGATAGGCCTACATTAGGCTTGAGGAAGGCCTTAAAGGCCCGCGACACCAAAAGAAAGCAAGGGATGGGGTAAAGAAAGCCACGAAGGAAGATATAAAACCTACAAAAGGCCTCTTAGAGGCTGCCGAGGAAGGGAGGGAGGCCTTAAGGCCTGAGGCAAATGAGAAATGAGGGCTCACAGAGGAGAGATAGGGTAGCATAAGGGAGGAAAAAGGCCACAAAGGAAGGAGGAAGTAGGCCAAGGAGGAAAAGAGGCCACAACAGAGGGGACAAAGGTTGGAGGAGGGGCCAAAAAGTTAAAACCCACGGCAAGTCCCTAGAGGCCCAACCAAGGCTCCGACCAACCCTCAAGATTGGCGACAGGGGTAGAGGGGCCTACAACAAGGCTTCCAAGGACTAAACAAGCCAGTGTCTATCCAAGGAAGGAGGAGAGAGTTGCAACTAGGGTTATGGGAGGTAAGGCTAGGCCTAGGAGGCCCAAAAATTAGAACTCCTACAAAACAACTCAAATTTTCTCCAGATCTTGAAATTTCACCACAATCACCACAAAAACTCCCTTGAAGGTTGATTGCTTCTCCTTGGGCTTGCATGTTGACCTTGGAGGAGAAATGGTCGATGGATCTTGCCTTCCTAGGCCGAGATTCACCTCCAAAATCCCTCACGAAAATATTCAAAATCTAGAAACCCTTGAAACCCTTGTAAATCTTCAAATCTAGCTTGAAGCTCACCTGCACAAATGAAAATAGAAATATCGAAAAACCCCAATATATACAAAATTCAAAATTAAACCTCAAACCCCAATAGCTGCAAAACAATTTTTTTTTTATTTTACAAAATATTTACAAGATATATATAAATGTACAATGCTTGTGAAAATAAAATATTTTTGAGAAAATAAAATATTTTTGAGAAAATAATATTTTAAATGATGAATAATGACAATAGATCAATTGTGTTTTGAAAGTTATGGTATTTTCCACAACCTTAGCGAAGTAAGAAAATCAAACAAAAATTCCCAGAGCTCAAACAAGGTCAGCTCTTCTCCAAAGTTTGTGAACTTGGAGCCAAGGGCTGGTGTATCTGCAAACTCTATATATTTCTTCAAACAAACTTGTTAAACATATTGTGAATTAGATCACCTAAGATAGACCCAAAATCTACCAATAGAATGTTCTTATCACCGACAAATGATTGAACAAGTTTATAAAAAATTTAAGCACACTATAGGAAAGCACATAACCAACACATACCACAAACCATCAAACAAAGAACACCATGAACTGAACTCCACAGTCTTTTTATTATGAAATTCAAATGATCCCAACAGATCAGTGGATCAATACTAGCATTACAAGATTACATAGATCCGAGTCCGAAATTTCATTATGACTTGAAAAGCAAATGGCTTCTAATTTATAGATAAATCCTCCAAGTGGAAAATAACGGCTAGTTGGCTTGATCCCCGTGAAAATAATCTCGACCATTGATAAATATTTGATCATCTTTTAATCTTTGCCCTCAAAAATAAATATTTTTGAGGAATTTTCGAATTTCTCATAAAAATAATTTTTTATTAATCCAAAAATAAATATTTTGGATTAATTTCCTCAAAAAATTGACTTTGACTTAACCACCAAGGTTCAAGGGCTCAATTTTTCTTAAAATATCCATTTTTGCCTTGGTTTGGGACCTCCAAAATTTAACTTCTTTTTGACCCACAAAGTTTTTTGGTCATTTTCTACTTGGTGAAATTAATTTCTCTAGAATTTATTTTTTGACTCTAAATTAATTAATTTTCTTGCTTATGATTTAATTTTATTTTAGTCAGAAAAAATAATTAATTGACACAAGAGGGGATCAATTATTTTTCCACCCTCATACTTTAGCATGGTGTTTGATTGTGAGGGACCATGTACTAAAATATTTTTTACATAAGATATTACAAAAATTCAACCCTCGAAGGGGGAATACCCATTCGTTATAGATCCTCAAAATAATTACACAATTCTGCGACACATTATGATCTCGTAGACCAAGCGATCTGTAATAAAATAATTTAGCCAAATAACTTAAATTATTCCCAAACCACTTTTACAAAGACATATAACACTATGACTCACCTAAGACTTTGTCAACAGATTCTACCCTAGCTTTGGGGTTTAAGCTGGAGGAAAAAATCTGCCGATTATCCATGTTTAGAAACACACATAATGCGGTGAGGTTAAAAAACCTCCTAGGATGAAATTTGTCACCGAAGTCATATGCTTACCTAAGTTGTTACATAATTAAACAGTCATACTAGCATTATTTACATTACAACTTGCAAAAATTGGGTTTACAATGATACATTAAGTTGCTGGCTGATGATTCTGAACTTTGAAAAAATTGGCACAACTGCTTCCATGGACTTGTGACAAAATAAGCAATCAACTATCCAAAACATTATCTCTTTCCCTAGCTGAGCAGTTAAAGGAGATTTCCATTCACCTTCAGTTGATCACTTATGCTCACATGCACAGAGCGCTAAACACTTCAGCTGATGCTCTGTAAAAGGCAGGGTTACTTCTTCCTGTTGGTCAATCAATTCTGGAGGAACTACTTGATGATTGAGTTTCTGAAACTAGACATGAAACTCTGTAATTATATAGCTCTAGATTACAAAACATTGGAGTTTTCTTTACATCTCTTGAAAATTTGTTATATGTCAGTGTTTGGACAGAAACTTTTTACTGTTAGTAGATCTCAGTCACACTTTATATTGAGAGTTTGGGATTCTGTCCCTTTCATTTTACATGACAATGGGAGATCTGGTCTTTGAAGGGCCTCAAGGATATGGATCCTACGGTTTGTAACATGCCATGGACACCTGAAGAGTGTGTTTTAAGGTTCTTTCCTATCATACAAAATGCTTTTTTTTTTTCTTTGGAAGGAAAATACAACATCAACAGAACTATTTAACTCATTTTGTAAGAAAATTTAAAGTGTTGAAACTTGCTTCTACTCTGCCAATAGGAGTTTTTTTTTGTTGTTGTTGTTGTTGGTATTATCAAGGTGTATTGACTTGTGAGACATTACTTTGCAGCAATACGTGCTAAACATATCTCAGAAGCTTATGCATGTTACTGCATGCTCATGAAAAATCATGGATCTGATGGAAGGGCATTTATACTTGCTCGCTTCTTCAAGGGCTTTACAAATCAACACAGGTATGTCTGGCAATGAACATAGATTCATATATGTAAAATAATGATATGTTCTTCTTTTTAGAAATTTTAAATTCACGATTTCTACTGTGATGTTCTCATATGATTATTTAATGAACATCACCGGGAACATCATATTTAATGATTTGGTTGTGTTCTATCTTATTGTCTTGCATTTTATTTTATATATGACTTAATAACAATATATTACTTTTGAGATAGACTTTAGACTTTAAATCACCAATGTCACAACAGCAGACTAAGCTGACATTTCTTGTGGCCCTACAGCTTCTCAACAAGTGTTCATAGTGAAAAGCCATCAGCTGAGTATGCGAAATCTAGAAGAGCGTCACTTGAGAATGAGTTTGGACATGCAATTGGCAGTCATGGTTCAAAAGCACTTTCAGTCTATTACCGATTTGGTCCGTTCTTGGCATTGTACAGGGCTATCGTTATTTTGTCTCATGTAGCTGTGCTGAGTTTATGGCATTATTTTGCAAAGGATATCCACACACGTGCAGCTAAGGTACTTACCTTAACTTTTGTCTTTTTCTTTTGTTATATGTTCAAACTTAAGCATCTATTCTTTACCACTATGAAACTAGATTCTTATGTTCAAGATTCATGAATACCAACTCATGTATGGGTTGTGATGCTTATACTTAGTCAATGATTCATGGAGTTACTATGTTGTCATCAATTTGCAACGTAACTACATTACAACCAGAAAATTGTTTCAAATGTAGATGCCCTTGACTTCCTAATATACTTTATTTTGCATGTTCTTATTCCTGTCATGTTAGATAGTTTTGTCATAGATTAATTATCTTTACATTGCACATGAATATGGAACGAACAAAGTTCGTTCTTCAAGTCAAATACTCCAGAAGACTTGGAATATAAAAATCTCCATTGAGATACAATAAAATATATTAAAAAGTATGAATGAAAACGATGTTACAAATGAGAGTGAGGGCCTGTTTATATATATCCTAGGCAGGTACCTTTTCATGGAAGGTCATGTCCCATTTAGACATGCCTCTTCAGTACTAATTACTAATTTACTAATCATTATTACAATTATCATCATTATTTATATTTATATTATTTATATATATTTTATTTATAACATTGTCTTCCTCTTCAAAAAGCTTTGTCCTCAAAGCTTGCTGATGAAAAGACTTGATCTCTTTTTCTGTTTCGATTGTCTTCTCGTCTCAGAACTGTCACCTTCGTTGATACAAGACGATATGATCTTCTAAGTGATAAACAAAATTGTCGAATTGAAAAGGGATCAGACCATCCTAAATTAATATTCTGTGGAATCTTCCGCTCACTGGAAACTTGTAATGATTTGTTATTGTAATGCTGGATGGTGCAGACATCAGTTTTCTTTGGAACATAACTCTGTTCTTTTTGGTCTTAGTGATACAAACTCATAGATTCACTGAGATATCTGTTCTTGTGATTCAGATGGAGATAAGGAGTTCTCTTGGGTTGTCTTTCCCTTATCATGTGTGTACCAATATTTGGAATTACTTCAGGTTTCGATATTGTTGAGCTGGTTACAAAATCTTCACTTTGAATTTGCATCGTCTAGATTGCAACGTCTGAGTGTGTTGTTCCTTTAACTGGCTTGTCTTCTTTTTGAGTTGTGATATTCATTGGATCGATGTTCGTTTTTTCTTCAATTTGAATTTCTACATTTGAAGATTTCGACACTTCCTTTTCAACAAGTTGTTACACCTGTTTTTCCAACAACTCGTTATCCTTCTTAAGCTTCGTAATTTGCATGAATAATTTTTCACTATGGTCTCTAAGTTGAGAAGCTTCTTCATTCTTGTCAGTGGTGATTTTGTCAATTTCCCTTTGCATATTTTGTATTACTATTTTATTTTCTTGATAAATGACTTTTGTGATATCTTGCATATATTCCGGTGTTACGGAATCTGGATTCATTGTAACATCCTGTAATGTTATCTTTTTCTTTTTGTATGAAAATGCCAAAAACTTCTTCTTCATATTTAGGATAACAGATCCTAGTGATTCGATCCAGGGCGAACCCAGAATTATATCACTGTTGTCGCAAATTAAGGTTTTAATAGTGAATTGCGAGACAAAAGTATAGTCTCCAATACTTAGTTGTAGATTGCTTATGTCATATTGTTTGTCACCCGTGCCAACAAAATTAGTTTCAACTATATTTGATTCAGGAATCATTAATTGGTTAGCACATTTAGTACTAACATAGTTATTATTTTGAGTAGGATCAATAGAGATGATAACATCATTTCCCGCAAGTGATCTTTGATTTTAAATAGTGCATCGACACATAAACTAAAAGTTTTAGGAAATCTTTCATTATTGGCATCCATTTTACTAAATGCCACTTTTCGAGGAGATTATAAAATCTTCACTGTTAATACTTTGTATTTTTTCCCTTTTATAATATATCTTCTACTTAATTAAATTAATTTGACTCCCCTTTTTTTTAATCTTAATAATACTTTGTTAAATCACCCTTTATGTATATATAAGTTTTTTATATTATATATCAACCCTTTGACTGAAGGAAATACTTTTTGAACTATTTTATTTAATGTGTACTTTATACTTCAACAAACTTTTACGAAAAGTAATTTAATACTCCTTTTTAAGTAGTTAATACTATTTCATAAATTAAAGGAGATCTCTTTTTGAATCCTTATTTTTCGATTGATTTCTTTATGATATGGACCTTCTTTGTGGCCTTACTTATTTTCTAAAAAATAATTGAGAACCCAATCAACGCATATAAATTATTCTCTATTAGCACTTCTTCGCTTGCGAAAGTCGGGTTTCTTTACGATATGAACTTTCTTCGGTGCTTGTATACTTGCAATATATATAATTTTTAAAATAACCTTGTTTAAAATCTTTTTTCCAGAGTCAAAACTCATGAGATGCGACCATTAAAGGATCATATCTTTTAAGGAGAGATAGTCGTATGGATTGGGGTATTTTCCAACAATTAATTTGAAATTCCAATATCTATACCAGTGTTGCTTGTGTAGAACAAGACTTGCAAGGGAAGTTAGGAAGATTGTCGACTTATGGGGCTGCGGTGACTAAAGAAGAGCTGACGCGAATGGCTGGAAGGGGTCTGCAATGGTTGGCTGTGGAGTGAGCAACGACGAATGGCTGGTGGTGACAACTCAGTGACACAACTCTAACAGCAATGTAGTTATGGCGGTGGTTTGGTTTGCCTGGTTGTGTGCAGAGATGGAGTGTATTCAACCGACTGGCTGTGTTGGAGCACAACGGCTGCTGTGGCGGTCTGTGTTTGTTGCGTGTGCTGGGTTCAACGATGTAGTGACAGATTGGGCAGCAGACTTGGGAGAGTCGACGAGGGCGGCAGTGCAGGGGCGTGGTCTGTTAGTGTTGAGGGAGGGCTTCAGATGGGGTGATGCTTTGGCGGGTGTCGAGCGGCAGTGAGTGATTTCGACGACAACGGCGGTGGTGGGCTTCATGGTCAACGTCAACAACAACTTTGTTTATCATTTAGAGATTCGACTAAGGTAAAATTTTGTAACATTTTGTACATTCAACACTTTGATTTCTAAATGATTCTTGACAATTAGGATATCCTTCTGAACAAAACAAACATTTTGAAAAGAAACCGTTGTTCTTTGTGGAAATCATCTTTTTACTTCTCTTTTTTTTTTTTTTTTTTTCCAGTGATTGACTCTATTTGTCGTCAAATAATACTTTTGACCATAATTCTAAAACTCCGACCTAGATTTGGAATCGACCGAGGGTCGACTCCGACTTTGACTCTGAATCGCGACTTAGCCTAGTTGATTTCAATGGCTCGGCCATTGTAAAAAATACATTAAATATTTTTATTTTTTATTTTTTTATTTTTTTATTTTTTATTTTTTATGAAAAAGCATATTTTTATAGATTTTCATTCATGTTTCCAAACATAAAGCATTAGAATATAGAGAGAAGACAACATATGCTCAAATTTTGCTCATGAATATATCTATTATATCAAAATGGCACCCAGTGCATTGTCCAATACATGTAATATATAGAGATTAGAACAAAAACACATAACCAAGGAGGCTCTAAATGGCCTCTACAACAAAACATCACTAGTCACCATAGTATTAAAAACTGGAACCGGTGGACCTAATGAACCGGTTTCCTGACCGGAACCAGTCTAACTGGTACTGGTCAGGTCTAAACGAACTGGTTTTTAAAAAAATACATTAAATAATTATTTTTTAATAAAAAACTATTTTTAAGATTTGCAACGATGATTCCAAGCCAATAGAGACAAAATATGCAAAGTTTGTTCAGTTATATACAATGTAAAGGTGAATATATCAAAATGGCACCGAGTGCAATATATATCATCGAAAAATACATAAGCAATGAGGCTCCAAATGGCCCATAAAGTCCAAAAACAATGCTACAAGCTATGAGGCCATTGGCTTAATGCAAGACTACAAGCCTAAAGTCTAGACTCTACAATGTACACATGAATCATGATCAATCATTGTAATATTCCCATTTTTGGTGACACCTACGACAGAGCCAGGTTGGTCTTCCAGAGTTAGGAGCAGACAGGTCACAGGTACAGATTGGTGTTATTAGCAGGCTCAGGGGCTTATTGGAGGAGTTTTGAGGAGTTTTCATGGTGTCCGGAGGCATTCACTTGATATACTCCATCATCCGAGCAGTTTGGCTTTCATTGCGATGCATTCCGATAACTTTCGGAAATTTGAGTTATTTATGGGCTTAACTCAGCTGATTATGCTCAAGGTGGCATTCCGGAGGAATACATGATGGAACACCTTAGTGTAATAGCTCATTGGAACCGGGACGAGAATACCTACATGGTGGGACAGTTAGACACAGATTTCAGTGACTGGAGGAGGCGTGGTAGCCGATTTACCCTTTTCTGCATTAAAAAGGAATATTTTATAATATTTTAATAAAAGGGAAAAGTGCTCCATGAATAAAATAATAATGAAATAATGCTCTAGAAGGCTCCAAGGGATCTATAAAAGAAAGGGAAGAGGCCATTGGGAGATATCTTTGGAGTAGATCATTTTACTTGTGTATGAGAGGTTTGAGGACGTGATTCTCTACTTCAGTTGTAGCCCTAGGACGGAAACCCTCGGGTGATTTGTGAGTGTTGGACGGAAACCCAATACTCTTGAGGAGACTTCACTTAGAAGTTTCACAGAGCTTCAGAGATTGTCGTGAAGATCATCCAAATCTTCAACTTGGGCTTCATCATATTCAGTGGATTCAGTGGTAGCTGTTGCCGAAGGGAGAGTGTAGCAGTTCAGTTTTGGGAGGCCAGCGTCGTATAGCAGTGCAGCAGATTGTATTGTTGGCCAGTTTTCTATCTCAGCACTTTCTGGGTCAGATCTATATGTAAACCCCTCTTATTATTTATAATAAACGCTGAGATTTCCCCTGTTCTATGTGGTATTCGTTTGCAGTATCTATATGTTTAATTTTACATGGCAATCTTCTGTTGAATAAATCTTGATTTTGCGGCATTTTGTGGAGTTTATTTATCTGCATTTTTAGTAAAAATATCCCATTCGGGATATTACAGTGGTATCAGAGCATCGAGCTTGGCTCAACCTGCTGGATCCGAGTTTTTCAGTTTGCAGTTGTGGCTATTATTGTTGGAGATATTTTCCGAAAAGGGTTTTCATAAGACGAGAAATATCAAGGACGGTCTATCAAACTGCAGGGATCGAGAGCTTATTTACAATTTCAAGTGGCCTGAATCGCAATCATTTTCAGTGGCCGAATTAATTTGAGTAGCAGCAGTGACTCCAAGGTCGAAATCTATTGTGTTTCAGTAAAGTCTCGAAATGACTGAATTATTTGTTTAATATCAGTTGTATGGGAAGGCCAGACCAAACATCTTACGTAACTGATAAATCGATCTCAAAATCGATTTATTTAAAGGGGCCCATTATTTGTTTTCAAGACGGCGTTGATAATTTTAGAAGGGGTAAAGGTAGAGTTATTCCATAAAGAATCCGTGGCATATTATTTCTAAGTGGGGCCGCAAAATTTCTCATTGGACCGTGAGTTATTTGAAGGGGCTGTGGAATAATTTTTTTATTATTTACTGTCCCAAATCATTTGAAGACCTAAGCATAGAGGCCGTAGCCGATTTTTTTTGTGAAGATTGGCCCGCCACTTGAAATAAACACCAACCATAAACATTATCGAAGAGGGCCGAGAAATAATATTGAAGAGTTGCCGTATGGAGCCTCAAAGCCGCATTCTCATCATTGAAAAAAGGTCGACTTATGCCTGAAGGCAAATAGACGTTTTACAGGCCGAAATTATCTACAGGAAATTGATCAATTGCAAGGGCTGAGTGCAAATTCGATACAACAGTCGAAATTTAGTCGCATTGTTCCAGCGTAATTAACATAAGGCAGGCCGATATCATTGGAATTGACGGGCGTAAATAATATTGTTGACAGGCAGCACCATTGATGATCGAATTTTCTACTAATTCGAATTGTGTCCTTCTGGGAGCCGTGACATCTGCATCTCTGCCGCCAAGGGATAAAGTAAGGTGCTAGATCGAATATCCTCGTGCCGACTTGGTGGGGGCTGAGAATCTATCTTCAGCTCGATTGTCCGTGATTATACAACGTGCAAATATGATGTGACAGTCGATTGAGCAGATTAACGTTCGCTGTATGCAACAATTGTTGAACTGAGTGAATCGGTCCACGAGTCTGGACGGTCAAGCGTTTTTCACAACGCTGACATCTTAAGGGAACGTTACAGTGTGTGAAATTGAGTGCACAAGTCTGGTGTGATTGGCCCAAGCTCTCATCAAGAAATCATAGGATCGCAATGCTTGTGTGGACATATACGTATATTGCTCTAGTTATCATTACTGTAGAATGCACTTGTTAATGCGTGCGCCTGTAGGGTGAACTAGAGTGTATTGTATGAACCTCTTGACAAGATTGATGGATCAAAGGTTCATTTAATTCCCATATTTAATTTCCTTTGTGTTTCCTTTGTGTTGGACGAGTCTGCCTAAGGAAACGAATTATTGCAATGGCTGGAGCAGAGATCGAAGACTGATTTCATGTGTCTGCAAGGTTGTTGAGTATTGCAAGAAGTTGTTGAGTAGGGCAGAACTTCTTATGCAACGCTAAGCACATTCAGACGTATGTTAATTCATCAATGGCTGAAGTGACATATTGACCTGTAGCAGCCTTTCTGGAGAAATTTAATTGGTTGCAAGGCATCACCAAGACAAGTACTGTTGGGTTGTGTCCCATAATTTCTACTAGATCATGTCTTGGACTAATTCTTTTATAAATTATCAGTTTGTGGAGTCGAACTTGTTATATCTTGCTGGACTGGATGAGTCTTGACTGATAACAGTGCTGGAATATCACTTCAAGTGGACCATGCGATGTATTCCTATGATAGCGTTACTTCTACACACATACCAGGTTGTAGCAACGTCTGATAAAAGCCACAGTAGAGACACATGTTGAAGCACTTATCATTTCGATAAAAGAGGGTGGGCATTTAAACAGTCAGATTCAATTACTACTGCGAAGCGGATAATGGTTTTTGCAAACACTGTAAATTCCGTTGATTTAGTTGCTAAAATCTTTGCTTAAAGCTGGTATTGAATGTATGCGTTATCATAGAGAGACTACTTTAGAGGAGCGCGCAGAGACTTTAAAAGTTTTTCAAGAGAGAGGAGGGGTGTTGGTGTGCACCGATGCTGCTGCACATGGTCTTGACAACCAAAATGATTCACATATTATTCAGTTGAAATCTTATATTTGACACCAGCAACGGTATTTGACACCAGCATCTATGTGCCACCCATAGCAGTATGTATATGAACTGTTTGTTAAGAAAGACATCAAACCTAGAAGAATAGTGACCTCATTATCACTACGTTCTTGTACTCGTTGGTTGAACCATGGAGGGATTCCTAAACAGATTGATGAAAATAAAAATAGAAGCTGGTTCCTTAAACCACCATGCATCAGAAGATCAGAAAACAAAGCCAAACAGCAGGCCCTTTTCAAGGGGAATTTATGCCATCCTTCAAAAAGGACAGCCAAAAGATTTGCAGGGAACATTGGAGATTGGTCACAAAATTTCTGCACTTGGGATAGATCTGAAACACATGAAGATGTCATGGAGAGTCTTGTCCAAACTAGAAGAATTTAATGAACTCATGTCTACAATAGACCAAGTAGAAGGGAAGAAACTGATTTGGGCTCTAAAACCAGCTATGCTTGCTCTTCTACAACCCAAATTCTTGGAGGAACCTTGTGAAGGGGTCACACTTCCAGTTGCAGCTTGTCTCTGTAACATCATGAAATTGATCACACCTATAGCCCCATATAATGATGATGTTATGAGGAGGATTATGAGGCTGATTGTAGAGACTATTCAGGATTTGGACAACAGTGCAGGCTCTACCTTCGGGAAGAAGCTTGAGATTTTATGGGGTATGGCCACATTCAAGACTTATGCCATCATGTTTGACCTTGAGTGTGATGACTTGGTCCTGCAGATGTTCCAATGCTTCTTCAGCATTAGGAGACATCATCCTGATACTGTCATGGCACACATGCAGTCCATTTTGTCGTCATTTATGAGAGACCATGGGACCATTATCCGAGAGTTGCAGACCTGGTTGTTGAGCATTTGGAGGAGAGAGCAGTTGGTCTCACTTGCTGCTTATGAGCTAGCCCAAGGGCTGGTTGAGCAGAATATTGGGCTATTAAGCAGACAGTTGACCAGGGAGGAGCTGCTCCAGTTTGGTAGGTTAGGTAGTAGAAATGAGCTGAGGAGGAAGGGACTTTGCTTCATTTGCAAAGAACCTTGGGGGCCTGATCACTCATGCTTGAGTGATGCAGCTGATGTGGCGGAGGCAGGACAGGAGGGCATTCCTTCTGTATGCCAGGGTGAGGGCACTTCTTCAGATGAGTCCGTGGGATCAGTTGAGGATGCTTCTGGGGAGCGAGAGCAGCCATGCAGAGATGATGATGACAGTAGACCAGAGCTGTGTTCTAGTGTGCAGGGTGAGCAGTCACGGGACTCTATGAGAGATACTCTGGGTGATGAGTCACGTGTGACGATTCAGCCATAACAGCATATGATGGAGCCTGAGTCAGCAGAGGAGGATACTATGGACATCAGGCATGACATTCTCTTGGGAGAGGTCCAGATGGGCGCCCACATTGAGCCTGTGAGGGATATGCGGCTAACGTTGGGGCCAACCTTTGAGGTGGAGCAGTCAGATGCACGGACACTGAGTACAGTGACAACAACTACAAATCCATATCCTCTGGAGATGTTGGAAGGTGATGACATAGTTTTGCAGGGGGCTAGTAGACAGCAGGAGCATTACATTCCCAATCAGGAGGGGGATTAGCTGTTGGAGACAGTAGAGCATCCATTGATGGGTTGACACATTGATGAGGTACAGATAGATGTACATGCAGTCAGCAGAGCTGCAGTACTCCCAGTGAGTAGCTCTCTTCAGGAGTACATCGATGGGGCTTGCAGCATATCTTGCACACTTTGGCCCATTATAGAGGAAGGGGCTTCCTTCTATAGGCAGCTTTCATTGGCAGACAGGGCGGAGCAGTGGGAGTCGATTACGAGCTCGCAGCAACACTCTAGGCATGTTTCATATGTAGTTGTTGCTACATCGGATTCTTCTTCCAGGATGGACTGGCGGGAGATCATGAGTTGGTACCCTCTTGATGGTATGGTATTTTTTGTGGGGAGCACAACGGAGCAGGGGCCCTTAGACATAGTAGATGTTACAGATTCCAGTTGGCAGGAGGGCACCGGTTGTCGTTACTTCAGGACTCCTTCCCGATTTTAGGAGAGCAGGATCAACATGGGATTGAGTCAGGACTTGGATTGGAGAGAGGTGATGAGTTGGTATGCAGTTGGTGGGGCAGCATATGCAGTTACAGGTACAGCATAGCAGGAGCTCGGGAGCATTGATGCTTGCTAGTGGTCTTCACCTTTGAGAGCATCAACGATAGCCAGAGACAGTGCGCAGCCTGAGCCGTGGGACTTGGGCGATGATTGGCCATGGTGGCATTGGGATCCAGGAGGATTGTTTGTTGACTGGGACAGAGAGAGATCAGTTCGGGATCCCGACATTGAGGGATCTGTTCTGAGAGGTTTGACATAGGTGCATAGCAGCACCTAGAGGTTCGTATGGGATCCGAGCATTGGGTCTCAGTTGCGGAGGGCCAACAGAATGGCCCACATTATTGATTGCTTGAGGGCAAGAAATCTTGGGGCGGAAGGTCTGTAATATTCCCATTTTTGGTGACACCTACGACAGAGCCAGGTTGGTCTTCCATAGTTAGGAGTAGACAGGTCACAGGTACAGATTGGTGTTATTAGCGGGCCCAAGGGCTTTTCGGAGGAGTTTTGAGGAGTTTTCATGTTGTCCGGAGGCATTCGCTTGATATACTCCATCATCCGAGCAGTTTGGCTTTCGTTCCGATGCATTCCGATAACTTTCGGAAATTTGAGTTATTTATGGGCTTAACTCAGCTGATTATGCTCAAGGTGGCATTTCGGGAGGAATACATGATGGAACACCTTAGTGTAATAGCTCATTGGAATCGGGACGAGAATACCTACATGGTGGGACAGTTAGACACAGATTTCAGTGACCGGAGGAGGCGTGGTAGCCAATTTACCCTTTTCTGCATTAAAAAGGAATATTTTAATAAAAGGGAAAAGTGCTCCATGAATAAAATAATAATAAAATAATGCTCTAGAAGGCTCCAAGGGATCTATAAAAGAAAGGGAGGAGGCCATTGAGAGATATCTTTGGAGTAGATCATTTGCTTGTGTATGAGAGGTTTGAGGATGTGGTTCTCTACTTCAGCCGTAGCCCCAGGACGGAAACCCTCGTGTGATTTGTGAGTGTTGGACGAAAACCCAACTCTCTTGAGGAGACTTCACTTAGAAGTTTCACAGAGCTTCAGAGATTGGTGTGAGGATCATTCAGATGGTGTGAGGATCATTCAGATCTTCAACTTGGGCTTCATCATTTTCGGTGGATTCGGTGGTGGTACTAGAGGGAGAGTGTAGCAGTTCAGTTTTGGGAGGCCAGCGTCGTATAGCAGTGCAGCAGATTGTATTTTTGGCCAATTTTCTATCTCAGCACTTTCTGGGTCAGATCTATATGTAAACCCCTCTTATTATTTATAATAAAAGCTGAGATTTCTCTTGTTCTATGTGGTATTCGTTTGCAATATCTATGTGTTTAATTTTACATGGCAATCTTCTGTTGAATAAATCTTGATTTTGCGGCATTTTGTGGAGTTTATTTATTTATCTGCATTTTTAGTAAAAATATCCCATTCGGGGTATTGCAATCATCAAATTCATCACCACTACTAGACACAGGATCAAAATCGACAACGGCATAGACATCATCTGGATCAGAGTCTGAGGATGCCTCAGCCTCATCTGCAACCTCAATACCACTCCCACCAATAACAATAGAAGTGGACCTAATGGAAGCACGAGTTACTCGAGCTGCATGACTAGTGCCCTCCATTGGTTGTTTGCCTTTCCTTGATGCAGCTACCAATCCTGGTCTCCGTCTGATGGTGCCACCAAATCTGCTTCAAGTTCATCCCCCGCTAATGCTACATCAAAATCAAAATCTGCCTCAGACACTGGATCTTCAGTCTCCTCCACCCATTCGGATGTTGGATCAATATCGTCCAACACAATGGGATCTAGATCAGGTGTTTTGTTCATCAGTTGGTTCCGTCTCAAGTAAAGGTTGTATTGCACAAACACAAGATCATTTAACCATTTCTGTTCCAAACAGTTTCTCTTCTTTTTGTGTATGCGCTAAAAAATAGACCAATTGCGCTGACAACCTGAAGCACTGCAAGTTTGGTTGAGGATTCTAATTGCAAACTTTTGCAATTGAGGACATTGGCCGCCAAATGACTCCCACCAATGTGTTGCAAATAAAAAGACATTAATTAGTAATATAGTTCATTTCATTACTTATTTACAAACAATTTAACTTGAAAAGAAAAATAGATTGGAATTGCTTACCTGGTTGATCCACATCTCTTGCCATTTTCGCCAAGTTCTTTCCAAAGGTACCAGCTGCCATGCTGAAAAGAGTAAGTTGTTTATGTGTTTCCAAAACTTCTGCACGGATAGGGACCATGCGCTCCAAGCAATCAATCAATCCAGATCTGATCTCCCCATCCTGCTGATCTCCTATCTGAGCTTTATAATGATACTTTGGGTTCAAAAAATACTCAGCCGCATGTATAGGACGATGGAGTTGATTGTTCCATCTGTTATCAATGATCTCCCATATACGACCATATTTAGCTAACTTGTCCTTGTAAACTGCCCGTATCTGCTTCTTTGCCTGATCCATAGCCTCATAAATGTATCGCATTGCCATCTTTTCCCCATCCACCATCCTTAGCACCTTAACAAGGGGCTTATTAATTTTTACAAGCTCTTAAGACCTTCTCCAAAAATAATTGTCAAAGACTTTCTTTTTGGTGTCTTTTCCATCTTGTCTACGAGCCCACCGAGATTCAGTCCAATCATCAGAAGAAAACATTTTCTGCAGGTTTTTCTGTTGAGAATTGAGACATTGCAACTGTGAAAAATCCTAGATCTAGATTCCTACTGCAACAAATCTGAATTAATTCTCCTATTATTTTGATAATTATTTCATTACATTGAAATACCGAAGTAATTACTGAAGCAGTGTACACAAATAATGCTGCGGAATAAATCTAAGTGCTGAAACAATCTGAACAAAATACAATGACAAACAACCACATTGACACAATTATTTTTGGACTAAGTCCCTTGAAAAACCCAACTTGGGAAAACCGATGCAGCAGATCTGAGGGTTTGTATTATTAAGCAGCAGAATCTTGAATACAACTAGGGTGCCAACATCTGGCAAATCCTTCAAATAAATCTAGACAACAAAAATAACTGTGAGATATACCTCACTCAGCAAGTCTCCGGCTGATAAAAAAACCGCGCTGGTGAAGCCTTTAGTGCCCCTGCGTGATTGCCTACGCTGGATCTGCGTAAGCCTGCGTGGGCATGCTTGAGGAACTGCGTCACCCTTCTCTGCAGCTGATCTGGCTGATTTTAGGCTGGATTTTTGGCCCTCTTCGCTCAAAACCCCAACCTCTAGCTTTCTTCGGACTGATTCCAAGAGACACTGCGTTGGTTCTGCGTGATTCTCTGCAGTAACTGTGTCACCTCTGTAGAAAACTGCGTTGTCTCTATCTGTGTCACCTCTGCCTCTCTCTGATAATGCACTCTTGGTCCTCTTGACCAATCTCTGCTTCTGCCCCTCTCTGAATCTGATCACTAAATCAAATCACTTAGCAAACCCAACCCTAGTGATTTTTTCTTGATAAAAAGCTGTGTCTCCTCACACAAATTCAAAAATGCTCAATGGCTTGAGTGTCAAGTGTATTTTCCATAGGCCCCTCACCCTCCTCCTTATAATCTTTCGTTGACCCTTCAACGACCAAAATTAAAACATAATCAAGGGCTAAGATTAACTTGGAGATGATCCATGACTTTATCTAGAAGATTCACACTTGATTTAATCAATACACTTTAATTAATCAAATTCCCTAAGTTTAGACTTAGGAAAATATTAAAAAATGATTAATTAATTTAATTAAATCATCTCTATGTGGAATTTTCAAAAACCATTTCTGGGTTTCATGGAATACATGTGTCTTAGCCTATATACAAAATTACAAGGCTAGAGCACATCCGATGCTACCATAAATCAACACTTCCTCTTAGCGAGGAAAGTGCTCTAGCAAAACAACTCAATGTGCTGCTGATCTGACTTCTTGGAACATCTATTGCTGTGCTGTTGATGCTGCTCACCAACTTTGCACAAAAATGCTGCAATTGTACTGCTGCTGACTCTGCATGCTGCTGCCAACTGCCACTGCACTGCAACTCCCTCTACATTTTGCAACCATGCTGCTGCAGTGTGTGAGCACTGCTTTGCACTGCGCTGCACCTCTTGTGCACTGCGCTGCTGCTACTCAACTACTTCTTCTGGTGCATTGTTGCACTATTGCTAGTTGCAACAGCAAAACATCCGAAATTGGACAAGTAACTCTGCAACTGAAAAATAAGACTGACTGTTGCTAGTTTCTGCACTAGCTCCCCGAAAATACTGCGTTGCTGCTGCTCAACTGCTGATGCTGCTGCTCCCTCTCTGTGTTGATTAGGCTCTAGTATTGTTAGCCACTGCACTGTCTTCTCATCTTCTGCTGCAACTGTCCATCCTGCTACTGTCTTTATGCTGCTGTAGCTCACATGTGATCCAAGAGTTCGGAAATACTCAAGGATCCTGCCTTCTTGTAGATTCTGGATCTGCAACTCCAAGTCAACCCATTTCTTTCCTTTCAGAATATGAGCTAATATAGCACAATCTCTTTTTGCCTCAATCTTGGCAGCTCCTGCTTGTGGATCTTCCTTTTCCTCGTTATCCTTTTTCTTAAGAGGACACTGTGTGGTGTAATGTCCCATTTCCCCACACCGGAAGCACTTGATCTTGGACAGATCTTTCTTCTTCTGTTTCTGTTGCCCTTTTGATGCAAGGGCAGTGTTATCTTCTTCCTCCTTCTTGACCTTTGAGCTGCTACTGCCATCCTCCAAGTGGATTTTTAGGAGATCTCTCCGCAACTCTTCTTGCTGTAATGCCGCCCACATTGCTTCCCAACCTAGAAGTCTTTCTCTGCCCAATATACTTTGGAAAAAGACTTGATAATCCTCTGAAACAAAGTTCAGTGTGAGCCTTACTAGCGCTGAGTCTCTAGGAGCAGATCCTACTGCAGATAGTTGATCTCGGTTTTCCTGGATCTGAGACAAGGAGTCAAAACGCTCTCCCTTCTTCATCCTGATATTTCACATCTTCTCTTCAAGGTACATCTTCTGCTACTCAGAAGATCCTTGGTATAGCTTTTCCAGCCCTACCCACATTTCTCTAGCAGTGGCTTTGGCTGCGATATGAGGTACGATATGATCCTTCACTCCATCTAGGATCAATCGCTTGGCTCTAGCCATATTCTTCTTGAATCGCCTTAGGTGTGCTGCATCAAGAGGTTCTGCAACTGCGTTGTCTATGAGGGCTTTCAGATCATGCTCATCAAGGAGAAATTCTATCCTTGATTTCCAGATAACATAGTTGGAGGCACCCTCTAATCTATCTTGGTCATGCAGTCCGTTGCTATCCATCTCCTCAACTGTCAATATCTTGCTCTAACCCTCTACTCAGCTAGACTTACATACCCCTTGTGGAGTAAGTCACTTCTTCTACTGCTGCATGGGAAAAACTGAGTTTCTTTGAGTAAGAAACTCTCTGAGATCAAGAAATTCCCAACTGTGTTTTTCAAAATTTTTTTGACGCTTATGCACCAACTCTTACTGCTGTGTAGTAACTGCGTCCTTCAGCTACGCTACCTCTTCTGCAACTGAAAAAGCTTACCCCTCTGTCAACTCTCTCAGAGGGAGCCTTTTCTGCACTGGAATGCCCTCTTGGTCTGGACAACGTAATTTTCTGGGAGGGTCTGCTCCTGCTTACGCAGATCCCAGACTTTACAACGCTGACCTGCTGGTTCTCTTTGTTTCTCCTGCACTTCAACTTAAATAAGCTCTGATACCATGTGAAAAATCCTAGATCTGGATTCCTACTACAACAAATCTGAATTACTTTTCCTATTATTTTGATAATTATTTCATTACATTGAAATACCGAAGTAATTATTGAAGCAGTCTACACAAATAATGCTGCAGAATAAATCTAACTGCCGAAACAATCTGAACAAAATACAATGAAAAACAACCACATTGCCACAGTTATTTTTGGACTAAGTCCCCGGTAAAACCCAACTTGGGAAAACTGGTGCAACAAATCTGAGGGTTTGTATTATTAAGCAGCAGAATCTTAAAACTAGGGTTCCAACATCCGACAAACCCTTCAAAGAAATCTAGACAACAAAAATAACTATGAGATATACCTCACTTAGCAAGTCTCCGACTGATAAAAAAACAACGCTGGTGAAGCCCTCACTGCCCCTGCGTGATTGCCTACGCTGGATCTGTGTAAGCCTGCGTGGGCAAGCTTGAGGAACTACGTCACTCTTCTCTGCAGCTGATCTGGCTGATCTGAAGCTGGATTTTTGGCCCTCCTGGCTCAGAACCCCAGCCTCTAGCTTTCTCCGGACTGACTCCAAGAGACAATGCGCTGGTTCTGCGTGATTCTCTGCAGTAACTGCGTCACCTCTGCAGAAAACTGCGCTGTCTCTATCTGCGTCACCTCTGCCTCTCTCTGATAATGCACTCTTGGTCCTCCTGACCAATCTCTGCTTCTGCCTCTCTCCGAATCTGATCACTGATTCAAATCACTTAGCAAACCCAGTCCTAGTGATTTGTTCCTGATCAAAAGCTATGTCTCCTCACACAAATTCGAAAATGCTTAATGGCTCAAGTGTCTGGTGTATTTTCCATAGGCCCCTCACCCTCCTTATAATCTTTCGTTGACCCTTCAACGACCAAGATTAAAACATAATCAAGGGCTATGATTAACTTGGAGATGATCCATGACTTTATCTAGAAGATTCACACTTGCTTTAATTAATACACTTTAATTAATCAAATTCCCTAAGTTTAGACTTAGGAAAATATTAAAAAATGATTAATTAATTTAATTAAATCATCTCTAAGTGGAATTTTCAAAAACCATTTCTAGGTTTCATGGAATACATGTGTCTTAGGCTATATACAAAATGACAAGGCTAGAGCACATCCGATGCTACCATAAATCAACAACAACGTGAGGAAGTGGGTTGCAAATCTCGTAATTGCAGGCCTAGCAAGCTCTTTGCCCCTAGTGTTTTTTCTCATTAGGCTTGCCCCTCAATACCCATGAATGGTTGTAAATGTATTTTGTAATGCACTTGCCATGCTCTATAATGTTTTTTATCCACTCCACTTCGCCTATGTCCTCAAGCATGAGGTCTATGCAATGTGCAACACATGGAGACCAAAATATGGTCCTATACTTGGACTCAAGCATCTTTCCAGCAAGAACATAGTTTGAGGCATTATCTGTGATGACCTGCACAACATTCTGCTCCCCCACTTCCTGAATAATCTCATCCAAAAGATGAAATAGAAGGGTTGCATCCTTCACCTTATCAGATGCATCAACTGATCTCAAAAACATTGTTCCTTGAGGGCAAGAACAAGGAAGTTAATGATAGTGCGGTTCTTTCCATTAGTCCATCCATCTGACATGATGGAACAACCTATTTTGAGCCATGACTCTCTATAGTCAGCCAAATACTCATCAATGGAACAAATCTCTTTTTTTAAAAGAGATCCCCTCAAGTCATATACAGCAGGGCCTTTGAAGCCCTTTCCTGTAGCTAAAACAGAGTCCCACATAGCTTGGTAATAAGATGAGCGAGCATCATTAAATGGGATATATGCATCATACCACCATCTAGCAATGTACCTTTAAGAAGTTTCTTTACATTGTTTTTTCCAATGTTGATCCAAAGTGGGTTGACGACTTGGTTGGGAGGAAGTGGCTGTGGGATTAGCAGTGGATGAGAAATAACTCTGGATGTTGGGTCTCTTTGTTGGTTTTGATTTTTGGCCAACAGGAGGTGCATAGTGAAAGGGGTCATTGGTGGAAAGGATAAAAGTGGAGTCAGAATGTCATAATCATCATAGCCACTCTGTCTTAGGGTTTCTATTAGTTCCCTCTGCCTTGCAATTTCATCTTGGATGGCCTTCTCCCTAGCCTTAGTCTCCTCAAACTTTTCAAACTCGGCAAGGTATTCTACCCTAACAGAACCTATCACTTGATTAGGTGCATCACATGGCTTTACTTGGCCTCTTATCCCAGCCAAGTGTTGTTTCAATCTAAGAATACCCCCACCTCCAATAGGTTTTTCACAAAATTTTCATATCATCTTTCCATCAACCATATCACAATGGGCCTATGCACTGTCCTTGGATTTTGGAGCCATCTTTACTTGAAATAATTGAAATTTTGAAATAAATCTACCATTTAAAAAAAAAATGCAGCTAAGATAAATGGACAACCAAGGCTAAATTTACGAAACAAAATGCACATTCAAACATATGAAATTTGATAGCATAGGACTTGAGATTTGATAGCAATAGCATAGCTAAACACATGAGAAAATAAATACATGAACAACAGTGAAATGATGGATTTTTCAAGTGAAAATCCTTACCTGGCAATGCAAAGTAGCTTCCTTATATCCTCCTCTTGAAGATGCCAACTCTATTGACAGCTCCAAACTATCTCCAAAATAGCTCCAACTCCAACTCCAAGCCTCCAAGATCACTGCTCCAGCAAACACTCAACATTCTCCAAGCTCTCAATTAAACTCACAAACGCTGCAAATGAGATGAGACAAATGAGAGGCTGCCCCTGCTTATAAAGGATTGGGGAGGGTGTTTTTGGAGGGAAACAACCCGCCCCTTCCCTCCAAATCAACCCTAAACTGCCATTCTGTCCGTGCGTGGGTCCCAACAGGCGATTAGTAGCTGACCGACCGGTTAAGGACGAAACCGATCGGTTTATCCATAAACCGGCCGGTTCCATCCTTAACCGGTCGGTCAACACCGATTTGACTGAGATTTCATGCGAAGTAGAAGGTTAAACCGGGTTTTTTGACTGGTTTTGACCGGTTGGTTTGACCAGTTTCCTGTTTGACCCGGTCGGTTTTTAATACTATGCTAGTCACTACTGCTAAACAAGGCAAGATCATCTGGCTCAAAGTCTGAATCAAAGTCAGACAGAGAAACCCATGGCTCCTCCTCACTAATGCTCCAAAAACCAACTCCAACTCTTCACAAACTCCTCACAAATCCTCACACAAATGCAATGAGATAGTTGTGAGTAAATGTGAGGGAGTTGGTGTGAAAATTCTCAGATCTGGAATCCTACTGCAACGACTGATGGGAATTCTTCTATTTGTTATTTACGTGAACAAATGATTTATCGTGTTTTACAGGAAATATTGAAACCCATACACTATAGCCTTCACAAAATTAAACTGCGGAAAAATAAATAAGTGTGGAAACAAGATCTGAGCAAGAATGAATCATAGACACATGACACTATTATTTTTGGACTAAGTCCCCAGAAAAACCCAATGCGGGAAAACCGATGCAACAACTAAGGGTTTGTTTATTATGTAGTAATTTTCTGAGTACAAATCTATGATTGCCGAAGTTGACAAATCATACAGAGGAAAACTGACAAATAAAATTTCGTAAGAAAATCTCACTCTGTCACGAGAATCCGACATTGACCTTAGCTCGAGATGAGCTGCTCTGTGCGGCGTTTGCGCAGTGACTGCGTCACCCTCTGCAGTATTTGTGTCACAACTGAAGCCGCCCTCTCTCTCTGCTGACTGGAAACGAGGCCCTTCTGGCCTTTGAAAACTCTCTCGATTACTGACACTGAACCTCAACTGTTTCCTCAACAGAATTTCGAACTCCCTCTGAAGCTCTGGGCAGTCCTTGCATAGCCTCTCCGTTGCTCTCTGTGGCCTTTACTGCCTCCTTTGCTTTGCACTCTCTGGACCAAAAACTCTTCCAACTGGAATTTTCTCTGCCCCTATCTGCGAGAATATTCTCCCCGAGCACTGCTTACTAAAGAATTTCAATCTCTGGATTCTTTCTTCATCTCGGTGTAATTTCCAAATGATCCATCAAGTCCTTTTTATAACCTTCTCGTTGAGACTTCAACGGCCGAGATTAAATCGTTAATCAATGGCTAAGATTAACTTGTCTTGATCTCCATCTTTTCTAGAAGATTCACACACTGTTTTAATTAATATCCTTTAATTATTTTAATTTCCTAAGTTTAGACTTAGGGTCCCATTAAAAATAATTAATTATTTTCATAAAACATACTTTAAGTGGAATTTTCCAAAACGTTTTTTGGTTTCTTTGGAATACATGTGAGTAAGCCTCCCTGCAAATTTTGGGACTTAGAGCACATTCGATGCTACTAGAATTCAGAACTCCCTCTTAGCGAGGAATGTGCTCTAGCAATACATCCAGTTGAAGCACTGCTTTGATTCAACAACATCTCCCTCTGTGCTGTTGATTTTTGACACTGCTGCCCACCAACACTGCGCTGCTACATCCATGCTGCTGTTGACCCTGCATAGTGCTGCCAATTGCTACTGCACTGCAACCCTTTTGCTTGCTACAAAAAAAAAAATCCAAAATATGAACTAAGTGTTCAGTAGGATGCATCTCGTAATGAAGATCTGACTGCTGCTAGTCTCTACAGCTGTTGCGCTGCTGCTGACTCTACACTGTGGCTTCCTGCACTGCAGCCAACTCTGCTATGCGCTGCTCAGACTCTGGCGCTCTTTAGCCATTGTCACTTCTGCACTCCTCTGCACCAACTGAAACTTGTCCGTCCTGCTACTTCTGATTTGGGCTCCCGTAGAAAGGTGATGATCCGAGAGGTGGACTTGTCAAGGATCTTGCCCAATTGCAGCTCTGCTGAACTACAGTTCTAGATCACACAACACTCCCCTAGCGATATGTGGGCAATCATGGCGAATTATCCTCCTCGATCCTTACAATTGTAGAATGCGAATCATGCTTCTTGTCTTTATCCTTCTTCTTGAGAGGACACTGTCTAGCGTAATGTCCCATCTCGCCACACCGGAAGCACTTGATCTTTGAGACGTCCTTCTTACGTCTTCGCTGCTTCTACCGCCCCTTTGATGCAAGGGTTGCGTTTTCCTCCTCCTCCTTGGGCTTCGTCCCACTGTTGCTGCTTCCATCAAGTTTACACTTGAGTAGATCTCTCCTCATCTCTTCCTACTGAAGCGCTGCCTATATTCCTTCCTAGTCTAACAACTTATGTCTGCCCAGGACACTCTGGACAAAGACCTGACAGTCTTCAGACACTGAATTTAAGGCAAATCTAACCATCTCTGTGGCCTGAGTTGCTCCCACAGCTGCCAGCTGATCTCAGACTTCCTGAAGTTTTGCAAGGAAGGTTTCAACACGTTGTCCCTTCTGCATCCTGGTAGAATGTAACTTCTCCTCCAGAAACATCTTTCGATGCTTGGAAGACCCCTCGTATAGCTTAGCCAATGCTTCCCACATTTCCCTGGCTGTCCCTTCGCTCGAAATGTGAGAGACAATATGATCCTTCCCTCTGTCGAGGATCAATCTCTTGGGCTTCGGCATACCCTTCTGGAAGAGTCTCAATGGTGCTGCATCCATTGGTTCAACTACTGCACTGTCGATGAAGGCTTTGAGCTCATGCTCATCCAGAAGGAAGGAAATCCTTGCCTTCTAGATCACGTAGTTGGAGGCACCCTCCAACCGATCCTTGTCACGCAACCCACTGGTTGCCATCTCACCCAACAAATGTCGATCTGCTGCCTCTAACCCTCTGTGTAGCTGGCTCTATGCACTCCTTGCTGGAGCAAGCCAAATAATTCACGATCTTGCTGCTTCTGCAGGGGAAATCGAGGTTTCTTGGGCAAGAAACTCTTCGAGGTCAGAAATCCCCAAAAGTGTCTTCTTCTTCTGACGCTTTCTACACCAGCAACTGCTGCTACAAGAAAACTGTGTCCCACCAACTTGCTGATCTGCTCCGAATCTGCTGCGCTGCTCCCTTCGCCTGGCAAACTGCAAACTGGAAAATCCTATCTCCCTGTCGGCACACTAAGAGAGAGATTTCCTTGCAGATCTAGCCCTCCTGGCTTGGACTGTGTAATCACTGGGGAGATCGATCTGCTGCTATGCAACTCTTTGATCTCCTGCTTCTCCTTCAATGCTGGATCCTTCTGATCTGCTCTCTTGCTCCTCCTGCACTTAGCTAAAAAAAGCTCTGATACCATGTGAAAATTCGGTTACCCGATTCCTACTGCAGCAGTCGATGGGAATTCTTCTATTTGTTAATTAGGTGAACAAATTATTCACTGTGTTCTACGGTAAATATTGAAACCTGTACACTACATCCTTCACAAAATTAAACTGTTGAAAAATAAATAAGTGTGGAAACAAGATCTGAGCAAGAATGAATCATAGACACATGACATCGTTATTTTTGGACTAAGTCCCCGGAGAAACCCAATGCGGGAAAACCGGTGCAACAACTAAGGGTTTGTTTATTATGTAGTAATTTTCTGAGTACAAATCTATGATTGTCGAAGCTGACAAATCATACAGAGGAAAATTGACAAATAAAATCTCGTGAGAATATATCACTTGCCACGGGAATCCGGCATTGACCTTAGCTTGAGATGAGCTACTCTGCACTGCCTCTACGCAATGACTGCCTCACCCTGTGCAGTCTCTCCGTCACGACTCACAACTGAGGCTGCCCTCTCTCTCTGCACTGGATTTCTCTGTTGACTGGAAACAAGGCCCTTTTGGCCTCCAGAAACTCTCTCCGGCTACTGGCACTAAACCTTGACCGTTTGCTCAACAGAATTTCGAACTCCCTTTGAAGCTCTGCACAGTCCTTGCATAACCTCTGCGTGGCTGGCTCTGCGTTGCTATCCGTGGCTTTATTGCCTCCTCTGCTTTGCATTCTCCGGATCAGGAAACTCTTCCAACCAGAAATTATCTCTGCCCCTCTCTGCGAGAATCTTCTCGATCGATCTTCTCCCTGAGCACTGCTCACTAAAGAATTTCGATCTCTGGATTCTTTCTCCGTCTCGGTGTAATTTCCAAATGATCCATCAAGCTTTTCTTATAACCTTCTCGTTGAGACTTCAACGACCGAGATTAAATCGTTAATCAACGACTAAGTTTTTTTTTTTTTTTTTTAACTGAAATGGGTATGGATTTTATTAGTAGGGAACTCCGAATGGCCGTAGCCTTACATCTTTCAGTACAATTCTTTTACATTTTCTATTTCCAACAATTTTCGAATTTCATGGTATACAGATTGTTTCTGGATCTCCGCCATTTGTGCTTAGATCTCCTTGGGCCAAGAGGCAGCCTTTGTTGGCATAGAAGTCTGCCTCTTTATTTGATTCTCTGATAATGTGATAGCATTTGAAGGAAGTGAAGTCTTGGAGAAGGTATCTCAGCCTTTGCAGATTCTTGTTTAAACCAGCTTCATTGAATTGGCCTTGCGTATGTATTATTTTGATCAGGATTTCTGAGTCTCCGAATGCTTGCAACTTCCGATGTCCTCTTTCTTTGGCTATTTGGCAAACTTTTAACTGGCTAAGGATTTCTGCTTGATTGTTAGTTTGCTGTCCTAGACCCCAACTGAAGGTTTCTATGATGCCTCCATCAGAAGAGTATATGAGACCTCCAGCTCCTGCTGTCCTAGGGTTGCCTTTAGAGGCACCATCAAAAAAAGCTGCTGTTATTCCTTGCTTCCTCCACCAATTCTGAAAAGCTTCATCCTTTTCTCTTAGCCTCCACTCAGGATTTCTGAGGGGTTTTTTGGTGCTGTGTATCCGTTGGATGAATGCTTGAATGCCAAGCCAATTCTTTTCCTCTTGCTGCATCGAATTGTCCTCTTTGATTTTCTGAGAATTCAAAATTTCTAGAAGGAGTCCTTTTGCTTTTGCTGCTACCATGTTGGGGGTCCAAGCTACATTGTTAAATATCTGCTCATTTCTAGCTAGCCATAGCTTCCAACACACTAGCTTGGGGAGAGTGATCCAGATTCTGGGCCATGATGAGTTTAGGGAGAGCGACGGGTATCGCTCTTTCCATGAGAGGAATAAGTCCACAACTGAAGTTTTAGTGGGGATTGCAGCCTTTAATCCTTGAAGAGTATGGGTCCAAACTCTGTTTGCATATGGACATTCAACAAATAAATGATCGATGGTTTCCATGGCTTCTTTGCAAAGTGTGCACCTATGCGGACCTGCAATGTTTCTTTTCTTAAGGTTTTCACCGGTCAGGATCTTTCTATGCATTAGAGTCCAGAAGAAGAACTTTACCTTGGGCAACGCCATTGGATCCCATACCTCTTTCCAAAATTTTGCTGGATGAATTCGGTCTCTGTGTGTTTGCATCAATTCATATCCTTTGGCTGAGGTGTATGCTCCTGTAGGTCCCCATCCCCATTTATCCTTTTCTGATTTATGCACCGGGGCAGCCTCACGAAGTTCCTGTTTGAGCATTTCTGATTGCTGCAATAGGTGAGTTGGGATATCTCTGAATTCCCAATCAATCCAGAGCCCAAACTCGTTCCACTTTGAGATATCGTAGAGCGTTTTGTCCCCTCTGTTTTCTAAATACTCACATATCTCATGCACGCTGTCTTGTGTGGCTAATGACGAATGTCCCATTATACTGTCAGTCAGTAGCTTGACGCGTTTCTCATTGCCTGGGATACGATATAAATTCCAGGTGAAAAAACTCTGCCCTTTAATACATAACTGCCATAACATCGAACTCTTTTTGCTGTTTGTGATCTGCAAGTTTCTTAGATTTGCATTTGGTAGGTATTTATGCCTCAGAGCTGTGCTGACGGGATGATTGGGGTCGTTGTGGAGTTTCCAGAGTTTTTTGCATTCCAGAGATACGTTGGCAGAGTCCGGATCTCGAATTTGAAGGCCTCTTTCCTTCAAAGTTTGCTTTGCTATCTCCCATTTCACTAGATGAGATTTCCTCTGATTTCCTTTGCCTCCTTGCCACAGAAAATCCCTAATGATTTTATTAATCTGTCCTGAAATCGACTTGGGAGCCATCAGGTATGACGCTTGATAAATTGGCATAGATGACAACACTGATTTTATAAGGGTTAATTTGCCTCCATGAGTTAGCCATTGACCACCCCATGCAGCGATTTTACCTTTGATTTTTGTAATTACTCCTTCCCACAGATTGACTCTGTTTGTGCCCAGTATTAGTGGCAGTCCAAGATAGTTGATTTTTTCCCATTTTGCGTATCCATTAAACCCCAAGTTGTTTGCTATGTTTTGAGTTTCTTCCTCCTCTATATTCCAGCTATAAACTGCACTTTTCCTTTCACTGATTAGAGCTCCAGATGCTTTGCAATATGCTTGAAGAGTATTTTTGAATGCAGATCCTATTCTAGATGAAGCTCCACCCAACATGAGGGAGTCATCCGTGAACAGTGCATGGTTTATTGCTTTAAGGTCCTTTGTTATTTTTAAACCTGGGGCTGTTCCTGTTATCATATCAAGCTCCAACTTTCTGCTCAACGTGTCCGCCATTAAGATGTAGAGGAAAGGAGAAAGGGGACATCCTTGTCTCAACCCCCTCGTGGCTTGGAAGAAATCAGCTGGCCTCCCATTTAGCAAAGGTGCTATCCATGGACTACTGGTGCATGCTTGGTTCATATTAAGTCCTCGGAAAAACCCAACTCGTAAAACCGGTGCAACAACTGAGGGTTTTGTTATTAAACAGTAGTGAAATATGAGTACAATCTATGGATGCTTAATCTAGCAATCCAAAACAGAGAAATGACTGGCAATAAAACAAGTGAGAATTTTTCTCACTTCACAGGCAATCTGACACTAACCTCAGCGCGATTTGAGTAGCTCCTTGCTCCCTCTGTGCAGTCATTGCGTCAGCCTACGCAGTTACTGCGTCCCACAACCTCGAAACTGCGTCTCCTCTTTCTATCTCTTCAGCTGTTGTCTGGAAGACTGATGCTCTTTGCCTCTAGACCCTTTGCCCAGCTTCTAGCTCAGAATATCTCTTGCTCCCTAGCAAATACTGAATCTCCTCAAGAAAGGACTGCGCTGCCTCTCTGTGGCACTCACTGCCTCTCTGCAATGAACTCACCGGAACTGGAAAAGCTTCCTCCGTCCTAACTATCTCTGCCCCTCTCTCACTGCTTCGACTTGCTGAATCACCTCCGGCAACTGAACGCTGCTACACTGGAGATCGATTTCCCAGCAAAATCCAATGCTCAACTGATTTGGTGTGTCTTCTCCAAGCCCCATCGACGACTTCTTATAATCCTCCGCCGAGACTTCAACGACCATGATTAAATCTTAATCGATGGCTAGGTTTAACTAGAAATCAATCCATGCACTTTCTAGAACATTCTCACCATGACTTAATTAATTCCTTTTAATTAATCATAATTCCTAAGTTTAGACTTAGGAAATATTAAAAACTGACTAATTAATTTAATTAAGTTGTCTTTATGTGGAATTTCCAGAAACGATTTCTAGGTGTTGTTGAATACATGTATTCTAGCCTCTCTGCCAAATCTCGTGGCTAGAACACATCTGATGCTACAAAAACCAACAATTGTAGGTTATTACTATTAGATTTTAAATTATCTATTTTTGTAGCCAGTGGAATCCTTGGATGCCAGTTGGGGTTTGTTACAGCAGGTTACTTCTCAAGACTTGATTTTATGTAAAAAGAAAATCTGATACAAGGAAGAAAGAAACAGACTATATCAATGCCCACAAATGCATAGAAAGATGTAAATGGGACTATATTCATCACGCACAGAACTTCAAGGGGCTACTTAAGGTATTTCTGAGCTAAGTGTAAAAATAGGAACACCATGGATAAAGTATAAAATAAAAAAATGAAGTGCAACTGTCAAATGTTATATGCCATGAAGTGATATACATTAGTCAAAATTTCAATAGCAAAGTTAACGGCTCCTTTCACCGAGCAATGCAAAAGTGAAGCTTTGAGAACTTTGTAGCTGTTCATTATTTCTGTCTATGTTACATAATGGCAGCACAGGAAATTGCTGAAGTGTATGCTATTACATTGTGTATGCATTTGGAACAAAGTCATTCTTTTTCCCCCCTTCAGATTCATAGAATTTATGTATTTGGATATATTGCTTACACCATATAGTTACTGACTGCAATTTGTTTTTTTGTTGGTAGTTTCGGAAGACTCTGATTCGACTAGGGCCATTCTATATTAAGGTGAGTTTGCAAGCTAATGATACTTTGTGAATTTAGGTAATAGTATTATAAAAAATGTTCTAGAGAGGAGCGTTCATTACTATTTATTGGTGATAGATAAAGTGGTGCTTGTGCTAAATGCATCTTGTGGTATTGTTAAAGATAATAGATTTTCTTTGTGTTTTATTATTGTAGTTTTTTACTTCGAGAAACCTAATTTTTCATTGATCATCTGAAAGGAATTTGACAAAGATTGTGAAATTCTGCATGTAGTGTAGATAATCTGGAACCAAAAGAATTCTTTGTCACTTAATCTTAACGAATCCTAATAATGTATTTGAGCTTTCAGCTCTATGTAGGAATGTTCGCAATATTCATTATGTGTTGTTTTCCATTGTAGTCTTAATTGAAAGGGTTTGTAAATTGTCCAATATTGCATTGAGACATCGTGATAACATGCATGCAGTGAGGATTACAAAATTTTCAAATAAAATTTCTTTAAAAGTCATATTATATGTGTGCTATATATCCTTGTTTCCTGTGAAAATAATATTATGGTAGCTTGATATTGTCACATGTTGTGTTTGCTGATTTTGAAGGAGAAATGTACGTTGTAGTTATAGAAAGCAATATTTTTCTTCTGAGAAAATTCTACTTATATTAGAAAGTAATATTCATAATGCTATTGACTGGGAAAATATTGCATTTTGTATACTTACTCTTGATGTCATTCTAGCAGGCAGTGATAGTTAATAGGGCACGATAACACCTTTTTGAACATGTCTTTCTTAATTAAATTGTGTTTTTCTTGAGTAAAGGAAATTTAGGACATGACTGTTAAAAAATGGCATTTTCTGTTTTTGTAACTCCAACTGAATGAGAATTCTACTAGAGCAGGCAACATGTACATCTGTCCTTTGAAAATCTTAACAAGATATTCCTATCGGTTCTTTCTTTACCAATTTGTACCTCTTTTAAGGTTTCTATAATACAAGAGAAAAAATGTGGTTGGAAAGAACTGATAGGGCATTTTGATGACAAAGCATGATATATAAAAATGTTAAAAGTTGCATCTATTATCGAATAATAAATTTCTTTGTTGCGGGGGTGGGGTATGTTGCCGCAAAATCTAGCAAGCTTGGGAGAGCGGTGTCGTACAAGGCTATCACTAGACCAAGTGACAACACTAAGGTAGCAGTGCATTGTCACCACAGCTACTACCCCCTGCTCTTTATGGACTTTCACCAATGAGAGGTATCTTGGTTATGAAGTAACCTGCACTAGATATTCTAGGTTTCAAGGTATAAGGTGACTAAGAGGCTTATAAGGGAAACACATGACATAGTTATAAGGATCCAACAATGAAAAAAGAAGAAATTCACTTTCCTAAGAGAGGCCAAATTCAGGCAATGCAAGACCTAGGGTTTGATTGGTAGGTTGAGAGTTGGGATGACATAAGATCTAGGAGCCAAGAAAAGGTTCCCAGTAGTGAGTGTTAGCAAGGTAAAGACACATGAAGCCTTCAACAAGCCCTCAATTTGAAGCTATAACCAAACTAAGGTTTTATCCTAGGGAAAACAACTAGGGCAAGGGAAATTACACATGAAAATGGAAGGAAGGGCCACCAAAGGGGAATGATTTTGTGGCAACCACTCAACCCTAGATGTTGAGACCTTCCAAGACCAAAAATTGCTCTTCCTAGTGAATTTGCACTAAGCCTTAGCTAAGTCGCTTGGCCTCAAGAGGGCCGAATTATAGAGGAGAGAAAATTCAGTTTAATGGATAAGAATTGACTTGATCATAAACAATGGATGGCTAGTGCCTAGTCTTAGGTTGATGGAGTCTATTGATTCTTAAGGTTGGATAGAGCTTGCAAAGGAGTAAGGATATTTTAACGCCCTAACATCAAAACCCTAACTATTACCTTTTGAGGGATCAAAATTCATTTGTGGGAGCTAATGTAATATCACCAAGTGGATTGTCATTCACATATCATACAATGAGTAATGCATGCACTAATATGACCTAGTTTTCAAAACAATTGGTATTCAACAAAATTAGGGCACAATATTTAACCTAGATCATGAATTTATTCCATAAATTAGACATAAAATCAGAAATTTTCAATAAAAAGGCACTTACAAGAGAATATGCATGTACAATCCAATCATTGATCCAAGGAAACTTCTCCAAAGACAAGAGCAAAGCTCCAAAACAAAATATGCTCCATAGATCACATCTCTCCAATAGGTACAAGAGGCCAAAGTTCTCATAAGAGAAGCCGAATTCACAAGTGATGATGATGAGAATTATATATTCCTCTCCTCTATTTATATGAGGATGAGTTCTAATTTAGCCTAAAAGCCCCTAAATGACAAGTAAAATCACAATTATGCATTGGTTTACAAGCCAACCCTCTAGCTCTCATCATAAGTGCTAAGGAAGGCCCACACGTGTGAGTTGTGAGGCCTTCTAGGCTGACGTCATTCATGTAGGAAGCTCCAAATGCCTAAGCGTTGGCACTCTAGAGTGCCAAGTGTGATGTAGAGGCACCCAAAAATCATCCTTTGGGTGTTGGTGCTCAAATATCTGTGGTCCCCAAAAACCAGCTAGGGCACCACAAAGGGGTCTCCTGTGTCTCCAACTGTTCATAATGTCCATCACTGTTCCAATGTTGAGGGCTTTCTAGGTTGTATTAGCCCTCCCAAGTCCTTGAACGTGATACCATCCTCATCTAGGCCCTGAATCAGTTGCCATCCCTCATATGGTACTAGGCCGACCTGGGGGCATGCTGGGACCAGGTGTATCATCATGAAGAATAATCAAATATAGTGAAAAGTGGCAAAATGTGCTGGGTGCAGGAGGTGCCAAGGGGTAGATATGATGTGCTCCTGCTGTTCGAAGACCTAAGGCTCTCAACGCTTCACTTGTGGGTGCCAATATACTTCACTAGGGCTTGGGTACTTATGGGTAAGGTGCCTAGGTCATGGGATGCTGAACTAGCTGACAATCACAACACAAGGTCTAGTGAAATCAACCAATCATTAGGGACAATAATCATTATTGCATCTAAGTGAACCAAACTTAAATGTAATGGGCTATTTAACACTTCATATAAGTCTTCCCTTCCAAAATTAGGGCCTTGAACTCGCAATGGTGTTTTCTTCCCAGGTAGGAGTGGCTAAAGGAAAACCCTATTAGTTGTTCCAACCCTTGAGGGGAAGTAACATTTCCTTAGTCAATCCTTCAATTGATGGGTCTTAGTGAATAATAATGATGCTACGAAGGAGAGAAGACTTCATGGCGAAGTTCCATGGTCAAAGGGAATAGTATGATGGGGATCCTCATTCTGAGTGTATAGATGTGAGGAGGAAGCAATCCTCGATACACTAGTTACCAGCTCAGCCTTTGTTTTTCCATCCCTCCTATGCACCTTTTACCTTTGCTTGATTTTTCTTTGTATTGCTGCTTGTAGCTCAAAGGATTAGAGCTTGCTTTAAATGATGTATAACAATTGTATTACCCCTTAAGGATGAGTCATTTCATTGCTCAGCAGGGTTGGGACATGCAAAGGTTCCTTTTGTTATGATTTAATGGAGCAACATGTGCTTAGGAATCGGGTGATGGCCATGAGGAGTGAGGTAGAGTTCATGCTAGGCTTTTTCCCACATGCTAATGTGTATGTCCCTGCCATCTTTTGCATTTTCATATTATTCTATTTTATTTGTGGCTCAGATATGCTCTTTTCTTTTCTTTTAGCTGCATCAACCTCCGAGGGCAAACTTCCAGGCCCTACCCAGGTATCTGGATGTATGGGTGCCAGATCCCATTGAACCATTGGTCAGTTGAACCCGAAGAATTGAGGTGGAATATGGGCCTATAATGTAAGATGGAAAGAGGTAAGTATGGAACAGGGATAGATGGCACTACACTATCTCAATTAGGGCTTCCTGAGTAGTGTCACTCCTATACCCATTGAGCCATTAGAGGAGGTCCCACTAAACTAGGATCAAAGATTACCCCCCCTTTTAAGACGAGGGAACAAGATGATAGTCAAAACCCCTCTTCCTTCTAGTTCACTTCATAATCCATATCAAATTCCCAAATACAAACAAACATAAGCACCCAATTACAAAATGAATAAAGTACCTTTTGATCAGAAGCCCACCTTTTCTCGTCTATGTGTTCTTGCTGGATGGGTAAAAAAGTATATAACTGATGTAGGTGGCAGAGATATAATGGCACGTCATCGACTAGTGATGGCTTGTCAGGTGTTACATGGCTGGCTGACTAGATGCTAAGAATGGGAGGAAAATTTTCTTCTATAGGGTTAGCTATTTTGGTGAACATTTGACTCCATTGGGACATGAGCTCGTTGTTGAGCACATGACCCATATGCTGGAACAGGGAGTTCATCAGAACTCTAACAATCCCTAGGTTTGCAAAACTATAACCTGCACCAAGGTTGCGGGGAAGCTTCACCCCCCCCGGTTCTCGCTTCCGAAACGCGCTTCGTTCGAGAGCGTTTTGGGAGCGCTCGGAAACGCGCTCCCGAAAACGCTCCCTAAGGGGAGCGTTTTCGGGAGTGCGCTTCCGAGCTTGTAAAAACACTCCCTGCCTTTTCGGGAGCGTTTCAGGGAGCGCTCGGGAGCGAACGCTCCCTGACCCCTTCCGGCATTAAAAAAATGCTTTGGGAGCATTTTTTAAATGCCGGAAGCGGTCGGGGAGCATTCGCTCCCGAACGCTCCCCGGCGGCATGAAAAAAAATCTTCAAAAAATTCGTTTTTTTTTTGGAGAGGGAGGGAGGAGGGTTGGGTAAATAAAAGCCCACCCTCCCCTCATTTTGTTTTATTATTTTAGTTGAGTGAGTGAGAGCAAAAGGAGCTTGGAGCAAGAGTTGGAGAGAAGGAGCGCTTGGAGCAAGAGTTGGAGAGCGGAGCTGCGGAAGTGCCAAGGAGAGAGCAAGGAGCAAGCTGCAAGAGAGCAAGAGGAGGATTGCAAGAAAGAGGTAGGTCTTCTAATCTAGTTTTGTATTTTCTAGGATGAATTTTTAAGTTGTTCAAAATGAAAACTTAATTTTTTTTTGTTTTTTTTGTTTTTAATCTGTTTCTGAATGTTGCATTTTATTGTGTTGAAAACTTAAAAATTGAATTGTTTTTTTCCTATGTTGCATTTCCTATTCCCATTTGGCATTTCTCCATTTTTTTTGCAGGCTAGAAACTTGAAACATCATGGCTATATGGCTAGGGATTTTCAACACGCTGGTTCCTTTCTTTGTAATAATGGTGTTGGAGAGTAGAAGAAAGAGGCACATTAGAGAAGAGGAGGATGAAGAAGTGGGTTATGGTGGATTTGATGAAAATCCTGAAGAGGAGGAGGATTATGCTGAGGAGGAAGGGGGGAGTGGAGAACATGAGGCCACAGATACCCCAACTAGACAAGACCAAACTCAAACACCTTTGTGGAAATATGTTCAGAGGCAGGAAAGCGGGAAAGGTGGTGGAACCACTAAATTTCTTTGCCCCCATTGCAATAAAGAATACCATGGTTCATACACCCGTGCGAGAAGGCACCTTTGTGGGAAAATGCCAGGGGATGGAGACAAAAATCTAGGAATCAAAATTTGTGTTAGTGTCCCAACAACAGAGAGAGAGAAATATAGAAAGGAAGAGGAGGCTGCCCTAGAGAGATCTAAAAGATCTAGGGGTTTCATTGATTCTTATACACCATCAGGTGCATCACATCATGGACAAAGAAGTCCATCAACTTCCACCCATGGCAGTGGTTATGGAGGTAGTGGCACACCTAGATTAAGGCGTAGAACCATATCCGATTTCCTTGACGAAGGGTGTAGGAATGATGTGGATTAAAAAATTTTCTGGTTTCTATATGCATGTGGGGTGCCATTCAATGTTCTTCGCTCACCTTATTGGCATGAAATGGTTTCTGCCATTAATGATGTCCCCAAAGGATACAGGAGCCCTGGGTATGACAAGGCCAGAACCGTGGGTGTTGATCATGAAAAAGCTAAAATAAACCATTCTTTGGCTAGAATGACAAATTCATGGAATGAGCATGGGGTGTCCATTGTCTCTGATGGATGGACCAATGTAAAAGGAAAGCCATTGATAAGTGTTTTGGCTGTGTCTTTTCAATTATTGCAAGTATCAATGGCTTTTTCGTACTATCTCCAAATTGGAGTTGTTGAAGATAGCAAAGACTATATTTGCTAGCTATTACCTCACCTTCAGGCGCCTTTTGAAGGTAAGAGAGTCATTGGCTGCAATGGTATGAAGCCCACACTGGCAGGTATTAAAGGACATGGCAACGACAATAGTTGACAGGCAAAGTTTTGAACATGTGGAGGAGACCGCCCTTGACCCTTTGTTTTGGGCACTTGTGAGGGAAATTTTGAATTTCACCAAGCCCATTTATCACATGATTCGGTTTGCAGATACATATAAACCAGTGATTGGGGAGGTTTATGAGCAGATGGACATCATGTTGGGCCAAATAAAAGATGTTGTTAAGGATAATGATCCCAACTTGTATGCTATGATTCATGACTGTGTGTGTGCACGGTGGAATAAACTCAATGTTCCACTACATGCCTTGGAATATATCCTTATGCCAAAATACTACTCTCCATCTTGGTTGGGCCAACCTGCACCTGGAGGTGGGGTTAGGATCAAACCTCACACAGATCTAGAGGTACAAGAGGGGTACATGAAGGCATTAGAGAAGTTGGTACCCGACAGGGAGGAGTGTGCTAGATTGCGCCTTGAATTAGGCAAATACTTCAGTTGCACTGCTAACTTTGGTTCTTTCTATGCAATGGAAGACAGAGACAGATTTGATGCTCTCACATGGTGGGAAGCATATGGCGGCATGGGACTTTTGCCAAAGTTGGCAAAAAAAGTTCTCTCACAAGTTGTGAATACTTCTTCTGCAAAGAGGTGTTGGAGCACCTACAGCTTCATACATAATGTGAGAAGAAACAGGCTGAATGAAAACTGAGCTGAAAGCTTGGTTTATGTGCATTACAACTTGAGGTTGTTGAGCCATTACTGTGATCAGGCATATGAGGATCAATCATACAGAGTCTGGGACAACAACGCAGAGGATGATAATTTGGAGGACGACACGGTACATATGGAAGAATTGGAAGCAAATTTTTTTAGGGATGATGATGAAGCATCAGCAGCAGCGCCACACACAGGGCAAGTCCCACCATCCAGTAGCAGTGCGAGTACTAGTGCCAGTGTCAGTTCTCGATATCCAACTATTGTTCCTTTGCAGATTCAACCTCCACCTTCTAGTCTTGGTCGTGGACGTGGTACTCCTGAGAGTACTAGAAGACCATCATTTCCTCGTGGCTCGCACAAATTAGACATTTCTCGTGGGTGTGGCAAGGGGCTAGCCAATAGATAAAATAGATTTGTTGTTTACTAGTCTTTTCTATTTTCTAGTAGTTTTTATCTTTTATAATTGTTGACAGTTGAACAGTTGAAACTTGACTCTTTCATATATTTAATGACAATTTAAGTTTGAAGTTTGAATTTGAAGGGTGAAACTTTGAAGTTGGCATTTATAAGTTTACAAGTCATTATGAATTATGAATATGATGCTTCATGAAAGTTATATGGTGATCAATGAATCAATGATGATAAATGTTATATATCAATGATGATAAATTGTATATATTGAATTTTGAAATCAATGATGATAAATGTTATATATTGAAACTTGAAATCAATGAATCAATGATGATAAATGTTATATATCAATGATGATAAATGTATATTGAATTTTGAAATCAATGAATCAATGATGATAAATGAATTATGATATATATCAATGATGATAAATGTTATATATTGAATTTTGAAAGCTTGAAACCTTCAGATTGATGATTCGCGAGACTTAAGAGTCAATATGTTATATGCTTCCAACTTGTGGGCGTGGTTGATGAAGATTATAACTTCTAGATGATTGATGTTATATGATTCAATCTATGTTTTTATGTTTTTTATGTCTAATTGATCATTCTACATGCTTTTGTTGACATATATGCATCAAAATATATATATATATAAACGCTCCCCAAAACGCTCCGGACCGAGAGCTTTTGAAAATGGTGCTCCCGTTCCCGCTCCCCGCTTCCGCTCCAGCTCCTAAACAACCATGACCTGCACATTGCAATAAACTTGCTTGGGAGCATGTGCACTAGGTGTAGGGTATCACCCATGTTTTATGAAAGTATAAATCCTTACACAAAATAAAATCTATTCTACATTAAACATATCAATGATATTAGAATGCTCACACAACATGCAATGCAACTAAAATACTATGCAATGCTATCATATAATGCGTGACCTAAGCATAATCATATAACCATTGCAGCGGGCATATAATTAGATCAACATAATATCCCTTGCCTTTACGATGAATCATAAGATATAACACGAGAATATCCCTTGCCTCTAGTATTCCAAAGAACCTAGAAACCGTTTGTGAAAATTCCACTCGGAATATGTTTTATTGTAAAAATTAATATTTTTAATGGGGACACTAAGTTTAAACTTAGGGAAATTAAGTAATTGAAGGGTATTAATAAAACAGAGTGAGAATAATCTAGAAAAAGCGAAGATCAAGTCAAGTTATAATCTTAATCGTTGATTAGATATCTAATCTCAGCCGTTGATTTCTCAACGAGAATGCTGATATTGTAGCAATAGAAAGTGTTCGAAGTCTCATATTTTGTGATGAGGCTTCGGCATCAGTATTCTAAAGAACCCAGAAACCGTTTGTGGAAATTCCACTTGGTTCATTTTTTATTAAAATAATTAATTATTTTAATGTGATCCCTGAGTCTAAAGTTTAAACTTGGGGAAATTAAATAATTAAAGGGTATAAATAAAACATAGTGTGAATCTTCTAGAAAATGAAGATCAAGTCATGTTTTAATCTTAGCCATTGATTAGAGAGCTAATTTGGGCCGTTGATTTATCAACGAGAAGATTATAAGAGAAGGCTTGGGGGTCATTTGGAAAGCAAGCCGGGCACACACTCAATACTTGATGGAAATCGATTCTGAAGGAATATAATTCGATTTTAGAGGGAGAGGTTGTAGAGGCAGAATTGCAGAGGCAGAAGAAGGAAGGGGAAGTCAGCAGAGGCAATGAAAGGCAGAAGGAGGACACAGAGGGACCAATGCTGAGCAACAACACTGAGTCCCCACGTAGAGTGACGCTGTCCAGCGCAGGGACTATGCAAAAGACCACAAAGAGTGACGCAGAGGGAGCTAGAGTATCTCCCGGGTGTCAGAAATTCTCCCGAAGGATTCAGGGAATTTATGTCATGTGTATTCTAGAAGTCTGCTCATCAAATTCTTTAAATGGTTTTCCTTGCTGAAGAATGATACGAACCCTCATCTGCTGCACCAGTTTCCCACATTAGGTTTTTCCGGGGACAATTGTCCAAAAATAACTGTGTTCATGTGATTGTTTCTATTGCGCTATATGCGTTTTGTTCTATTTTTTGCTTATGGTTAAGTGAATACTGCAGTTGTGTTTATTTCATAATTTACTGGAAGAATCTGTAAGTAACTTATCATAAAATAATTAGGCGAAATAAATCTATCACTGCAGGAGTGTTTCAGTTTGAAAATTTCACAGAGAAGACTATAAAGGAAGGCTTGAGGGTCATTTGGAAAGACACACCGAGTGAATCTAGCGATCAAATTCTTTTGACGGAGCAGTGTTGGGACGAAGATCAAATCTAAGTGATTCTAGCACAGTGAGGGGCAGAGACAGTTATTGGTCAGAGGATCTTCTCCGGGACCAAGAATACTAAGTAGAGAGGCTGCAGAATCAGTAGAGGAAGCAACACAGCCTCCAGAGGGTCTAATGCAGCCCCCAAAGGAGTGATGCAGGCCCACGTAGGCCCCACGCAGAGGCAGCGCAGTGTTTTCGAGAGATAGTCCGAGATTTGCTGGGAGATCGGGGTTCTGAGCTGGGAGGGTTGGAACTCGACTTTCCGAGGAGCAGATCGATCCGAGAGAGGAGGTGACACGGTTCACAAAGGTCCCCAGGCAGGCCTACACAACTACTGCGTAGAGGGTGCTGGGGTTTCGCCAGTTTAGCTACCGGATCAGTCGTGACTTACAGTGTGAGGTAAACTCACAATATTTTTGTTTGTTGTGATTTCTCTGTATTGGATAGCCAACAAGGCATCCAAAGATTGTATTTAGAAACTGTTGCTTAAATAATACAAAACATCAGATTTTTCGGGGACTTAGTCCAAAATAAAGGTGTCCTATGCGTGATTTGTTCTTTGCTCAACTTCCTTGTTTCAGAATCATAAAGTATTAAGCGTACGCTGCTTCACTAATTTACTGCAATAATTCATGAAAAAATCTGAATTAATTCTGTAATGTAATTTACAAAATAGGAGTAGTAAATTCAGCTGGTTGCAGTAGGAATTCTCAGATTGTTAGATCTAGGAATTTTCACATGGTATCCGAGTGTTTGATGTGAAACAGGAAGAGCAGGTTTGAGCACTGAAGTGAAGGCTGAATTGCTGCAAAAACAACAGATCAAATCCCTTGAGGGATCAAATCTTTGAGGTTGTCTCTCTCTGTGTGAGTCGACAGAGAGGTAAGACTTCCAGATCAATATCTTGCTGAGGCAGAGGGAGCAGCGCAAAACCTTCATGCAGAGCCAGAGGGACGTAATTTTTTTGCAAGCAGTTGCTCGGCAGAGAAGCATTCGAAGAAGAAGAAGAGCACATAGTGGGGAATTCTTCCTCAGTGAGTTCCTTGTCGAGGAATTCAACATTTCTCATTTCCTGGGCTGCCGAGGATCAATAGAATTACCAGCTCCATCAGGAAGTGTGTAAGCTGACCTAGAAGCTACACAGTAGGGAGAAAGAGGAAGAAATTCAACAGTTTTTGGCTGAGATAGAATCTCATGGTCTTAGAGATCAGGATCGGTTGGCGTGATCCTCCAAATACGTAATCTGGAAGGAAAGAATCAAATTCCTTCTGGATGAATATGATCTCAAAACGTTCGTGGACAATGTGGTTGCCGCGCCTACATATCCGGATAAAAAAAATAAGTACAAGTATGGCAAAGGCCAAGAGATTTATCCTTGATGGTGTTAAGGATCATTTAGTCTCACATATAGTTGGGAAGAACACAACAAGAGAGATATGGGAGGCCTTGGCCCTGTTATATGAAGGAACTTCTGAGCAACGGAAGATGTACTTGGAGCAGAAGCTCGAGATGATCCAGATGTAGAAAGGGGAGCGCATTAATCCATTCTTAATGGGACTTCGGGAAATCCGTGATCAGCTGGCAACTATGGGATCTGTTGACCACACTTTGTCAACGACCCCATAGTAGTACACCCCCCCATTTTTTCAAATGGGACTCATCATGTTCAAGGTTCACGCCATTCAGATTTCATCGACAGGTGACAGTTTTATAAACAATGTAAACCCATTCTGCATGTTTATGATGTAAATGATCTAAGTAAGACCGTCATGTATGTAACAACCTAGGTAAGCCTAGTATGTTGGTGACGATTTCTATCCTAGGAGGTTTTTTGTCTTACTGATTTACTTGTGTTTTTCGACACAAGTGATCCGCAGAGCTTTTCCCTCCAACTTCACCCCAAAGCTAGGATGGATTTTGTCATCAAGATGCTAAGTGAGTCCTAGTGTTCTCTATCAAGTCTTTGTAAAAGTAGTTTGGGAATAATCCTAGCTAGTTGGCTAGATTATTTTATTACAAGCTACTTGGTCTACTAGATCATGTTTTGAGTTGCAGAATTGGGTACATATTTGAGGGTTTATACGAATGGGTATTCCCCCTTCATGTGTCTAAATGTATTTATCTTATGTAAAGAGGGTTGGAAAGAATAATTAAATCCCCTCTCAGTCAATTAATTAAAATTTCTGGTCAAATTAATTAAAAAATCTCAAGACAGAAATTTAATTAATTTTAGGTCCTAGGTGAGTATAAAATTCTTCAAAGGCAAAATTCGTTGGTCCTTAAAAAATGATTTTTTAAAGGCCCCAGGCCAAGGAAATATTGAGAATTTCAAGAAATTTTGGACCCTTGGGCCTAAGTGGTTAAGTCAAAGTCAAAATTTTGAGGTAATTAACTCAAAAATATTATTTTTGAATTAATTAAAATGGAATAAAATGATAAATTCGTTTTTTCCTCAAATTTATAATTTCAACGGTCCAGATTAAAAGATGATCCAATCTTTTCGATGGTCGAGATTATTTTGACATGAATCAACCGAACTAGCCGTTGGAGATTTTGTCTTATAGATTAGAGGTCTTGATGTGACATAATCATCCGATCTTTGAATCGTGCACTTGTTCTTAGAAGCTCTTGTGATTCCTTTTGATGAATAAAGCATACAGACTTTGGGGTTACAAATTTTGATGTTCCTTTCTGGATCTATGTGGTGATTTGTCTCTAAACTCTGCTACTTAATTTGGCATTTTATGGTTAATGGCCTTCATGGATTAATCTGCATACAGGTATCTTGTGCAGTTTTCTAGATTTATAAGATGGCATTTTTGATTTAACGGAAAGACTAGTTATCTATTTTTCTGAAAAATCTCATGTTATTTTCTTAAATCTCTATCAATCTAAAGTTCAAATCTAAGTGTGCAGGGAATATTTTTAAGGTTTGAGTGTTTGGGGAAGTCTTCAGTTAGACCCGCCGACTCTCAGATAACATAAATCTGAAAGGCTCATTATTTGTTGATTTCCAAAGCTATCTTATGGAATTAGTGGTTTTGCAGAGTCTTCTAGGACTTGTGCCTCTCTTTAAAAATTTGAATTTCTAAAAAATTGTGCTGAAATTGGTTTAAATCTGGCCATGAGGGCCTCTAATTTGTAAATTAGTATTGTAAATTTGTATATTTGCTCCAGGGTGTAAGGGTTTATAATTTTTTGTGCATAGTTTTGGATCTATTCTGGTTTTGCAGGTTTGCAGGGGGATTTCTTAATTTTTTTTTAGATCTGAGCCAGATCTAACCCCTAGAGGGTAAGATCTGCCCTCAGGATCGCTTTTGCTGGCAGATCTGAGTGTAAAAAGAAGATTTCGAGTTCAACATTCTAAAAATCTGAGTAGTGTTGGAAAATTTTTGAATTTGCTGGGCGAATTTTAATTACTGGTTTTCTTTGCTGGCTCTGCCGTTGTTTTCCTCCTCTACGCTGCCCTTTGCTTCAACATTCTGTCAATATTTTTTCTCTGCATCCGAAAAACCTGTCTTATCCCTGCCCTCACTGTCATTTTCTCAAACCTACAAGTCTGCACTTGCAGCTCCACATTCTCCTTGCTGTCGAGCCCTCCAAACTGTCCGCAACTAGCTCCTCATACGTTGCCTTCCGTCCTCCTCTACGATGACTCTTCTTCCTCAAGCCATTTGCATACGCCCTTGTCTTCTCCCCCATTCCTCTACGCATCCTACCGTCGACTCGCCTCCTCTACCTTCCACCTGCAGCTTATTACTCCTCTGCCATTGAGCCTCTCCTTGCCGTCCGTACAGTCTTCTCCCTAGCCGCCGCTCCTCGACCTGCACAAAAGCAAAACCAAACAAACACACGCATACAACAAATTCAGAAAATTCGCATCATGCGTTCAATTTTTATCTGTTTTAGTTTGGTTTCGTTTTTATGTTAGATAACATTAGTTTTTTTTTAAGTTTTAGATTTTAATTTTGACTTTCGTTTAGAGGTTTTGTTTTTTTAGATTTTATTAAGTTTAGTGTTAGTTTAGGGTAGCGTTATTTTTTTTTTTAAAGTTTTAGATTTAAATTGTAGGTTTTAGATTTTGATTTTTTTTAAAAACTTTTAGTTTTAATTTGTTTTTTTAGAATTTCATTTTTTGAGATTTAGAAAAAAGTCAAAAACAAAAAAATAAAAAAATCTTCTTTGTAGGATTTTCGTTTAATTTTTTAGATTTTAATTAACTCTAGCTTTAGTTTAGTTTTAATTTTTTTTTGGTTTTAAATTTTAATTTAGATTTTAATCCATAGTCTTTGTTTTTATATTTTGTTTGAAGAATAATAAAAAATAAAAAAATATAAAAAATTCTCAAAATTTTTTATAGTCAAGTGAGCTTTTAAATTTTTATCCTAATGTTGACTATATAAAATTTTTTATTTCTGGATTGGGTTATTTAGAACATCATAAATTCGGAAATATTGAAAAGATCTAGCATTTAAATTTGATGGTACCCTCATGATAATATTTTTATCGTTGGTTCAAAGTTTAATGCTAAGCTGTGGTTAATGATTTTTGAGCTATCTTTGATTGTGGTTATAAGTAGCTTGAAATTGGTATATAATTGTTTAAAATTCACTTTGGAAATATTTCAAGTAATGATAAATCGCATGTCTTTATCGAGGATGGTTAATGCATAATTGTGAGGGTATTTCATCGAATATCATTGTGGTCGTTTGTGTTTTCATAGCAGCAGTTATACATCAATTACTTGGCTTTAATTGCATAACGAGATCTTTTAAACTCCATAAGGCACTGGTTTTAATATAATTGGATCTGTGAAATCTCGTTAATCTTATCAAGTATTTGGTTATTTGACTGTCTCTCTTGAGTTGGTTGACTTGCAACCAATTCTATTTATTCATTTCTATTAAGGTCTACCTCCCTTAGCTTGCAAGGAGACAACTTAGATAGAGAGATTGGGGATTAGGGTGACGGCTCCTGATCTGAGCCGTTGTCGCGGTGCCTAGACATTCTGCGCAACAACATTTTTTGGCGCCGTTGCCGGGGATAGAGTTTTTCTATCCTTGGTCTTATCAACATTTTATGATCTTCTAATCTTTTTTCGCCATTCATTAGCCTGTCACAAGGGATCACATTTTCTGGCATCATTTCATCATCTCACTAATCATTTCATCATCGTATCTTTAGCACCTGGACATTTCGGTTGCCTTCTTGTTTGGGTGGCGACTCCATTTATTCATCTATTTACTCCCAGACAAGAATCCCCCCCTGATATCCATCTGCTACTCTCGATTATTTCTTTTGTTTCAGAATTAGTTTCATGTTCAAGTGGCGACTCCAATTCTTTCATTTCTTACAAGAGTTCCTACTAAGAAGTTTGCTTCTTGAGGACCTTTTGACTATTGTTGAACACGGATCTATTTCTTAACTTTTAAGCAGGTCATCATGGATGACACCTTTCATGACATGCCGGAAGAGGCCATTCCTAAATTGCCTTTTTTCTCAGGTGGTGATCCAGGCACTGCTCTAGTGCATCTAAAGATGGTCACTTTCATTATAAATAAATATTGTCGTCCTTCACAATATAATCATGAAGATGTCAAGATACGTATCTTTGGCTATTCCTTAAAAGGTGATGCTATCGATTGGTTTCGAAATTGTCCTGAGGAGTATTGTTTACATAACATCATCAATGCTTTTACAGATAAATATATAAAACAAGATGACTCGCCTTGTGCTCCCAGTATTATGCAAAATAATGAAATTGATCTTGTAGAGAACTCAACTATCAGCAGGAGATTTCCAGACAATTCTCAGGATGAATCCACTTGTACTACGACAGCACAAATCGATGATAGTGGTGAAGTAGAAACAAGTTGTCAAATCAGTGTTGACAACGATAAGCATCTTGTTAACGAATTGATTTAGATGGTTAAGGATATACAGCTAAATCAAGCTCATGTAATCAAGAATATGGAGGCCAACCAGGCTCAAATCATTAAGAATATGGAACTTAATCAAGAAAAAATAATAGCGGATCACGCCAGGGAAATTGGTTCTATGCAGAGCAAGTTATTGGCCTTAGAGGAAAATATGATGATCATGAAAGCAGATAATGATAAAATGATTCAAAACATGGAAGCTAACTAGATCAATCTTCAAAATAGGATAAATGCCATTGAAGCAAGTCATGCACAGGAAATAAATGTCATGGAAAACAGGTTAAAGATGATGGAAGTTAATCATTCTAATCAGATGTCTCTTCAACACAATTTGTTGACTATTGAAGAGAGTCATGCGAAGGAAATCACTGTTGATAATGTTAAGCATTCTACTGATATCCAAAATAAGTTGGAAAAAATGGAAAGATCACACATGCAGAATTTCCAACCCAAGTCAGATTTGTCAACAGATCATAGGCCTCCAGGTTTGCTGAAGCAATTTCCATCTCATCAAACGGAGGTCACTTTTCCCATTAAGGAAGATTTGGTTATGGTTACAAAGGACATTAAGAAAGACCAAGCTTATGTGTCACCTTTAACAGAGTATATTCAGAATAAGATTGGTCACACTACAGGTTCATCAGAAGTTTTGTACAAGCATTTTCAAGATAAGGGCAATAAACTCTCATTACTGACATCACAGCCCACTCAGAAGAAGAGAAAGAAGCAGAAAAGAAGAAGTAAGCGGTTTGATTCGTCTAATGGCCAAGAGTAGCTTGACATTTGGATAAGACAGAGTCCTACAATTAGCAAGATTGGACATGACACATCTGAAAAGCAGCCAACAGACTTGCCTGAAAGCAGACAAATGCTCAGCGTGCACTATATTGAGCACATCTGATGCCACAGGGCATCCTTTGTATTGTATCTCTAACCTTACAGCTTGTTATTTCAGCATTTCAGTTTGCAGTTAGAGTAGATTTACTTTTCATGTTAAGTAGAATAATAAATGATAGAAGAGCTTTTATTTTTCATGTGCTTAATGTTATATGATAATATTTGGATGGACGCTACTTACGTAATTTTGTGTGTTACTTGGATACATATTCTGGATTCTCACATTCCTCCGATGAAGCAACATGTCTCCAAGTAGAGCTAGATGTTGACCACACTTTGTCAACGACCCCATAGCAGTACACCCCCCCATTTTTTCAAATGGGACTCATCATGTTCGAGGTTCACGACATTCAGATTTCATCGACAGGTGACAGTTTTATAAACAATGTAAACCCATTCTGCATGTTTATGATGTAAATGATTTAAGTAAGACCGTCATGTATGTAACAACCTAGGTAAGCCTAGTATGTTGGTGACGATTTCTATTCTAGGAGGTTTATTGTCTCACTGATTTACTTGTGTTTTTCGACACAAGTGATCCGCAGAGCTTTCCCCTCCAGCGTCACCCCAAAGCTAGGATGGATTTTATCATCAAGATGCTAAGTGAGTCCTAGTGTTCTCTATCGAGTCTTTGTAAAAGTAGTTTGGGAATAATCCTAGCTAGTTGGCTAGATTATTTTATTACAAGCTACTTGGTCTACTAGATCATGTTTTGAGTTGCAGAATTGGGTACATATTTGAGGGTTTATACGAATGGGTATTCCCCCTTCATGTGTCTAAATGTATTTAGTTTATGTAAAGATGGTTGGAAAGAATAATTAAATCCCCTCTTAGTCAATTAATTAAAATTTCTGGTCAAATTAATTAAAAAATCTTAAGACAAAAATTTAATTAATTTTAGGTCCTAGGTGAGTATAAAATTCTTCGAAGGCAAAATTCGTTGGTCCTTAATAAATGATTTTTTAAAGGCCCCAGGCCAAGGAAATATTGAGAATTTCAAGAAATTTTGGACCCTTGGGCCTAAGTGGTTAAGTCGAAGTGAAAATTTTGAGGTAATTAACTCAAAAGTATTATTTTTGAGTTAATTAAAATGGAATTAAATGATAAATTCGTTTTTTCCTCAAATTTATAATTTCGACGGTCCAGATTAAAATATGGTCAAATCTTTTTGACGGTCGAGCTTATTTTGACATGGATCAACCAAACTAGCCGTTGGAGATTTTGTCTTATAAATTAGAGGTCTTGATGTGACATAATCATCCGATCTTTGGATCGTGCACTTGTTCTTGGAAGCTCTTGTGATTCCTTTTGATGAATAAAGCATAAAGACTTTGGGGTTATAAATTTTGATGTTCCTTTCTGGATCTATGTGGTGATTTGTCTCTAAACACTGCTACTTATTTGGCATTTTATGGTTAATGGCCTTCATGGATTAATCTGCATACAGATATCTTGTGTAGTTTTCTGGATTTATAAGATGACATTTTTGATTTAACGGAAAGACTAGTTATCTAATTTTCTGAAAGATCTCATGTTATTTTCTTAAATCTCTATCAATCTAAAGTTCAGATCTAAGTGTGCAGGGAATATTTTTAAGGTTTGAGTGTTTGGGGAAGTCTTCAGTTAGACCAGCCGACTCTGAGATAACATAAATTTGAAAAGCTCATTATTTGTTGATTTCCAAAGCTATCTTACGGAATTAGTGATTTTGCAGAGTCTTCTAGGTTATTGTGCCTCTCTTTAAAAATTTGAATTTCTAAGAAATTGTGCTGAAATGGGTTTAAATCTGGCCACGAGGGCCTCTAATTTGTAAATTAGTATTGTAAATTTGTATATTTTCTCTAGGGTGTAAGGGTTTATAATTTTTTGTGCATAGTTTTGGATCTATTCTGGTTTTGCAGGTTTGCAGGGGGATTTCTCAAATTTTTTATAGATATGAGCCAGATCTAACCCCTAGAGGGTAAGATCTGCCCTCATGATCTCTTTTGTTGGCAAATCTGAGTGTAAAAAGAAGATTTCGAGTTCAGCATTCTGAAAATTTGAGTAGTGTTGGAAAATTTTTGAATCTGCTGGGCGAATTTTATGTACTGGTTTTCTTTGTTGCCTCTGCCCTTGTTTTCCTCCTCTACGTTGCCCTTTGCTTCAACATTCTGTCAATCTTTTTTTCTCTGCATCTGAAACCCCTGTCTTACCTTGCCCTCGCTGTCATTTTCTCAAACCTGCAAGTCTGCACCTGCAGCTCCACATTCTCCGTGCCGTCGAGTCCTCCAAACTGTCCACAACCAACTCCTCATACACTGCCTTCCGTCCTCCTCTACGCTGACTCTTCTTCCTCAAGCCATTTGCATATGCCCTTGTTTTCTCCCCCATTCATCTATGCATCCTACCGTCAACCCTCCTCCTCTACCTTCCACCTGCAGCTTATTCCTCCTTTGCCGTCGAGCCTCTCCCTGCCGTCCGTCCAGTCTTCTCCCTAGCTGCCGCTCCTCGACCTGCATGAAAGCAAAACCAAACAAACAAACGCATACAATAAACTCAGAAAATTCGCGTCATGCGTTCAATTTTTATTTTGTTTTAGTTTGGTTTCGTTTTTCTGTCAGATAGCATTAGTTTTTTTTTTAAGTTTTAGATTTTAATTTTTAGACTTTCGTTTAGAGGTTTTGTTTTTTTAGATTTTATTAAGTTTAGTGTTAGTTTAGGGTAGCATTATTTTTTTTTTAAAGTTTTAGATTTAAATCATAGGTTTTAGATTATGTTTTTTTTTTTTAAACTTTTAGTTTTAATTTGTTTTTTTAGAATTTCATTTTTTTAGATTTAGAAAAAAGTCAAAAACAAAAAAATAAAAAATCTTCTTTGTAGGATTTTCGTCTAATTTTTTGTGAGATTTTTTAGATTTTAATTAACTCTAGCTTTAGTTTAGTTTTAATTTTTTTTGGTTTTAGATTTTAATTTAGATTTTAATCCATAGTCTTAGTTTTTATATTTTGTTTGAAGAATAATAAAAAATATAAATATATAAAAAATTCTCAAAATTTTTTATAGTCAAGTGTGCTTTTAAATTTTTATCCTAAGGTTGACTATATAAAATTTTTAATTTCTGGATTGGGGTATTTAGAACATCATAAATTCGGAAATATTGAAAAGATTTGGCATTTAAATTTGATGGTGCCCTCATGATAATATTTTTATCGTTGGTTCAAAGTTTAATGCTTAGCTGTGGTTAATGATTTTTGAGGTATCTTTAATTGTGGTTTTAAATTGCTTGAAATTGGTATATAATTGTTCAAAATTCACTTTGGAAATATTTCAAGTAATGATAAATCGCATGTCTTTATCGAGGATGGTTAATGCATAATTGTGAGGGTATTTCATCGAATATCATTGTGGTCATTTGTGTTTTCATAGCAGTAGTTTACAATCAATTACTTGGCTTTAATTGCATAACGGGATCTTTTAAACTCCATAAGGCACTGGTTTTAATATAATTAGATCTGTGAAATCTCGTTAATCTTATCAAGTACTTGGTTATTTGACTGTCTCCTGAGTTGGTTGACTTGCAACCAATTCTATTTATTCATTTCTATTAGGGTCTACCTCCCTTAGCTTGCAAGGAGACAACTTAGATAGAGAGATTGGGGATCAGGGTGACAACGCCGATCTGAGCCGTTGTCGTAGTGCCTAGACATTCTGTGCGACAACAGGATCCATCCCGATTGCTGCAACTATGGTAAGGTTGGCCCTTAACGCAGTCACTGAGGAGTGGCAAGCTTTTGTCCAAAGTATCTTGGGCAAGGCAATGCTTCCTAGTTGGGAGCAGATGTGGGCAGTACTTCAGGAGGAGGAGATGAGAAGAGATCTGGTCAAGTTCAAGCTTGACAGTAGTAGCAGGAGCGGATCGAAGAACCCAGAGGAGGGGGAGAATGCAACCGTCGCATCGAAGGGGCAACAAGGGCAAGAGAAACAAAAGACGGATGTTTCGAAGGTGAAATGCTTCAGATGTGGTGAGATGGGCCACTTTGCATCACAATGTCCTTTGAAGAAAAAGGAAAAGGATGAGAAGCACGATCCAAAAGTTGCAGCTGTGAAGATCGTGCAGGATGAGTGTGCCATGAGTGCCCACGCTTCTCCAGGATAGAAATGGGACGATATAGAATTGTAAGTTCACCTTGAACTTCAGTTAGGCAGGATCCTTGAGGAGCCCACCAATTGAATCACAACCTTGCTACGGGTGCCCATGATTAGCAGTAGCGGGATGGGGGAGTTTTTAGTGGGAGCCGAGGAGTGATGGCACAACAGTTGCAGTAGGTAGCAGTGCCTACTTCTGGAGCAACGTAGAGCAGAGCAACAATAGCGTAGCGCAGAGCAGCAACAACGCAGTGCACAATAGTGCAGCGCTGTGTAGAGCAGCAACAACACAGTGCATCAGAGGGATAACGCAGTATCTATCGATAGTCAACATCTTTAGCACCGAGGTGCATCCACTAAACGCTTGTTTAGTTTTGGGTGGTTTTCAATTGCTTCTCTAAGCAGTTGAGTGGCAGTGCAGATGCAATGTTAGCAGTGGCAGTGCTAGCAACATAGTAGATGCAACACTTGAGAGGGAGTTGTAGTACTGATGCAACAATGGCAGTGGTAGTGTCATGGGAAGCAGTACAATTGCAACAGCAACGTAGTGGTTGGTGGACAACTTGTCAGACATTAGCAGTGCAGAGGATGCTTCACGGTCAGAGTAGTATGCAACAGGCATGTTGTTAGAGCACTTTCCTCGCTGAGAGGGAGTGTTGATTTTTGGTAGCATCAGAAGTGGTCTAAGTCTCAACATTTGTGGAGAGGCTTAGGCACTGGTATTCAAAACAACCCAGAAATTGTTTGTGAAAATTCTACTCGGAATATGTTTTATTGTAAAAATTAATTAATTTAATGGGGACCCTAAGTCTAAACTTAGGGAAATTAAATAATTAAAGGGTATTAATAAAACAGAGTGAGAATAATCTCGAAAAAGCGAAGATCAAGTCAAGTTATAATCTTAGCTGTTGATTAGAGATCTAATCTTGACCATTGATTTCTCAACGAGAAGACTATAAAGGAAGGCTTGAGGGTCATTTGGAAAGACACACCAAGTGAATCCAGTGATCGAATTCTTCTGATGGAGCAGTGCTCGGACCAAGATCGGATCTATGTGATTCCAGTGCAGTGAGGGGCAGAGACAATTATTGCTCGGAGGATTTTCTCCGGGACCAAGAATACTAAGCAGAGAGGCCACAAAACCAACAAAGGAAGCAGCGTAGCCTCAAGAGGGTGTGACGCAGCCCTCAGAAGGGGTGACGCAGGCCCACGCAGAGGCAATGTAGTGTTTTTGAGAGATAGTCTGAGATTTGCTAGGAGATCGGGGTTCTGAGCCGGGAGGGCTGAAACTCGACTTTCCGAGGAGAAGATCGATCTGAGAGAGGAGGTGACGCAGTCCACAAAGGTCGCCATGTAAGCCTACGCAGAGGCAGCACAATGTTGATTTCTATAGCATCAGAAAGTGTTCTAAGTCTCATTTTTGGTAGAGAGGCTTGGACATCAGTTATCCAGAAAACCCATAAATCGTTTGTGGAAATTCCACTCGGATATGACTTTGCTAAAATAATTAATTATTTTAATGCAGACCCTAAGTTTAAACTTAGGGAAATTAAATAATTAAAGGGTATTCATAGAGCAGAGTGTGGATCTTCTAGAAAACGAAGATCAAGTCATCTTTTAAACTGAGCGATTGATTAACGATATAATCTTGGCCGTTGATTCATCAGCGAGAAGACTATAAGAAGGGACTTGAGGGCCATTTGGAAATCAAGCCGGGGACACTCTCATTACCCGAAGGAAATCAATTATGAAGCAAGAGAATTCGATTTCAGCGGGTGAGATTGTAGAGGCAGGGTTGCAGAAGCAGGAGGAGGAGGGAGGAGTCAGTTATCGGGAACCAGAAGTCAGGATGATGAAGGGAAGGGTGAGTTGATTGGCAACAAGACCCCCTCCACGTAGAATCACGCAGTCCAGGGAGAAACTGCGTAGAGCTCTCATGTTGGATGATGCAGAGGGTGAAGGAGGTCACCCCGAGGGTCTGAAATTTGTCTGGAAGGTCCAGAAAATTCAGTGAGGTGTTTGCAAATTTTTCTCTGCTCATCAGACTCTTGTAAATGTACTTTCCATTTCTAAAGATAAATATAAAACCCTCATCTGCTGCACCGGTTTTCCCATATTGGGTTTTTCCGGAGACAATTGTCCAAAAATAACTGTGTTCATATGGTTGTTTCTATTGTGCTACTTGTGTAAATTATCTTTTTGTTCTTATGCTCTTAATGATAGTGAAGATTTGCAAATGTGTTTATTTCAGAATTTACTGAAGCATCTGTAAATAACTTATTTCATAAGTAGGAGAAATAAACCAAGTATTGCAGAAATATTTTCCTCTTGAAAATTTCACATGGTATCAGAGCAATGGGCTAAAAAAAGAAAGGGAGGATCTGCCATGGACCAAAGTTCCATCATCTGGAAGGGTTCAGGCAGTCAAAAGGACTCACGCAATCCTCCAGAGCATGCAGAATTGCAGAGAGAACACGACATGAAAGTGCTGGCATCCAGACTAGAGGAGGATCTTGCTTGTGTGTCGAGCACAACTCCTCCAAGTGTTTGGTATATTGACAGTGGAGCATCTGCTCATATGACGGGGGTTCGAGAATGTTTTTCGAGCTACCAAGAAGAACAGATGAATTTCCAGATAACTATGGGAAATAAGGCAAAATGTACCCCCATTGGGAGAGGTACTGTAACATTTTAGATCGAGGATGGCAACATGATTCGAGCCACGAATGTTCTCAATGTACCAGGGTTGGGGATGAATTTACTCTTGTTGTCTCAACTTCAGAACAAGGGCTATGACATATACTTTATTCGAGATAAGGTGTATGTTAAAGCTCCCTAACTGGAGCAAAAAGGCACAAATTGGAGTAAGGAGTCACAAGTTGTATAAGCTCTAGCTTGAATCTTCGGTGGCCCTGATTGGCAGTACAGACGACAGAGATTTGAATGAATTATGGCACAGAAGGATGGGGCATCTACATCATGGAGCCTTGGGGATTCTCAAAGATACTGTCATAGGGGCTTCTGAACTCAGCACGAAGAAAGACGAAGTTTGCAGGGGATGCGTATTCGGGAAGTACGTTAAGGCAACATTTCCAAGAAGCAGCAACAGAGCCAAAGGTGTATTGGAGTTAATACACTCTGACATTTGCGGTCCAATGTCCACAACTGCTCTTAGTGGGGCAAAGTACTTTGCCACCTTCATTGATGATCATTCCAGAAAAAATTGGATCTATTTTTTGAAAACCAAAGATGAAGTCTTTGATCGGTTTAAAGATTTCAAAGCATTGGTGGAAAACTCTATAGGAAAGCAGATCAAGAAGTTGCGGTTAGATAACGGTGGAGAATATATTGATAAAGACTTCACAAATTTCTGTGCAAAGGAAGGCATCAAGAGAGAATGGACAACTCCATACAATCCAGAGCAAAATGGAGTTGCAGAACGGAAGAATCAGACCATAATAGAAGCTGCAAGGGCAACGTTGTACGACCAAGATATGCCCAAATTCTTATGGGTAGAGGCCTGCAATACAATAGTATATATTCAGAACAGAGTTCCCAATAGAGCTTTGGGGAAGGTAACTCCCGAAAGTGTGCTCATAGGCAGTAAGCCAGAAGTGAGCCACATCAAGATATCCGGCAGCATGGTGTACTGCCACGTTCGAGATGAAAAGAGAAAGAAGTTGGATCAAACTGCAGAAAAGGGTTTTCTGATGGGCTATAGCGAGAATGTAAAGGCATATCACATCTATATTCCAGAGAGCAGGAAAATCATGGTAAGAAGGGATGTGAAATTCCTGGAGGAGAGAGGCTTTAGGAAATCTCGAGAAATGGCCACAGTTACACAGATTGAGGAAGATCCATTGGTACAGCCTTCACGACCTATAGAGGAGAGGTCAAGTGCCTCTCCAAGGCACAATAATTTTGAGGAGAGCTCCTCCAAAGAAGAACAAGAGGAAGAACAGGGGAGACCGCCCACAACTGATGGGAGACCGAGCAGAGAACTTCAACAAATTCTTAAGGATGTAGAAGAATTTGTTGGAGCCCCTAGAGAAGGAAAGAGGATAAGGAAAAAACCAAACAAATATCAGGCACTGGTAGCTCAGGTTGGTGAGCCATCTACCTTTCGGGAAGCAACTCAGCATCAAGTATGGGTGGATGCCATGGTGGAGGAATATAGCTCCATCATGACAAATGATGTATGGGAAGTAGTCCCTAGAAAACAAGACATATCAGTTGTAGGATCCCGATGGATCTACAAGATCAAATATGTTGTAGATGGCAGCATAGAGAATTTCAAGGCAAGGTTTGTAGCTAAGGGGTATGCACAGAAGGAAGGCATTGACTATGAAGAAACCTTTGCTCCAGTAGCGTGATACACTTCTATCAGATCCATCATCTCTTTGGCTGCGCAGATGGGTTGGGAGATTCACCAGATGGATGTCAAGAAAACGTTCTTGAATGGGGTGATAGAGGAGGAAGTGTACATAGAGCAACCAGAGGGTTTCGAGACACATGAGTAGAAGACTCATGTTTGCAGACTTAAGAAAGCCTTGTATGGTTTAAAACAAGCCCCCAGGGCATGGTATGGACGGATTGATAACTACTTGCAGAATATGGGGTTCGTCAAGAGTGACGTAGTACTTGAGAGTAGGAGATGAGCCGCTTATTCTTGTTCTTTATGTGGATGACCTGTTTTTGACCGGAACATCCAAGCTCATCAAGGACTGCAAGGAGAATCTAGAAACATAATTCGACATGAAGGACCTGGGGCAAATGCACTATTTTCTTGGATTAGAAGTCTGGCAACAGAAGGGGGAAATCTTCCTAGGACAAGGAAGATACAAGACAAAAATCCTGAAGAGATTTCAGATGGAAGGTTGTAGACCCATGGCTACGCCAATGATTACTAACTGGAAGAAGATAGACACATCGGAGGATGATGAGGTTGATCCCACATTGTACAGACAACTCATCGGATCATTGATGTATCTGGTCAATACGAGACCAGACATCTGTTACACAGTGAATACCCTCAGTCAATTCATGGTGGAACCAAGGAGGGCTCACTGGACAACAGCCAAACATGTTCTCAGATACTTGAGAGGGACAATCGAGTATGGGCTGAAGTACACCAAGGGTAATGAGATCTAGTTGAGTGGGTTCACAGATGTAGACTGGGCTGGAAGCACTGTAGATTGGAAAAGTACCAGTGGGTACTGTTTCAGTCTCGGATCAGGAATGACCTCCTGGTTCAGCAGGAAACAAAAGTCTGTAGCACTAAGCTCAGTTGAGGCAGAGTACATGGCAGCAAGCACAACTTCGTGCGAGGCCATATGGTTTGGAAAATTGCTCTTGAACCTACTCAAGAAGCGGATAGAACCGACCGAGATTATGTGCGATAATCAAAGTTGCATTAAGCTCTCTAAAAATCTTGTGTTTCATGACTGGTCGAAACACATTGACATTCAGTGTCACTTTATCAGGGACTATGTCCAGAGGGTAGTACATTTGCGATACACTCCTACAGGAGAACAGGTGGCAGATATCCTCACAAAGGCTGTAAGTAAGATCAAGTTCACTTACTTAAGAGAGAAGATGGGGATGGTCGAGAACCCCTTCCATTAGAGGAAAGGGTGGTCTTCAGAGGAAGAGGGAGCTGCAGTATGGATGCTGCAATGGCATGGCAACAGTACAGGAAGCAGTGCAGAGATGAGGGGCAGCAGCCAGGACATCATCAACGCAACAAATGATGTAGAGTCAGAGCAGTACAGTGGTATCTTACTTAAACACTTTCCTCGCTAAGAGGGAGTGTTGATTTCTATAGCATCGGAAAGTGTTTTAATTCTCATTTTTGGTAGAGAGGCTTGGACATCAATTATCCAGAGAACCCAGAAATCGTTTGTGGAAATTCCACTCGGATATGACTTTATTAAAATAATTAATTATTTTAATGCAGTCCCTAAGTTTAAAGTTAGGGAAATTAAATAATTAAAGGGTATTAATAGAGCAGAGTGTGAATCTTCTAGAAAACGAAGATCAAGTCATATTTTAATCTGAGCCATTGATTAACGATATAATCTTGGCTGTTGATTCATCATCGAGAAGACTATAAGAACTTAGAAGGGACTTGAGGGCCATTTGGAAATCAAGTCGGGGACACTCTCAGTACTCGAAGGAAATCAATTTTGAAGCAAGATAATTCGATTTCAGTGGGTGAGATTGTAGAGGCAGGGTTGCTGAAGCAGAAGGAGGAGGGAGGAGTCAGTTATCGAGAAGCAGAAGTCAGGAGGATGAAGGTAAGGGTGAGCTGATCAGCAGCAAGACCCCCTCCATGCAGAATCACGCAATCCAGGGAGAGACTGCATAGAGCTCTGACGCTGGATGATGTAGAGGGTGAAGGAGGTCACCTCGAGGGTTTGAAATTTGTCTGGAAGGTCCAGAAAATTCAGCTAGGTGTTTGCAAATTTTTCTCTGCTCATCAGACTCTTGTAAATGTACTTTCCATTTTTGAAGATAAATATAAAACCCTCATTTGCTGCACTGGTTTTCCCACATTGGGTTTTTTCGGGGACAATTGTCCAAAAATAATTGTGTTCATGTGGTTGTTTCTATTGTGCTACTTGTGTAAATTATCTTTTTGTCCTTATGCTCTTAATGATAGTGAAGATCTGCAAATGTGTTTATTTTAGAATTTACTGAAGCATCTGTAAATAACTTATTTCATAAGTAGGAGAAATAAACCAAGTATTGCAGAAATATGTTCCTCTTGAAAATTCCACACGTAGAGGGTGCTAGGGTTTCGCCTGTTCAGCTACCGGATCAACCGGGACTTGCAGTGTGAGGTAAACTCTCAATATTTTTGTTTGCCATGATTTCTCTATACTGGATAGCCAACAAGGCATCTAGAGATAGTATTCAGAAACTGCTGCTTAATAATACAAACCCGCAGATCTGTTGCACTGGTTTTCCCGCATTGGGTTTTTCCGGGGACTTAGTCCAAAATAAAGGTTTCCTATGTGTGATTTGTTCTTTGCTCAGTGTCTTGTTTCATAATCATAAAGCATTAAGTGTAGGCTGCTTCAGTGATTTACTGCAATAATTCATGAAGAAGTCTGGATTAATCCTGTAATGTAATTTACAGAATAGGAGTAGTAAATTTAGTTGGTTGCAGTAGGATTCCTGAGATTTTTAGATCTAGGAATTTTCACAATCACTGCCTGGGATCCACTTGTCAACACATGACAAGGATCTCACATATCCAAGGCTTATCACTGCTTGGGGGTATCCACTTGTTAACACATGACAAGGATATTGCACATCCAAGGCTCATCACGGCTTGGGGGTATCCACTTGTCAACACATGACAAGGATCTTGCACATCCAAGTCTCATAACTGCTTGGGGGGATCCCAATTGTCAACACATGACAAGGATCTCGCACATTCAAGTCTCATTAAATGTCAAGTGGTGGAACACCTGCATCCTAGACAAGTCACACAGACAAGTCTCACTACACTTATTGGCCAGATAGGTGGCTCTTCCCACGTCCTAGATTGTGGGTCAGATGCATACTGAGGCCTACTCTTGTGGCACACACTACACAAGAGGCCCCTCATCCTCAGGAATTTCCGACATCATTCCCTAATCCTGTGAGCTCTGACATTGGCGAAAGGCAACTCGGTGTTCTCGATCAGCTGTGACTGCCTCTTGGAAGGGTCACGTCCATAAGTCCAAACTTCTCTCTAAAAACCAAGAACTTTCCTTTCGGTAAAGGGTTGGTAAGAATGTCAGCTATCTGATCAGCAGTCACAATATGATAGAGCCTCATTGCTCCTCTCTGCACCATACCCCGGATTTAGTGATATTTGATCTCAATGTGCTTGACCTTGTCATGAAACATAAGACGAATCCCATTCTTATTGTCACAATATATAATTGTTGGGTCTGGAACTTGCTCAAATAGCTCTCCAAAGAGCTTCCTCATCCATATTGTCTCACAACTAACCATCCTACTTTGAAAATTTCTAAATCTCACAAACAAAAATCCTACTGTATTTAACTGATTTGCATTACCTACTTGTATTCTCCATTAAAAAGTTATTTAATGAATTATTCAAGAAATATTAATGCAAATACGAAGCAGCCTACACCAATATACAGATCAAGTACTGAAAAATAAGTAAGACAATCACACAAAGGACCCACTTATTTTTGGACTAACATCCCCGAAAAACTCAATGCGGGAAAATCGGTGCAACAGATTTGAGGGTTTGTATTATTAAGCAACAATATTCTGAGTACAACTTGGGTGCCAAATTCGGCTCACCCAACAGAGAAAATCCTTGGCAGATAGATAAAATAGTGAGTTTTACCTTACACTGCAAGTCTCGATTGATCCAAGATTCGAACTGGCGAAACCCCGGCTCCCTCTGCGCAACCTTTGTGCAGTAGATGCGTAGGCCTGCATGGGGATGGCTGATCACTGCATCACCTCTTCTCTGCGATGATCTGCCTCTCAAAAAATTGAGATTCAGCTCTCCCGGCTCAAAAACTCCGATATCCAGCAAAATTCAGACTGTCCCTTGGAAGCTCTGCGCAGTCCTTGCGTCAGCTCTTCACGGGACTGCGTCACCTCTCCTGGTGGCTGTGCTGCTTCCTCTTTTGTATCTGCTGCCTCTTTGCTATGTATTCTTGGTCCTTAGACTAATAACTGCTTTTGCCCCTCATTGTTGCTAAATCACTCAGATCTTGTCTTTGTCCTAGCATTGCTCCGTCAGAAGAATTCGATCTCCAAATTCACTCACTGTGTGCGTTCTCCAACTGACCCTCAAACCTTCCTTTATACTTTTCTTGTTGAGAAATCAACGATCGTGATCTAATCCTTAATCAACGACTAAGATTAAAACAGACTCGATCCTCGTCACTTAGAAGCTTCTCACCCATATTTATATTAATTCACTTTAAGTATTTTAATTTCCCAAGTTTTAACTTAGGCTCCATTAAAAATAATTAATCATTTGAATAACATTCATTTTGGGTAGAATTTCTCCAAACGAAATCTGGGTGTTGGAGTTCTCATGTTTTCTAGCCCTTTCACAAAATTTTGGAGCTAGAGTACATCCGATGCTACCAAAAAAACAACTCTCCCTCTTAGCGAGGAATGTGCTCTAGCAATACTTCTCACCAGAAGCATCACCCTGATCCACAACATCAGTCCTCTGTGCTGCTCATGCTTGACCTACTGCCCCTCATCCATTGCGTTGTTTATGCTCGACCTACTGCCCCTCATCCATTGCACTGCTGATGCTCGACCTACTGCCCCTCATCCACTGCGTCGCTGTTATCTGTACTGCTAAACACGACACTGCCACTGTCATAGCTGCATCTGTACTGCAACTCCCTCTCAATATGCTACATCATGCTGCCCATAGCACTGCCTCTGCTAACTGCTGCAATGCAACTCAGTTGCTGAGACTTAAGCAACTGAAAGACATCCCAAATCTTGACATACTAATCAGTCTGGATGCACCTCGATGCTGAAGCTTCCTCTGTTGCTAATTTGCGCTGACCCTCTGATGCTACTGTGCTGCTGTTGTGTTTTCTTTGTGCCTCCCGCACTGTTGCAACACTCCACTGTGCTGCTTCAGACTTTGGTGCTCTAGCTTTGCGACCGTCGCTCCATCATCCCTCGCACCAACTGACTCCCGTCATTCTGCGACTGTCATCAAGGGCTCCCGTAGCCATATGTGATTCAAGAGTTTGGGCACCTCAAGGATCTTGCCCTTCCGCTGTAGCTTCAATCTACAACTTCATATTGCCCCACTTCTTAGGTGCATGAGTACTCATGGCGCATCCATCGTCATCCTCCTCATTAGCGTGAGTTGGAGTAGCCTTAGAGTTAGACTTCTCTTCTTTGCCCTTCTTCTTTAGAGGGCATTGTGTGGCGAAATGTCCCATTTCTCCACATCTGAAGCATTTGACCTTCGAGAGGTCCTTTTTCTTCCTTCTCTGCTGCCCTTGTTGTCCCTTAGATGCGAGAGCCACATCTTCCTCTTCCTCCTCCTTGAATTTGATCCCTTTACCGCTGCTTTCTGCTTTGGTCCACCATCTGATCTCTTCCTGTCGAAGAGCTGCACACATCTCTTCCCAGCTTGGAAGAGCAACCTTACCCAAAATGTCTTGGACAAAGGTTTCCTAGTCTTCAGTGACTGCATTTAGGGCAGTCCTGACCATAAATCCAACATCTGGTGTAGCCCCTACGAAAGCTAGCTGATCTCGGATCCCTTGAAATTTGATAATGGAGGTATTGATCTCTTCTCCCTTCTGCATCTGAAACAATCTCAGCTGGTTCTCAAGCAACATCTTCCGCTGGACGGAAGATCCCTCGTACAAAATGGTCAAGCCCACCCACATTTCCCTTGCAGTGTTCTTCTCAGCAATGTGTGGGATCACACGATCCTTGACTCTGTCCATGATCATGCACTTGCTTTCGCTTGAGCCTCCTCGTACATCTTGAGAGGATCAACATCTACCAAAATAGCAATCATGTTCAAGGCATGATCCTTGATGCGATGTTCATCCAAAAATGCCAGGATCCTGGCCTTCTAGATGACAAAGTGAATGCTCCGTCCAACCTGTCTTGATCCCTCAGTCCATTCACGACCATCTTTGCTCAACTAAGTGTCGAACAGGTTCCTTTCTCCCTTTTTCGTTGCTGCCCCAATAAAACTCGGATCTGGATTTCTTTGGCACTAGAAATCCTCCAAGGAACAAGCTCCCTTTGAAATTCGATTTCCTTTACAAAAATCCTTGTACCAACAAATGTGGAATCACTCCTCTTTGATCTCTCTTTGCTGCTGCTCAACACCGAATATAGATTTCTCGGTAAGAAATCTTCTGAGGAACTGATTCCCTCTACTTTGCTTCTGCCCCACTACACACTGTTCTGCACCAACAGAAACAACGTCCCACCAACAACTTCAGTCGAAAAATCTGCACTGCACCTCCAGCCACGACAACCAGAAAATTGAGACTCAATAGCCTCTGCGTTGGCCCAACAACCACTGCGCTGCCTTCTGCCCCACTAGACATTGTTTTGCATGAACCTTCCTAGGTGACTGCGTCACCCTTCCTTTGCTTCTTTGCGCTCTCTCGAGACAACTGCTCTCCTGTAACGGATTTTCTTTAGTCCTTTTTGCTGATGGTTTCAGTCCTCCTTGATCTGCAATTGCTCTGATACCATGTGAAAATTTCTGAATCTCACAACCATAAATCCTACTGCAGTTAATTGATTTGCATTACCTACTTGTGTTTTCCATTTAACAAGTTCTTTACAAAATTATTCAGCAAATATTAATGCAAATACTAAGCTGCCTACACCAATATACAGATTGAGTACTGAAAAATAAGTGAGACACACACAAATGACACTTATTTTTGGACTAACGTCCCTGGAAAAACTGGTGCTGCAGATCTGAGGGTTTGTATTATTAAGCAACATTATTTTGAGTGCAACTTGGGTGCCAAATCTAGTTCACCCAACAGAGAAAATCCTCTACAAACAAATAAAATAGTGAGTTTTACCTCACACTGCAAGTCCTAATTGATCCAAGATTCGAACTAGCGAAAACCCCAGCTCCCTCTGTGCTGCCTTTGTGTAGCCTCTGCGTAGTAGATGTGTAGGCTTGCATGGGGATGGCTGATGACTGCGTCACCTCTTCTCTGTGCTAATCTGCCTCTCATAAAATCAAGTTTCAACCCTCCCGGCTCAGAAACCCTAAAATTTGGACTGTCCCTTGGAAGCTTTGCACAGTCGTTGCGTGAGCCCTGCGTGGGCTTGCCTCACTTCTCCTGGTGGCTGCGCTGTTTCTTCTGCTGTATCTGTTGCCTCTTTGCTATGTACTCTTGGTCCTTCGACCAATAACTACTTCTGCCCCTCACTGCTGCTGAATCACTCAGACCTTATCTTCATCCAAGTTCTGCTCCGTTAGAAGAATTTGATCTCCAGATTCACTCATTGTGTGTGTTCTCCAACTGACCTTCAAGCCTTCCTTTATACTTTTCCCGTTGAGAAATCAACGGTTGTGATCTAATCCTTAAGCAACGGCTAAGATTAAAACAGACTTGATCCTCATCACTTAGAAGCTTCTCACCCACATTTATATTAATTCACTTTAATTATTTTAATTTCCTAAGTTTTAACATAGGCTCCATTAAAAATAATTAATTACTTGAATAACATTAATTCCGGGTGGAATTTCTCCAAACTATTTATGGGTCTTGGAGATCTCATGTGTTCTAGCCCCTCCACAAAATTTTGGAGCTAGAGCACATCCAATGCTACCCAAAAAAATCAACACCTAGCCGCAATGTACTCAACTTCAACTATACTCGGTGCAATAGACTTCTGCTTTCTGCTCATCCAAGATATCTTGGGAGATCCCAAGCTAAAGCAACACCTAGAAGTGCTCTTTCTATTAGCAGAGTTACCAACCCAATCAACATCAATATATCCATGTAGTCTTACATTTTTAGCAGTATCTCTCAATCCAAGATTGATGGTCCCATGTAGTTTTATCAACACATGCTTTGCAGCAATCCAATGTGCTTGTGATCGCTTAATCGTATATTGGCTCAGAGTATTGACTGCAAAACATATATCCAGTTAGTGTTCACTAAGAACATCAATGCCTGATTCAGTTGAGGATACTTAGAAGGATTTTCTAAATCATGACCTACAACTTCACCACATACCTTCTTGAAATTCATTCCCATTGGAGAATTCATGGACTTGCATTATGTCATACCAAATCATTCCAATAGGTTGACATTATGTTTTCCTTGACAAAGGAAAATCTCACCTAGTCTATGCCATACTTCAAGACCCAGAAAGTAGTGCATCAAATGGATATCTCTCATTTCAAATTTAGAAGGTAACTCCCTCTTACACTGGAGGATAAGTGGTTCACCACCAGTCAGAAATAAATCATAAACATATAATACCAAAATCAAAAGGCATACTTTGGACTGTCTTGAAGTAAATATTTGGATCAACATTACTTCTAGTAAAACCAAGCTTCATCACGGAGCTACCAATGCAGGCATACCAAGCTCTTGCAACTTGCTTCAAACCATAGAGGGATTTCTTTAGTCTGAGCACATGAGTTTTCTGGTCATGTACTCTAAAGCCTTGTGGTTGCTCCCCAAATACTTCTTCTTTGAGGAAGTCATGCAGAAGAGCAATCTTCTTATTCATTTGGTGAAGGGACTAGCCTTTTCTAGCAACTAGAGGCACAATAGATCAGATGGTTGTTTAATGGACAACAGGTTCAAAGATTTCATCATAGTCTATTCCCTCTTTCTGAGAGATCCCTCTAGCCAGAAATCTAGCTTTATATTCTTCAATACTGCCATCAACACCATGTTTAATTTTATACAACCATTTAGAAGACACAAAAAAATTATCTTGAGGTCTTGGAACCACTTCCCATAAATCATTATGAATGATGGACTCATATTCTTCAGCCGTCGCATCTTTACACTCTTGAGCCTTCACAACTTCTGCAAAAGTGCATGGTTGAACTTGAATAATGTTGCTCATGGCTACAACATATCCTTGGAATCAACATGGTTTCTTGCTTTCTCTAAAGGTTCCTCTCTGAGCAACATGTCTATCAACATCTTGTAAAGTGTCACGAAACCATAATCATTTTTTTCTAGCACATGGAGAAGGATCCAAGGAGTCCATGGGATCCATGAGTTCATCAACAAGATTGTAAATTTTTGTAGATGTTCTATGCTTGATGCAACTTTCTTTTATTACAACAATCACCCAAACAGTTAAGTAAAACGCTGATAGAACATACCAGTGGATCTATAGAAGACAAACCAGAAACAGGAGAATGTGAAGGTGCGTTACGGCGGTCAACAGGATGCTTCAACTAGCAAAGTCTCCTTGATCAGCCAACCCAGAATGTGTCACAACAATCCTCAAATCAGTCACCCAGTCAACTCAAGTCAACTTCAGAAAAAAGTCAACGCTGTCCAAAAAAGTCAACGCAGGGCAGCAACATCAAAGTCAACGCAGCTCCAACTTCGGTCAACCTTTTGACCTCGGTTCTTGTGCCAATGTGTACGGCCTCCCAAAATTGAAGTCTCCAATAAATTTCAGCCTCTTTGGACCATGCGTTGACCAGAGTCAACGCTGGTCAAACCTTCGTGGAAACCCTAGCTGCAGCAATTTCGTCCTTCTCCTTGGCTGTAGTAATTCGTCCTTCTTCCCACGTGTGGATCGAAATTGTCCTCCAAGTAGCTCGTACTAGATCAAAGGAGAAGAAGATAATGTGATGAGTGAGTGTGAAATGCTCTCCAAAGTTGACTGTATTTATATACATCATTGAGGTGTGTGACACATCTGCTGGGGGTGTAAAACCTTAAGGCCGACCTGCACATATAATTTATTATAAATAATAAATTCAAAATACATGTTCTGCTCATCGGATTAAGATAAATTATATATGGATCTTACACCTCTCCGAAAGAGGAATCCAACAAAAATATCAGTATCTTAATATGAGCATCACAACATGGAGTTTGGACCTAGTTGTCCAATTTTAACACTCCCTCTCAACTAGGGAGAACTCCATCCATCAGTGCAATCAAACATCGTGCGTCATCCCGCCGTAACTTGCTTTGCTGGCCTCTTTATTTCAGAACAAAAGTGGGTCAATCACAAAGACATCATCCCCCGGCTGACAAATTCAGCCCAGAGGTCCGAAACCTCTATCAGACTCACAAAGAGTCTCCAACCAACCCGAAGTTGGTTCATCTGACCCGAAGTCAGGCGGAGGTCCGAGACCTCAGTAGACTCGATCCCAGATCAAGTGGTTGGACCGTGCCATCCTAGATAGAGAGTACGGCAATCTCTGATGCGTCCATCAGTCTTTGCTATTAGTCTCTAGCTTTTCCCACCTCATTGGCCAAATGAGAGGTACTTCCCATGAGCCCCGAACTCAATGGGTAGGATGCATACGGGGCACAGATAATGAGAGGTGAACCAACTCAATAATCACAATGGTGGGGTCCAAGCACACCAACAAGGTTTGGCAAGCCTAGCCTTGTGGTTGCTCATAGCTCCGAGAAGCTGTCCCCAAAGCCCCCCAGAGCTCCCAGAGCTCATCGTCCAACGGGACCCACATCATAGGGTCGTTCCACGATACCAAGATTCTCACGGAAGGTTAGGAACTTGACCTTCCCTAGGGGCTTAGTGAGAATATCCGCGACCTGCTCATCAGTTCCTATATGATCGAGCCTTACGGCGCCTCGCTGTACCATATCCCGGATGAAATGATACCTGATATCAATATGCTTGGATCGGTCGTGGAACACAGGATTCTCGGTCATGCGAATCCCACTCTGGTTATCACAGAGTATCACGGTGGTATCTAGCACATGTCCAAACAACTCACTAAAGAGCTTTCGCAACCAAACTGCTTCACAACAGGCCATACTCGCTGCAATGTATTCGGCCTCAGCGATGCTCAAAGCCATCGACTTCTGCTTCCTGCTCATCCATGAAATTGAAGCAGAACCAAGATTGAAGCAGCATCCCGATGTGCTCTTACGATCCACCACACTGCCAGCCCAATCGGCATCAGTATATCCACGGAGTGTCACACTCCCGGCAGTGTATCTCAGCCCATGGTTTATCATGCCCCTAAGATATCTCAGAAGATTCTTGGCACCAACCCAGTGAAAGTGATGAGGCTCAACCATTTGTTGACTCAAAGTGTTCACTGCAAAACATATATCTGGACGGGTGTTCACTAAGAACATCAGGGCCCCTACGAGTTGACGATACTCAGTAGGATTTGCCAATACGGGCCCAGCAGCGCTGCCACTCAACTTCTTGAAGTTGAGTTCCATTGGTGTTGACACGGACTTGCAGTCCACCATACCAAATCTTTCTAGAAGTTTCACAATGTATTTTCCTTGAGAAAGGAAAATCTCTCTAGGTCTCTGCCAGACCTCCAGGCCTAGGAAGTAGTGCATTAGTCCTAGGTCCTTCATCTCGAACTCAGCAGCGAGCTCCCTCTTGCATTGATGAATGAGAGGGTCAGCACCTGTCAGGAAGAGGTCGTCCACATACAACACCAGAATGAGAGGCTTCCCCTGGACAACCTTGAAGTAAAGGTTCGGATCAGCATTACTTCGAGTGAAGCCCAGCTTCATCAAGTAGCTATCCATCCTCTCGTACCAAGCTCTGGGTGCTTGCTTTAACCCATAGAGGGCTTTCTTCAACCTGCAGACATGAGTGTCTCGATCCTGAACTTCAAATCCCAGAGGTTGTTCTACATACACCTTTTCTTTTATTGTACCATGCAGAAAGGCGGTCTTGACATCCATCTGATGAAGACTCCATCCTTGCGCAACAGCAAGGGCTATGATTGATCGAATGGTGGTATATCGTGCCACAGGTGCAAATATGTCATCATAATCTACTCCTTCCTTTTGAGAGAAGCCACGGGCAACAAATCTTGCCTTGAACTTTTTAGCACTTCCATCAGAACCATGCTTGATCTTATAGAGCCATTTCGCTGTGACAACTGATTTGTCCTTTGGTCTTGGAACCACATCCTAGACATCATTCTTTATTATGGACTCATATTCTTCGTGCGTAGCATCCTTCCAGACTTGATGCTTTACGGCTTCCTCAAAAGATCCGGGTTCATTTTGTACAATGGTACTCATGGCAGCCAGATACCCTTGGTATCTACACGGCTTCTTGCTTTCTCGGAATGTCTCCCTTGGGGCAGCATGTCCCTCAGCATCTTCGAGGGTGTCCCTGAGCCATGATGGTCTCTTTCCCAGTGAAGGAGATGGATCAATAGGGTCCATTGGTCCTTCAACATCAGGCATTGACTCATCCTGCGGTTCTTCTTGATTTCCAGGCCTTGCTTCATGATTTTCCTCAGATCTTGGAAGATCTACTACTTTCTTCAGGGAAGCATCTTCGTCAAAAGTGACATCATGGCATGTCTCTACTTCCCTTTGACCAGGTACATAGACTCTATAGGCCTTAGAAGTTTCACTGTAGCCCACAAACATTCCTTTCTTCCCAGAAGCATCCAGCTTACTTCTCTTTTCTTTTGGCACATGAAAATAAATAGGACATCCAAAAATTCTAAAATGTGAGACATCAGGTTTCTTACCAGTGAAAACCTCTTTGGGAGTTTTGGAGTCCAGGGCGGAATGAGGGCATCGGTTTTGAATGTATACAGCAGTATTCGCAGCTTCTCCCCACAGAAACTTCGGTAGACCTTGGTCACATAGCATGGCACGGGCAGCTTCCACAATGGTCCTGTTCTTTCGTTCAGCAACGCCATTCTGCTCAAGAGTATAGGCAGTAGTAGTCTCCCTCTTAATGCCAGCTTCTCTGCAAAAGTCCTTGAACTCATTTGACTCATATTCAGTGCCATTGTCGGTCCTCAAAATCTTGATCTTCTTCCCTGTCATGTTTTCCACCAAGGCTTTGAAGGTACGAAACCACATGAAAGCCTCATCCTTCTTCTTCAAGAAGTATATACAGGTTTTGCGGGAGAAGTCATCAGTAAATGTCATATAGTAAGAACATCCTCCCAGGGATGTCACAGGTAGCATACCAGATAGATCAGAATGGAGCAGTTGCAAAATATCAGATGTCTTTATGACACTTGAGGGGAAAGGTCCCCTTGTATGCTTTCCTTCGGCACAACCCTTACATATACCTTCATGATTATTTCCAAAATCCGGCATCCCTGTCACCACCTTCCTTGCTTCGGGAAGGGCCTTGTAATGAAGGTGTCCAAACTTTCGGTGCCATAGTTCAGTTTGTCGGATAGTATCACATGTCATAGCTCCTAGAGGACTTCCTTCAACCTAGTAGAGTGTTCCAACTCTAAAACCAATCACAATAGCTTCCTTGAGATTCTTCTTCCACATGCGCACTTTTCCATCAATGAATGCCACATTGAAGCCTTTGTCTTCAATCGCTGATATAGACACAAGGTTCTTCTTCAATTTTGGTACATAGAGTACATCTTGCAAATGTAGGAGTTGTCCTTGAGACAAGTGGAGGGTCACAGTCCCTGTCCCTTTTACGGGATATGTGGCATTATCTCCAAGGATAATTTCCAGATTAGTATTCTTCTCAAACATGTCAGAGAGTGCTTCCTTGAACCCAGTGATGTGTCTTGAGGCACCACTATCTATCAGCCAGACATCCATAGTGTCGGGCGGGGATGCAGCAGAGAGAGCAGATACAAGAATGTATTCATTTCTTTTATTAACAACATTTGACTCTTCATACCTGGAGTTTCTAGACCTTTTGAAAGGTTGATTGTTTCCATCAGAGGGAGCCTTCCTCTTTCCTTTGGACCTGTTGTTTCTTTGATTTCCATTCCTCCGGTTATTGTTGTTGTCATCACTATCGGGAGAATCCTTTTTGAAAGGACATTCTCTGGCATAGTGACCAGGCCTATGACAAGTGAAACACTTGCCCTTCTTTCCTTTGTTCTTAGAGCCACCAGAGTTCTTCTTTCTAGAATGAGCAGCATAGGCAGCATTTCTGTCATTTTCATATTCCTTCATTCTTGTTTCTTCTTGCATGCATCTGGACAGTAGCTCATCAAAGTTAGGAATTGTACTATTATTGAGAATGGTAGTGTTGAATACTTGCCATTCATATGGGAGTCCTCCAAGTGCGGTGAGTACCATCTCACGAATCGGCTATTGTCTCCCCAATAGCTAGCAGATTGTTCCTAATCTCGGTCAATTTCAGAAAGTATGTTTGGACAGACTCATCCCTGCCTTTCTTTAGATTCTTCAATTGATTCTTGAAGAATAGCACTTGGTTTACATTGTTTACCTTGAACATTATGATCAATTTATCATACATCTCTTTAGATGTACCCAACTCAGAGATGTAGGCCACCAGGGTTTTATGAATGGATTCCCTGATCATCAACTTTGCTTTGATCTCTCCCTTCTTATACTTGGTTTTAGCAGCAGCAGTAGCATTGGATGGAGGTTCTTGTATCTTACACAGTACATGGTCCATGAGATCATGGTCTTCCAATTTGAGATTTAATATCATCTTCCAGGCATGGAAGTCATCCCTTCCAGTCAGCTTGTCATTCTCCTTGAAGTCATAACTTGTGGAACCCATTTTTCTTAGATGGTGATTGCTATAAGTTAGGGCTTGTCTTCACCTGGCTCTGATACAATGTAAATTTTTGTAGATGTTCTATGCTTGATGCAACTTTCTTTTATTACAACAATCACCCAAACAGTTAAGTAAAATGCTGATAGAACATACCAGTGGATCTATAGAAGACAAACTAGAAACAGGAGAATGTGAAGGTGCGTTACAGCGGTCAACAAGATGCTTCAACCAGCAAAGTCTCCTTGATCAGCCAACCCAGAATGCGTCACAACAATCCTCAAATCAGTCACCCAGTCAACTCAAGTCAACTTCAGAAAAAAGTCAACGCTGTCCAGAAAAGTCAACGCAGGGCAGCGACATCAAAGTCAACACAGCTCCAACTTCGGTCAACCTTTTGACCTCGGTTTTGTGCCAATGTGTACGGCCTCCCAAAATCGAAGTCTCCAATAAATTTCAGCCTCTTTGGACCATGCGTTGACCAAAGTCAACGCTGGTCAAACCTTCGTGGAAACCTTAGCTGCAACAATTTCGTCCTTCTCCTTGGCTGTAGTAATTCGTCCTTCTTCCCACGTGTGGATCGAAATTGTCCTCCAAATAGCTCGTGTTAGATCAGAGGAGAAGAAGATGATGTGATGAGTGAGTGTGAAATGCTCTCCAAAGTTGACTGTATTTATATACATCATTGAGGTGTGTGACACATCTGCTGGGGGTGTAAAACCTTAAGGCCGACTTGCACATATAATTTATTATAAATAATAAATTCAAAATAAATGTTCTGCTCATCGGATTAAGATAAATTTTATATGGATCTTAGACCTCTTTGAAAGAGGAATCCAATAAAAATATCGGTATCTTCATCTGAGCATCACAACATGGAGTTTGGACCTAGTTGTCCAATTTTAACAAGCTTAGACTTGGGATCTTCTTGTGCATCCAAGGAATCATCTTGTCTTTCAACATTAGCAAGAGGAGTGGCTATGGCTTTTCAAAACGCTGCATTTTTATCAAATGTTATATCTTTGCTAAATTCTATATTTCTTTGTCCAGGTACATATATTCAGTAAGCTTTAGAATTTTCACAATAATCAACAATCATACCTTTCTTACCTGAAGCTTCTAGCTTGGTACTCTTTTTTTTTGGTACATGAAAGTAGATAGGGCAATCAAAGATCCTTAAGTGCCCATTTTGTTCTGGATTATATAGTATGGTGGTCTCTTTTTTGATTCCAACTTCTTTGCAGAAGTCTTGAGCTCTTATAACCTTCAGGTCCACTCAAGTCATGGGATGGCTCGACACCTTCCTCAATCTTGATACAAAGGACTTGATTCTCACATTCATCAAATGGTCCTCTTGATCCCAGAACAAGAGGAAGAGCAATAGTAGCAAAGTAAATAAACATAATGAAAGTATACCTAGTGATGAGGCATGTATTTCTTTCTTTTGTAGATGTGAGAGTGACTCTTTCATTATTCTTGCACCAACTTCCTCTTGGAGTTTACTCTCCATGCACTATTCTGCACCCTGATGATCTTCATGATCGGTTTTTCTTGATCGCATTCTCATTAAGAGGTTAGTGAAATAATCATTCAAATACTCATGTAGGAAAAATAACCAATGATCTATAAAGATAAATCTAAACAAGAACAATGACACGAAGAAACACCATAAGACTTGAAAATACTTTGGGATTGAAGGAAGTTCTTAGCTCCCTCTTGATCTGACCTCTATAGGTTACCACTGCCCATAAGTCATATGTCATTGGCAAAAGAAATGCATCTTCTTGATCAACACCTGACAAACTCCATCATGTTCCACTCTAATCTCAGGTATTTTGGAAACCATCTTTCTCATATGAGGTAATACTTTATAATGAAGATGTGTGAACTTTTGGTGCCACAATCTATATTGATAATTACTTATCATAAATCAATGCATGGATATGTCTTCCATTGATTTTATACAAATCTTCAAATCTTGATCTCAAAATGAGGACATGTAATAGTAATTATACATATTGACTTCATTGTTTGCAATGATATTAGTTATAATCAATCTTTGATTACTGCAAAAAAAGTTAATTTAGAAAACTATCGTTCCATCTTTTGCAAAAGTCATGATTCTTACCTACAAGCACTATTGTTAGTAAACTTTAATATCAAAATTACCAAAACCCATAAGATTATCACCATTCTCATATAATGTGAGAAAGTCAAAATCACCCTATCATTAGCATTTAATTTCTATCAGTTTTTCTTTCATAATCTTCTATGCATTAAACTTCTTTGCAAGTCAACATTTTCTTGCACATGCATAAACATAAATAAAACTACTCTTTATTTTTGCATGCATTAACAAGTACCAAAACCACAACTATTAAACACATGCAACACCTTAATTACTATCTACAAAATTACTATCATATCTTGGGTTCCTTGAAATCTTGGAAGAACGGTAGCAATAAAATTTCAGCAACACAATTTCAGTTGTAAAATTTCAACAGTAAAATTTCAACAATAAATTTCAGCAATAAAATTTCAGCTGTAAAATTTTAGCACTAAATTTCAGCAGTAGAATTTCAACAATAAAATTCAACAGGTAAATTTCAGCAATAAACGAGGAGATATTTCAGTAGAAAATGAGCAGCAAGTAGAAGGAACAACGAGAGATATTTAAACAAAGAAATAGCTACAAATGGAGCAAACAACAAGAGATATTTCAGCAGAAAAAGAGCTGTCAATGCAGCAGACAACAAGAGATATTTCAGCAGAAAGAGAGTTGCAATTGGAGCTGACAGCAAAAAATATTCCAGCAGAAAGAGCGCTGCAAATGGAGTTTGTCTTCTTGAGTTTATTTTAACCTGACTCTAATACCATGCTGAAATTTTGATGTTCTATGCTGTTACAATCATTTAAAGCCAGGACTTCTTTATGCTGCAAAATAAGTTAAGTAATTGTAGGTAGAACATAAACCATATAAACCATATGCACAATGAAAGACAACCGAGAACTCAATGAGACACAACGAAGTTAAGTCAATGACTAGGGCAAAACCTATAAGGGGAAAATCCAACCAGATTCTTCTTCTATTAGAAATCAATTGTTCAGCAGAGATACAAAGTACTTTATGCTGCAAAATAAGTTAAGTAATTGTGGGTAGAACAGAAACCATATAAACCATATGCACAATGAAAGACAACTGAGAACTCAATGAGACACAAAGAAGTTAGGTCAATGACTAGGGCAAAACTTACAAGGGGAAAATCCAGCCAGATGCTTCTTCTATTAGAAATCAATTGTTCAGCAAAGAGACAAAGTACTTTATGCTGTAAAATAAGTTAAGTTATTGTAGGTAGAACATAAACCATATAAACCATATGCACAATGAAAAACAACCAAGAACTCAATGAGACACAAAGAAGTTAGGTCAATGACTAGGGAAAAACCTACAAGGGGAAAATCCAACCAGATTCTTCTTCTATTAGAAATCAATTGTTCAGCAGAGATACAAAGTACAATGAGGGAATGAAGTTTACCCAAATTTGAAGAATATCTCTGATAGCAGTAGCTGATGCAAACACTGTAATATTCCCAATTAGTAGCAGTTAATTGGTAATATCAATTTTTGGCCAGTTTACTTTTTATAAAGTTAAAACATTTAATAAAGTGGGTGAGAAGATACTTAGCCTACACTTAAGAAATAACATTCCCTAAAGTCACTTGAGCATATTATTATTTGGCAGTGTGGGGCCTAGGAGGACGAAGTGGCAGCATGGGCCCATGACAACGCAGTGAGCGAGGGACATCGTGGGCCAAGAGGGACGATGCAATTTTGGTGGGGCCTAGGTGAGAGCAAGGCTCTCAAAGCATAAAAAGGGGAAGAAGCTCTTCATTCTCTCATTCGATTATGCATCTATGTTTTGTCTCTTGATATTGAGCATGCTTTTGCTGTTGAGCAAAGTCTGCAAGTGTTGTTCAGCACACCGAGTATCTCTGAGTGGAGATCCCAACCTCAGCCTTAGGGGACTTCGAGTGCCTGCTCGAGTGAGGAGTTCTATCTATTGATTTTCAGCCAGGTATTACGCACTTGCTTGGGTAGCGCAGTCTCAGGGAGAGATCACGCAGTTCTTGGAGGCAGTTCCAAGAGTGAAGATTCATCAGGGGATTCAGCCTGGGATAGTGAGAAGGGATCAACCCTTCACTATTCCATCATTTTGGTAGATGAGGAGGCCACTATTTGCAGAGGATCATTCAGGGCCAGCGTATTTCACTGGGATAGCGTTATTCCTCAAGGGAGGTCAAATTCAGGGGTCATCCATTCCGGAATTCCTTTCTGGGCTTTTCTGGGTATTTGGAGGAGAGCTTAGAGTTTCATATTTTTCTGAGTAGGGGAAAAGCCGCAAAGAGCCATCCTATTCCAGCAGTAGCAGCAACAACAACATTTTGGAGATAACACAGTCACTGATAGAACAACCATTTCTTGAGCATTTCTGAGCGTATTTCCAGCTTGCCTTGTGCAAGCCAAGGTGCCATCACTCTGATCACCTTTGTACTCATTGTATCTTTCAGTTATATAATAAAATGGCTCAGTGTTCCCCATATTTTGCAATGATTATGTGATGTCTCTCTATTTGCTGTAGATTCTTGTTTATGTCGCTTTATATTGCTGTTTATTTCTATTCAGAATATTACAGTGGTATCAGAGCTCATAGACTTGGCTCAGCCTGTGGATCAGATTCCCTATGACAGCAACATGAAAACCATATATCACTTACCGGGGAAGGAAATACAAGGACCAAGAGCGAAGGCTTGAGGTCACTTTTGGAGAGGGAGACTGCTTGCCAGTAGTGGACGCAAAGGAGGAAGGACCGATGGTAGAGGAGAAGGATCAGAGAGAGTTTGGGCAACTCCCTTAAAGTCTGTGGAGGAGCTATTGAGGAGGATAGAAGAGATGGGGCAGAAGTTTACCGCAAACCAGAGACAGCATGAAATCCCAAGGGGTTTTCACATTGGAGAAGGGTCCGACACTTCCCACCATTTGCAGGAGAAACTCACAGCGCAGCAGGTTGTATCACTTACTCCACTTTCCACGATGCCCACATTTCTAGCTACATGCACTGGAGCAAGAGTACCTCAGGAACCGAAGCCGGTTCATATGGGGGATTATTTTGCCGAGTATCAATCCTATGGGCGAGAGTTTGGCAAAGCTCTCACTTTCCATGATTTTGTTCAGCTCAAGAAGGACAACCAACCCCGTAACCAGAACAGAGGGGGTAGATACACACAGGATGGGGACATGCAGCGTACAGTGGGCAGTTTTTTCCTGCTAACATTTGACGGATCCTTGTTATGAATATAATTCATAACAAATAGAATAAATACAATAAATGTAGATAATAAATAATCTAGATAATGGTTATTTAAATATTCATTAGTTAACTGAAAATGCATGTCTAAAAGACATGCCCAGTCATGAAAGGCCACCTGCCTAGGTATATACTATATAAGCAGGGCCTCATTGTAACATTTCTCATCACATATACATTTTTAGATAATAAATTATTATTACAAAATACCTCTTGTGTATTTTTACAATTAAGTCAACAAGCATACAGTTTTGTTGCTTCAGTGGTATCGGAGCCATGCTGCTCAATATAGTCTCACGAGCCTATGAATGTAGTTTACGAGCATATGAGCATAGTTTACCATACAATGTGCCATTACGTGTAGATCCTGAAGAAAGTGAGCAGATTAGAAAAATTTAAGAAAAGCTTGAGCAATTAGAAAAGTCATGTGCAGAAGCTACAACCCGTTTTAAGAAAGGTTATGAAGAAATCCATAATAAGGAAGAAGATGTTGATCAGAATAATGAATATGAAAAATTTATCAATCAAGATGAGGATCTAGATGAAGCTGGTATTGATGTAGATGAGGATTATGAAGATCATGATGATTCGGATAAAGATAATTTGGAAGAAGGCTATCTTAAGAAACCAGAAGATGAACAATATCATAACAAAGAGAAAGATGCAGAAGAAGACACTGATGATGACAAAGAGGAAAATGTGGAAGAAAAAAAAGATGAAGAAAATGCTTTTGATGAAGAAAATAATATGAATATGGAAAATTTTGAAGATAAGGATGTGAAACCCCATGGAACAAAGTTCATTATGTACAACTTATGGTGTCATGAAAATGGACAAACAGAGTTTGATTTCGAGTCAAATAAAGAGGATATTTTATTGAGAGGTATATCCAAAATTAAATCGAGAGATCCAAAACAATTAAATGAAAATCACATGTCAATGCACCTTCGCTACTCCTTAGGTGCATATTCATCTATTTTGTATCAAAGAATACCCAACGATTTTAAAATAATTCTACGTGGAAAAGAAGTACAACATTATAGTATTAGTGAAGATGTGAAATTCACTAAACTTGATTCATACAAATCACAAATGAGTGGAATGAAGGAGGTTATCACAATATACACAATAATTGGTTTTACAAAGGAGGTTGCTTTAATTAAGGTTCATGGGTTTAATGTTTATCATAAAAATCCCCTAATCCTTCCCTTTCATAGGGTGTTTGAAGAAAACAGTATTAGAGGGAGAGGCATTATGGGTGTGCTTCAAGTCAATTGTATTGAGCCTACACATCACAAACAAGATTTTGAGAGGACCCAAAAATTCAATAAACCTAAGAAGTTCTTAAAATGTATCGTTTTCAATGAATCGTTGGCAAAATTATTTAGCAAAAGAGAGTTTTTGGGAATGAAAATGTTGGTCAGAAACGTTGTCTATGGTTATTCTTTCCGGGAGCCAGGCAACATGGGATTGTTGGAGGTGCCAATCGACATGAGCATGCCTCACGTTCTGATGATATTTGTTCTAGTGCAAGGCCATCTCAATCCATTGCTTGAGCTTTCCAGGCAGCTCGTTGAGCGCATATATGCGATAGGTTCGGTTGGAACAAATTTACAGGAAACAGGTCGCCCGATCGCCAATGGAAACCTATATTACCTTGCAGTGGATCGAAATCGAAATGGGGGAGTATTCATATTAAAGGCAAAGTTGGATAGTGAGAAGATGAATACAGTGGGAAGAGCGGACCATCACAGCAAAATTCTGCTCATAAATTCGGCACTGGGCTCTTCATTGCTAGTCAGGCTAGTAAGCGGTTGCCCTGTGTAGCCCGATAATGCGGCGAAATGGGTTAAACTTCTATGGGCAGCCTTGCTAAAAGTCGAGAACAGCCAAAATAAAAACCCTACTACAAGACGGGGGTTTGCACGACAACGGACTGGCCATGCACCACATGCCCCAACCGTCGACTAGAACCGTGCACCACATTCCCATACCCCGCTACACCACAACGGACATACTCGGAAGTCGGCGGCTTCTGGCATCAGTTTATCTATTGTCGTGGCATTGTATCAGACCAGCACATCGGCAACATCGTCCCCCGATCAACGGTCAAGAGGTGTGGACAATTTGGTTGTTCGATATATATATATATATATATATATATATATATATATATATATATATATATATATATATATATCACGATAGGTTGGTCGTATATTAAGAAATTATTAAAACGTAACGCGAAATTGAAAAAAACATGGACATTGTACAAGTGAATTATACAAAGAAGGTACGAGTGACATCTCATATGCTGGGGTAACAATTGCAAAATGAAGAAAATTGTCAGTAGTATAACTTTGAGGACAAAGCTTTCGAAGGAAGAGGCAATGTTATGAATATAATTCATAACAAATAGAATAAATAGAATAAATGTAGATAATAAATAATTTAGATAATGGTTATTTAAATATTCATTATTTAACTGAAAAGGCATGTCTAAAAGACATGCCCAGTCATGAAAGGCCACCTGCCTAGGTATATAAGTAGGGCCTCATTGTAACATTTCTCATCACATATACATTTTTATATAATAAATTATTATTACAAAATACCTTTTGTTTATTTTTACAATTTAAGTCAACAAGCATACAGTTTTGTTTGCTTCAATCCTCCAAATGTTTGGCAAAGGCTTGGGTGGAGAAACTGGATATCTATTTCCAGCTCAATCAGATGGTAGAGGGAGAGACCATCAAGGTGGCAGCACTGCACCTAGAGGAAGAGGCCCATGATTGGTGGTTCCACGGGATGGCCACGCTGGGTCACTCAGCTGTGACAGTGTATGCAGAGTTTACACGGAGACTGGTAGAGCGGTTTGATCATAGGGATCCGGAAGAGCACTTTGTTGAGCTGACCAAGCTCAAACAGACCAGAACCCGAACACCTACATTTCCGAGTTCTTGAGGCTTTCCGTGATGGTACCTGACTTGTCCTTAGCCAGGATGATATACATGTTTATTGATGGGTTGACGAAACCTCTGCATCGGTTAGTTAGATCCACGAGGCCTGCTACACTTCATGATGCAGTTGGGAGGACCAGGGATTTGCAGGATGCCCTACCCAGGACCAGAGCTCCTTTCCCCCTGAGACTGACATTTCAGCCAAAGGGGAAGGGGGCCTTTGGATGATGAGACTCGGAGAGACCTGAGACAGAAGAAGCTATGCTTCACATGCCAGGAGCCGTGGGCACCGGGACATCGTTGTGCCGCTGGGAAGGCACACTACCTAGAGGTCTTCTCTGAAAGTGACAGGGAAGAGGATGCATATGAGGAGATGGAGGCAGGAGGCAACGCTGTAGTACAGAGAGGGGATCATCCACCACCTCCACCACTAGGAGCAGGAGGGGTAGCGTTTGCACCTACTGGGGGAGTCCTTGCTTCTTTGTAAGGGGTTCCCAAATACTTGACACTGCGTGTCGGGGGTACTGTGTAGGGACAATGTGTTAAAGTACTAGTGGACAGTGGGGCTATCCACAATTTTATTGATGCACAATTGGTAGAGCGGAGGAGCATATCGACAAAGAGCTTTGATGGATTTTCAGTGCTGGTACCAGGTGCTAGAACTATGTAGTGCGCTAGATATGTGCCGGGTTTGGCAGTGACCATGGGGACTTACACTCTGACGGATCATTTCTTTGTGGTGAACATTCCGGACACCAACGTGATACTGGGAGTGCAGTGGTTGGTCATGCTGGGGAAGGTCACTACAGACTGGGAGACCTTGGAGATGGAGTGAACAAACAAGAAGACCGGGAAGCATGAGATGATTCGGGGCATGCACACTTATTCGCCACAGACAGTTTCAGCACACCGGATGAAGGTAGACTTCTGGAAGGGAGACATAGAGTGGGTAGTGGAGTTGCGTGTTTCAGACGCAGGGTCTACAGGACAGGCCGTATACCCAGATGTGCAATCGATTTTGGACAAATATGCTACAGTTTTTGGGGATATTCCACTACGGTAGACACTGGATCGTGGGTTTGAGCACACCATTGATCTGGAGGAGGGCATCCAGGCCGTGATTACTACACCCTGTAGGCATCCTAAAGCCTACAGGGATGAGATTGAGAGAGCTATTCATGAGCTCTTAGCGCTGGGACACATCTGACCTAGCACTAGCCCGTTTGCTTCTTCTGTTGTACTAATGAAGAAGAAGGATGGCACACTGAGGATGTGCATCGACTATTGTGCTCTCAACAAGAAGACCATGAAGAATCGATACCCCATCTCGCGGATTGATGAGCTGATGGATGAGTTGAGGGGGTCGAAGTTCTTCTTGAAGATTGATTTGAGGTCGGGTTACCATCAAATCTGAGTGAGGGACCAGGATGTCCCCAAGACAACTTTCAGATGTCACTACGAGCACTTTGAGTTTCTGGTGATGCCCTTTGGGCTAACCAATGAACCAGCCACTTTCCAGTCTTGCATGAACCACATCTTCCGTGGTCAATTGAGGAAATTTGTGCTAGTATTCTTCGTTGACATCTTGATATACAACCGAAAATGGGAGGAGCACCTGCAGCACATTGAGGTTGTATTGCGCATTCTGGAGGAGCAACATTTTTATGCTAAGCTCTCCAAATGCGAATTTGGACTGACAGAGATGCTCTATTTGGGGCATATCATTGGTGTGGACGGAGTGAGAGTCCACGAGGAGAAGATCAGGGCCATCTGGGATTTGCCGGAACTGAGGAGCGTGACTGAGCTTCGGCGGTTTGTAGGCATTTGCACCTACTACCAGAAATTCGTCAAGGGGTTTTCCCAACTTGCTGCACCCCTCACAGATTACCAAGAAGGGGGCATTCAGTTGGACAGACACAGCGCATAGGGCTTTTGACAGGCTCAATGAGGTGAAGAGCAGCTGTCCAGTTTTAGTGTTGCCTAATTTCACGCAACCTTTTGTCACGAAGTGTGATGCGTATGGAGAGGGGGTAGGCGCAGTCTTGATGCAGGGGGGCCACCCCATAGCTTTCGAGAGTAGGAAACTATTGCCGCATGAGAGGTTGTATCCCATACACGACAAGGAAATGTTGGCTATCATGTATGCACTGGCCAACTTTCGACAGTACTTGGTAGGGAACAGGTTCAAGGTGAGGACTGATCACAACATCCTTTGGTTCTTTTTAGAGCAAGAGCAGTTGTAGGAGAGGCAACAGAAGTGGGTCAACAAGATCTAGGCATACAACTTTGACATCGAGTATGTCAAGGGAAAGAACAACGTGGTGGTCGATGCTTTTTCACGCAGACCAACATCGTTGTCTCTGATGAGCTTAGACACAGACTAGAGGGCTCAGTTACTGGTGGAGTACTCCAAGGACCGTTTTGCTTACGAGATACTGGATGGACAGGTACAAAGTGATGGATGAGGTGATATACTTCAGGGATATGATCTTCTTGACTAGGAGCTCTCATCTCAAGGAGAAGGTACCGCGTGCCTCACATGACTCACCACTATCAGGCCACTGGGGGTTCACCAAGACCTACAGGGCCATTAGGGAAAGGTTCTCTTGGAAGGGCCTCAAGGAGGATGTACTCCGGCATGTCAGGTAGTGCGAGGTGTGTCAGCGAAACAAGGAGGAGATGAACCATCCAATAGGATTACTACAACCACTTCCCATTCTAGAGGGAAAATGGGAGAGCATTTTGATGGATTTCATCACAGGGTTGCCCATGGTGCAGGGTAAGGATTGCATCTTTGTGGTCGTTGATCCACTGACAAAGTATGCACACTTCTTCGCTATATCAACACGGTACACGGCAGCACAGGTAGCGGAGTTGTTTTTCAGGGATGTTTTCAGGTTGCATGGTCTTCCGAAGACCATTGTTAGTGATCAGGACAACCGTTTCATGGGCAGCTTTTGGCAGGAGTTCTTTCGTTTGGTGGGTATAGAGTTGACTCTGAGTATCAGTTATCACCCTCAGACGGATGGGAAGACCGAGATAATGAACAAGTGGTTGGAAGGCTATCTGCGAAACTATGTCACAGGACAGCAGAAGGCATGGTTACATTGGTTGCATCTGGGAGAGTACAACTACAACACCACTTTCCACATGTCCATTGGTATGTATCCGTTCTATGCTTTGTATGGATATCATGCTTTGTCCTTTGCTGACGTAATGTTTGGTGCTAGCAAGGCCCCTAGGGCCAAGGACTGGATCTAAGAGAGTCAGGATATACTCCGGGCTCTTAAGGATAACTTAGCTACGACACAGAACCAGGAAAAGTTGTATGCTGACAAAGGATGGTTTGAGAGGCAGTTTTAGGTGCGGGACTTGGTCTACCTACGTCTTCAGCCATACCGACAGTCCACGTTAAAGCAAAAGGGCTCAAGCCCCGCTTCTATGGACCTTACAGGGTGATCTGCAGGATTGGGGAGTTTGCATATGAGCTAGAGACCTACAGGTAGCAGGATCCATAACATATTCCATGTATCATGCCTGAAAAAGGCATTGGGGCAGCAGGTGACTGCAACAGAGGAGCTTCCATCGACAGATGATGAGGGGTATTTGGTGTTGCAGCCAGAAGCCATCATAGACACCAGGGAGAGGCAGCTATGGAGCAGGACTGTCAGAGAGTATTTGGTGAGGTGGAGGAACTTGCCGGATGAGGATGCCACTTGGGAGAGCGAGAAGATTTTGCAACATCCATCTTTACTGTTGCTTGAGGACAAGCAACGTTCTGGCGGGGAGGACTGTAATATTCCCAATTAGCAATAGCTAATTGGTAATATTAATTTTTGGCTAGTTTACTTTTTATAAAGTTAAATTAGTTATAAAGTATGTGAGAAGATACTTAGCCTACACTTAGGAAATAAACATTCCCTAAAGTCACTTGAGCATATTATTATTTGGCAGCATGGGGCCCAGGAGGACGAAGTGGCAGCGTGGGCTCATGACAGCGCAGTGAGAGAGGGACAACGTAGTTTTGGTGGGATGTAGGCGAGAGCAAGGCTCTCAAAGCATAAAAGGGAGAAGAGGCTCCTCATTTTCTCATCAGATTATGCATCTATGTTTTGTCTCTTGACATTGAGCACGCTTTTGCTATTGAGTAAAGTGTGCAAGTGTTGTTCAGCACACCGGGTGTCTCCGAGCGGAGATCCCAACCTTAGCCTCGAGGGACTTCGAGTGCCTGCTCGGGTGAGGAGTTCTATCTATTGATTTTCAGGTGGGGTTGTGGGAGGCATAGCATCTTCAGCCAGGGATTACGCACTTGCTTGGGTTGCGCAGTCTCAGGGAGAGATCACATAGTTCTTGGAGGAGTCAGTTCCGGGAGTGAGGATTCATTAGGGGATTCAACCCGGGATAGTGAGAAGGGATCAACCCTTCACTATTCCATCATTTTGGTAGAGGAGGAGGCCACTATTTGCAGAGGATCATTCAGGGCCAACGTATTTCACTGGGATAGCATTATTCCTCAAGGGAGGTCAAATTTCGGGGTCATCCATTTCGGAATTCCTTTTTGGGATTTTCTGGGTATTTGGAGGAGAGCTCATTCCCAAAGTTTCATATTTTTATGAGCAGGGGAACAACCCCAAAGAGCCATCCTATTCCAGCAGTCGCAGTAGTCCGGTAGCAGCAGCAACAACATTTTGGAGATAACACAGTCACTGATAGAGCAACCATTCCTTGAGCATTTCTAAGAGTATTTCCAGCTTGCCTTGTGCAAGCCAAGGTGCCATCACTCTGATCACCTTTGTACTCATTGTATCTTTCGTTATATAATAAAATGGCTCAGCGTTCTCCATATTTTGCAATGTTTATGTGATGTCTCTCTATTTACTGTAGATTCTTGTTTATGTCGCTTTATATTGCTGTTTATTTCTATTCGGAATATTACAAACACTGAATCACTTTGGCTCTCCAAGATCTACTCTTACTCTCCAAGTCTCTCTCTCTCACAATCTCCTTCAAGTCTCTCCAACTCTCCCTCAAGTTCGACTTCACAATGCACACACAAGTGAGGTGAGATGATATGAGACACACATATATAACAAGACAATGAATTATTGACATAAAGGAGGAGCAATACACATGCCTTGAGGAGGAGTTACATATGCCAAAATAGGATTGTAACTTATGCCATAAAGGAGAGGATTGTAACTTATTTATTTTGGAGAGAAGTGTAACTTATGCATTAAAGAGGTGTAAGAGGAATTTTTTTATGAGAGTGTAAGAGAGTGTAAGATATGCGTAAGAGCATTAAAGAGAGAGAGGAATCAATCCATTAAGAGAGAGAGAGTAACATGTGCATTAATTGAGGGGAGTTACATATGACATGATTAAGTCCCATGATTGAGAGACTTGAATTTCTTTTTAATAATAATAGTAATAATAATAATAATAATAATAATAATAATATTAATGATAACACTGATGATTAAGTCAAACTTGAACTATTAGGATTGATTGATAATCAAACAGGATTTTCCATGAACAATGCTTGATTACCATTTGATGCAAGGTGATTTACTATTTTTGGAAAGTCATACTTGAGACTTAATATTTTTAGAAATTCTATTTTTTATAAATTCATCCCTGATTTGCCAATTTTCAACAGAAATCAAATTGGAAATTGTCATTGGGCTATCTAAAGAACATTGAAGTATTTGTTGCAAGCATAAAACGTACAATTGTTAACTAAAATTAACATCTTGTAATTGCCTTATGATGAATTTGAATACAAGAAAAGATTAAAGTAAGAAATCATAAGAAGTAAGTTTTCAGTCAGAAGATCCTATGAAAAATCAACAAGATTAACCCCCCATTTAAGGCAGGGGAACAAGATCATGGTTAAAAACCTTCCTTCTTCTAGTTCACCCCATAATCTATATCAAATGCCCAAATACAAACAAGCATAAGTACCCAATTGCAAAATGGATAATGTACATTGTATCCTTTGATTGGAAGCCCCAACTTTGTCCATGTGTTCTTGCCGGATCAGTGAGAAAGTATACGACCGATGTAGGTGGCGGAGATATAATGGCACGTCATCGGTTATTGATGGCTTTTTGGGGCCTGCATGGCTAGCCAGTTGATTGCGAAATTTTTTTTTTTTTTTTCTTGTATAGGGTTACCCATTTTGGTGGGTAACAGGGTAAATGTGTAGTTTAGCAGGAGCCTTATCCTTGGATCTATAAAATCAGATAATGAAAGCTAACATTATCATTTTTCTTAGCACTATCGTTTTCTTTTTTGTGCTTATGTACCTTTTTGAAAACTATCAGTGAATTTACGTTATCAATTCATTTTCTTTTCTCATCTGAAAGCATCTGGGTGTTTGTTGCAGTTCAGGTTAATGCCTTTATTTATTTTTAATCTTAACTTCAATAAATCTCTTTCTAATCATCATGCTCTTCTTTTGTTCTTTTGGGATATTGTAGCTTGGTCAGGCTCTTAGCACTCGGCCAGATATATTGCCTAGTGCTTATTGTCAGGAACTTGCAAAATTACAGGTACTCTTGATTTTCTACACTTTTTTTAACCATAAAAAGAGTTCAGCAGTTATCATATTACAAGTCCCTTTTTTGTTGTAATATTGCTGTAATTAAGGTATCAGGACAGGCTAGAGACAAACCTTTTGATTGAGTATACAATGCTGTTTGTATTTTTCTCCTTGTATTTTGGAATATTACATTCCATTATTGGCTGTTTGAACATTCTGCATAATGATCTTGTGAGTTTGAACATATGAATCAGTGTGTGTTGGAATGTCCTAATGTATTTTTAAGCTCCTTATGTAAATTTGAGGTTGTCGTATTCACAATTGTTTTGTTTTCTCGTACTAGATGTTATCCCTTTATGGGATGGATGCTGAGAACTAAGTGACCAGGTTTGAGTTCACTTTTGAGATCTGTGTGTGAAAAGGTTGGAATAAAAAAACATTCATGTTGAGGAGAAATACGAGGACAGTAAATTTTGACTAGTGACATTTATTTTTTTCAGAAAATGTCTTCCTAGATACAGAAAATTATTTACATAGCAAATAAAAATTCACCAGGTTATGGGATTTGGAATGACTCCTATGCTGGGGTCCTGGGGAAGTAGGAATAGGCCCCCAATATTGCATTGACTTGGGACCAAGAAACACACTACTTGTGATCTGTCCACTGGTACTGTAACCTCTCCAACTCTCACTCATAATGATAAAGTTCTAAAAGCCCAGGTAAGGACTCGGAGGAATTAAGAAGGAAGGCCACTGTCACCTCTTCAATGTTCTTTGCACATTAGGCCAGCTCTTCTCTGTCTCAAGGGAGGATTGTTGGAATCTTAGGCAATAATTGCAAAGTTCAATGAAGAGTAAATTCCAGCAAAACAAATTTGTGGAAAGTTAAGAAAATGGAGTGGATGGTGGACTGAGATTAGTGTCTTATCTATTGGGCACATGGGGTCAAAGCAAGGCTCAAATGGGAGGCCACTTTACTGTGGATAGGAGACTATATGGCCGAAATGTACAAGCTGATTGCACTCTTTCCTTGCTGTCCCAAATTGCAGAAATATGTCTAAAGGTATTACGTATGTAAATAACTCATGAAACTCAAGGAGATTATAGCTGTCAAGAATTATGTATGTGTACATTCAATCCATAAGTAGAGAAGGAAACATAGTAAATCTCCATTGATATAATCATCTTCTGTTATCTTATACCACATTCTTATGCCTAAAACATATGTCTAGATACTTAAACAATTAGGAAATACCAGTAAAATGTAAAAGATTTCCTCAGCCACAAGATAGTTGTTGATCTCCAAGCACATCCAAAATATTTTGCATTAAACTCCAAAGGATTTCTCCCAAATCCAACATGCCAAATGAAGGAGTGAGCAAACCTTTATACAGGTTTAAGCTCTACTCTTTGTACAATACAATGGTATTTTCCTTATTTGTTCTCCAAGTAAAAATACTAGAAAATATTACGATAAAAGCCTAAGTGGGTGAATTGTGATATGTTACCCCTCTTTCAGTCAGGGTACCTATATATATTCATTGCAACATTCTTAGACACCATTTTAAGCCCAACATCACAAGTAAAATCCATGTAACATGTGAGGCTTTGTAGGCATCTTAGACCCTGTGTCATGTTGAGTCAGTCTTGTTACAGTCTGACTATGGTTGGTCCCTTCGAGTTCACTTTGGGTTCCTTTCGTCCTTGATAGGATTGGAAGTCTTTAGGTGAGCTTATACGTGGACTCATGTTTTTGAGGAGCCTTCCTTTTGTCGGGGTGATCACTAGTGTAGGGGTTAGTTCAACCCATGTTGGGTGGACCTATGTCTTCCCACATAGTCATGAGTTTATCGAGTCTGTAGGTGGCCTTGGATTTTGTGTTTTATTGCTTAGTTGTTTCACAATCAACCACATTTTCACACTTCCCAACGCAGTTCATGCTTCCCAATGCAGAGTAGTCCCAAAAGTGAGAGAGTCAATAGGGTCACAGACTGCAGAGCTTAGTGAGGGGATGACATATCGCGTGAAATTTTTCCATTTGGACGAGGAATTCTCAAGTCATGGTCGGTCAAAGGCAATTAATAGATGTGCACAATTTTTCAGGGTTAGGAAATTAGAACGTTGCACCATTTTGGACATGCATTATGTCCATAGTCATCTATCTGCTGAGAGGAACAAAATCTATGTCTTGGAAATTTTTTATTCTTGAGGGTGTTGGAGATCCAAGGTTTGACCAAAATTTTCAAGAGTTTGACCAAGCTTATGTGGCAATGCCTTGGACCTGTTGTCGCTCAGATTGTACAGGTACAGTGTGACAATGACTCAGGGCGGGGGTTGTCACTCTGATCCCTGCCCACTCCGTTCTTGGTGTCTCCCAACAATAGGTTATGGGGGGTAGTCCCTATGGAAGATGGAAATGAAAGACAAGTTGGCAACAAACGAGTCCGGGAGACACGATTGAATGGCCTAGCCACTTGGTTGATTTTGCAAGATTTTATAGATTAGATTTAATTATCAATGAGACCAGTGCCTTATGGAGTCAACTTACTTGCTTTATATCAATTAAGGACCAAATGACTGGATGAACAACTACTGCTTGAATGCTTAACTAACCTATATGGTATGCAAATCCTAAGACTTAGGTGAAATGCAAGAATCTTGGTTACTTCAAATTATATGCCTGTTCTAGATGGTTCCTTCCTCTTAACTATTTTGGAACTAATTTCTAGAGTAGGTTGTGGGATAGAAGCCAACGGGAAGCAAGGTCACCATGTTAACCATTAAAGAGGTGCTAGGCTCCTTAATCTAGGTGAGAAAGGTTGTCTTAAATGTCTATCAACCAAACTTATGCTTGTAGGTAAATTATTAGATGCAAGAATATTCCTAGAATGATATGCAAGGATTATGAGTGAGTCTTGATTTAAGATTGTTTATGTTATTCAAGTATTTTATGTTGCTTATCTTATAACAAGAGTACTTAACAACATATTGAAGGACAATCTTAAACAAGACCAAGTGCTCAATGATACAATTGTGAAAGTTTCAAAACAGAAACCCTACTGCAGTGTCTTGATCTACTTTTCCTACTTGTTTGATTAATTAACAAGTTATTAATTTGAAGTATTCAGAAAAACATTAAAGCAAATACAAATGACAATTTACACATTTATAGATCATTTACTGAACAACACGAACATGTGACAAAATTACATAGATTTTTCGGACAAATGTCCCCGGAAAAACCCAATACGGGAAAAATGGTGCAGCTACTCTAGAGGGTTTTATTATTATGCAGAATCTAAATACAACAATATGGGCACCAGAAATGGTTTTCCCTACAGAGAATTTACACGACAGCTGTACCTTTCACTCGGAGATAGAAAATATGGCTGATCCAATCCTCTGTCGGTAATTACGAATTCGAGCCCTTTCTGGCCCACTGGAACTCTTAGTGCTGCCTTTGTAGCCTCTACGTCAGCCCCTAATGGCCAGCATACCCACTGTGTCACCCTGACTGGTGCTGCGCTGCCTCTGCGCTACCTTGGCTAGGCCTGCGTCACCCTGGCTGGGTCTCTGTTGCCCCTGCGTTGCCCTGGCTGGGCCCGTGTCTCCCTGACTGGGCTTACGCAGCCTTTGCGTAGTCTTCTGCGTGGTCCTGGCTGGACTGCGTCCCTCTGGCTGGCCTCTATGCTACCTGGTACAAGCTGCCTCTCTGCTGCTGTATTTTGAGTTCTCGGCCTCGGATCAAATCATCCCTTGTTGATCTCTGGCTAAATAAGCAAGGATATATAAAATGAAGTTTTAAGTGCTACAAAATCAAACAGGTTGGGATACTTCTGGTATATGATATTTGTGTCTTCCTAATAAAGGTTCTAGGACTATACCTGTCCCATTAGACCTTGACTTGGTCCACCATGGGGTTTCTGAGATGTTTGTGGAAGTTATGCCTCCTATATGATGATCTACTTTGACCAAATGAAGGGAGTTGTTGTCTTTTCAAAAATCGGTCTACTATCTGGTTATCATCAACTAAGAATTAAAGAAAGCGATATCTCTAAAATTGCATTCTGAACACGCTTCGAGCATTATGAGTTCACTGTGGTACCATTTGGGTTGACAAATGCACCAACAATATTCATGAACCTTATGAACAACGTTTTCTGCAAATATCTCGATCAATTTGTACAAGTCTTCTTAGATGATATTCTCATCTATTCCAAAAATGAGAAAGAACATGAAGAACATTTGTGGATAGTATTATCTTGCCTCAAAGAACATCAGTTATATGGAAAGTTATCCAAGTGTTCATTCTTTCAGAAAAATATTCATTACTTGGGTCATATCATATCTGGTAAAGGAATCTCAATAGATCTTGAGAAGGTAAAAGCAATCACAGAATGACTTATACCGAAAAATGCACATGAAGTATGAAGCCTTATGGGTTTAGCCAGCTACTCTCGAAGGTTTATAGGAGGATTCTCCAAAATGGCAAAGCCTATCATAACTCTCCAGCGTAAAGGTGTAAGGTATGAATGGACTGAGGAATGTCATAGAGCATTCCCTGAACTTTAAAGATTGTTGACCAATGCACCAATCTTGCTTCTTGACTTGGTCCATATTGGGAATGCCTTGTTGGCTATCTCCTCTGGTCTAACACCATACTCATAAAAGAACTAGGCATATTTTGCTAGAATAGAGGAAGAAGGTAGTGAGTACACCTGAAGATGGGGTGCTCTTTTGACTCAATCTCTTGTAGGTAACATAATCGATGTTTTCATCGTACTTTGCTACTTCTCTCTAGCTTTCTCGTATTTTGCACTCTACATGGAGTCAGATGGAGACCTTTTCCTTGTACCTGGATTTTCTCATTGCTCCACTTTAGGTGGTGTCATGGTCTTGTTGGGTTTCATTGCCTCATTAGGTCTTTACATTCACTGAGTCATGATAGATCTGATGACATCCTTTGTCTTCAAGGGGTTAACTCAGACACCATGGGTCTTCATAGGATGATGGTTTGGGGACCTATAACCACCCAAACTTGCACCACAAGCTAAGTTACAGAATTTAACATACCTCCATTGCCTAGGAGAAGAAGAAACAACTTTTGCAATGCACCTTATTGTTGCAATTGCCAGCAGATATCTAGGTGAAAGAGCAATGGAAAATATTCTCTAAAATAATGCTGTAGAGCTGCTATAGTCATAGAGTGAAGCACATTTCCTACTACACTTGACAACTTATCTATGAATGCATCCCCACTAAAATAGAAACATGATTTTCTTCTCCATTAGTGCATATAGGAACACCACCATTCATGGTTTTAGCACTTATTGTCTAGTTGAAAGGTAACTAGGGAGGGTGTGTACCAGAAACGCCGAGAGTATAACTTCTTCATATATATAGTATAAATTAATGAATGGGTTAAATACACTGTGTTCGTGACCATATACCTTTTTAGGCATTGACGGGTCATGACAGTGAATATGTGTGACCTATAACATTTCCTTAAATATTGACTAATTTATTGATTATTAATATGTATTATGTTTGTAACATTACCATCTCCTTAACATTTGTTCTGTCCTCAAAGCAAAGGTAATCGGGATATTGAAAACATGCTGTTATGAAACCAACTCACAAAATAGAAGAAAAGAGAGATCAAAGACTTGGAAATCAGCCTCTTCGAGGGGGCAACCTCCTTTACATTATATAAATGAACAATTCTTCGATGACACAAATGACAAAACCTCCTTTCTATATATAGTAGTCCATGGGGTGACAATATAATCCTAGCCGACCTAACAATAATAATATAAGGGCACAACAATAACAATAGTGGGCTATTATGGGGCACAATAATAACAAAATAGGGACTACATGGATATAACAATAACAATAAGGGGGCTACACTAACAACAAGAAGGGACTACACTAGTAATATAGGGCCCTAACACATGCAATGGTAATAAAGAGTTAAGCATTCACTCATACGACATAGCATCATTCTTTTCAGCCAAAATAGTAGATTCTGTTGAGTATTCTATATGAAATATACATCATGCAATGCAGTTCAAATAATAACTGATCAAACGGCTATTATCAGAAAATTGTAATCAATCGATGCCAAAGTCAGCATAACTCCCAGTAGTTATAATCATGACAATATTAGCTTACTGGAGACTTGAAAAACTAAAGTTTATAAAGATAATTATTGATGAGCTCTAAAATGTTTGAAACTCGAATGATTAAAACTCCAACTTGGTTCATCTACAATGAAATCATAGTGTAGTTAAAAGTTCCGTACCCTAAAAGGAGAATATTAATCCTATTGCATATGCTTGCTAAATTAAAATTTAACAGCTATCTAAAGGACATAAAATCTTGATTCAATCAAATTGAATCTTGCACAAGCCTTTACACTGCAAGCTATATGAAGATACAGTAAAACAGGATAAATTACACTGAAATTACATATCAAACACCTTCACGAATTTAAAGGCCTTTCCACATCACAAAATCCAGATTAAAAATAATAAATATATAAGAAATCAACCCATATTTATATATTCAATTCTATTTAAATAAGAGTTATTAAATTCATTTATATTAGTCACCATTATAGCACTGAGGTTGCAATTGACAAGCAAAATCACAGATTTGATGCTCCCCACTAACTGGATCCCAAATACATATGAAACCCACAATAGATATTTGTTATTATGTAATAGTAAAGTCTTTACTTTTCAAATAAAAGTACATAACTGGAACAGTTTGTCACAACAGATCTTGCAATATTCTGATTTTTTTTTTTTTTGCAATTTATTTGCTTAAATACCAGATAGATATAGTCTTAGTAATTAGCATGATTAGAAATCATTCTATCATCTATTTGAATTTCAACAACCCGACTTCTTTACAAATTACAAGCTTCTCCATGCGTAAGAGAGAATTCAATATCTGTAGTAATAGATATTATGAAAGACAGTATTTTGTATTGTCAGCTCATTTATAATTTTATAGCTGACATTAAGCTCCTTCACATTGTTGATCATGGTGGCCTCAAAGAAAGAATGGAGAAAACAGTAAAAGATCTGAAGGAAGCTAGAGGAATGCACTGAATCCTTCATGTTGGTGGAAATGATGGATCTCCAGAAGTTTCTGGGGATCATCTACAGTTGAAGATCATTGTTCAAGATCGACTTGTCCCAAAATTATAAATTATAAATAAGAATAACATTCCATAGCATTTCAATGAAGTCAATATAAGTCACTATATATATATATATATATATATATATGATCCACCATAATAAACCTCAAAACTAATACAAACTTACTCCACTTTAATTGAGTAACTTCCACCATTACTACGCTAATGTATCACCGCCAAAGGAGATGTCAAGTCAGGTCTCAAGTCAATACATTTATTTTATTGACACTTAGTTTCCCTATCTCCCATTCACTGCAGTGATGTTTCCAAGTCTTCGTTAACATGAGATATTTTCCTACTTCACCCATAGCATCTTATGGGCTTCACTTCTCTATCTCCCATTCATTTGTTAATGTGGACTTTCTTTTAACTTTTCCAGAAAACTTCGATTTCACTATTTCTTCTTCTTCTTTTTTTTTTCTGTAAAATATGACGATGCTTCCTAGAGTTATTTTTTTTAATATTAAAATAAAAGATATTAAAATAGAATTAATTGTTCACAGTAAAAAAAATGCAAATATGCAAATGAAAATGCGGCGTGATTCCTAGAGATATAGTAGAGCACCATAATAATAAAAAAATTACACTGATCTTTTTTTTTTTTAATTTTAATATCTAATAGAGCACAGTTAACCTACCAGCTATCAAAAGATAACATAAATATATATACTGCGAGAAAAGAGGGGCTCAAAAATAATTATCAGAAAATTGAGCTCCGCTATGAAAGCAACACATCTTGGAGCAAGAGTTGAGGAGGAAATATATATAAACATATGGATATACAGACAAAGTAAAGAGGGCGTTAAAATTTCAGTAAGAAAAGGCGGAGCGAAAAGGCAATTTGGCTGGAATTTTAGGCAGGTACAAACATACATAGAGATCCACATACTTTAAAGTTTGGCGAAAGGAGTGTGGTGCTATGAAAATGAAAAGAGAAGATATTCGAAAATATATATGCATAGAGAACACACAGTAAAGTTTGATGAAGGTAATGCAGTCATGTGAAAGTGAAAAAGGGGAATATATATATATATAGTGACATTTCTCGCTATTCAGAGATGAGGAATCATAATAAAATGGAACACAAACTCCATGATACTCTGTAATGCATTACAGGAAAAATTGTATTTATTATATATTAAAGAAAGGAAAATTTTGTTAATACATAGATTCATGCATTATGCCAGACCGTACTCTAGGAAATAATATTCAATTAGAAATACATGACATCGTTGCAAAGTCGATCCAGAATAGGGCATGAATTATGACTAATTAATATCACAAATCTCCCAAATCTGATGATTACAAATAAAATAGATTTGGTCATAGATTATCGTAAGGTAAACATGACAATTTCGCTAACTCTCCAGTCAACCCTTGTGGGTACCTTTAATTCGATGTTGTCCAAAGGAAGGGGTCCGGCCGCTACCGAGAACTGTGTGAAATTTTCAATCTGAAAATTATTACTGCAGTGATTGATTTATTTCGCCTACTTATTTGATAAGTTATTTACAGATGCTTCAGTAAATTTCCAAATAAACACAACTGCAGTACTTCACTCTAATCAAAAGCAGAAGAACAGAAATAACACATATAGCACAATAGAAACAACCACATGAACACAGTTATTTTTGACAATTGTCCCCGGAAAAACCCAATGTGGGAAAACCGGTGCAGAAGATGAGGGTTTGTATTTATCTTCAGCAGTGAAAAGATTGTTTGCAGAATTCCCGACGATCAGAATTAAATAGCATACGCTTGATGTGAATTTTCCAGACACTCCGGAAGAATTCCCGACACACTGGATGATCTCTTGCACCCTCTGCGTCAATCTGCATAGCCTCTCTGCGCAGTCCCTGCCTGGACTGCGTAAGTCTGTGTTGAGGGCTAGTGCTACTACTCAGCGCTGCCTCCCCTTCATCCTCGATCTTCTTCTTCTTTGTCTCTGCAGACTTCTCCCTCCTCCTTTTGTCTCTGCAACTCTGCCTCTACAAACTCACCCACTGAAATCAAATTCTCTTACTTCAGAATTGATTTCCTTCGGGTATTGAGAATGTGCCCGGCTTGATTTCCAAATGACCCTCAAGCCTTCTCTTATGGTGTTCTCGCTGATGAATCAACGACCAAGATTATATCTTTAATCGATGGCTTAGATTAAAAGATGACTTGATCTTCGTTTTCTAGAAGATTCACACTCTGCTTTATTAATGCCCTTTAATTATTTAATTTCCGTAAGTTTAGACTTAGGGATCTCATTAAAATAATTAATTATTTTAATAAAGCAAAATCCGAGTGGAATTTCCACAAACGATTTTTGGGTTCTCTGGAATACCACTGTCCAAACCTCTCCTCAAAATTTGAGACCTGGAACACTTTTCGATGCTATAAAAATAAACACTCCCTCTTACCGAGGAAAGTGTTCAAGCAAGGTACCAACGGTATTGCTATGATTCTAAAGCATCTGCTGCGCTGTTGATGTCCTGGCTGCTGCCTCTCAACTTTGCGCTGCTCCCCTCTGTATTGCTTCCTGTGACACTGTCTCTACCACTGCCTCATCCATAGTGCAACTCCCTCTATCTCTGTAGACCACCGATTCCTTTACAGGAAAGGGTTCTCGACCATCCCCATCTTTTCTTTGAAGTAAGTAAACTTAATCTTACTCAGAGCCTTGGTGAGGATATCTGCCATCTGTTCTCCTGTAGGAGTGTACCTCAACTGCACGACTCCCCGTTGGACATAGTCTCTGATGAAGTGGCATCGAATGTCAATGTGTTTCGATAGGTCATGATACATAGGATTCTCAGAGAGCTTGATGCAACTTTGATTATTACACATAATTCCGGTCGGTTCCATCCTCTTCTTGAGTAAGTTCAAGAGCAATTTACGAAGCCCTATGGCCTCGCACGAAGTTATGCTTCTTGCCATATACTTTGCCTCGGCTGAGCTTAGTGCGACGAACTTTTGTTTCCTACTGCACCAGGAAGTCATTCCTGATCCGAGACTGAAACAGTACCCATTGGTAGTTTTCTGATCCACTGTGCTTCCAGCCCATTCTGCATCTGTAAACCCACTCAACTGGACCTCATTTCCCTTGGTGTACTTCAATCCATACTCGACTGCCCCCTTCAAGTATTCGAGAACATGTTTGGCTGCTACTCAGTGAGCCCTCCTTGGTTCCACCATGAACTGACTGAGGGTATTGTTAAAATTCGACAACTAGGTCCAAACTCCATGTTGTGATGCTCAGATGAAGACACCAATATTTTTATTGGGTTCCTCTTTCGGAGAGGTGCATGATTGATCTAAAGATCATCTTGATCCGATGAGCAGAACATTTATTTTGAATTTATTTTTAATACTTTCAAAATATGTGCAGATCGGCCTTAAGGTTTTACACCCCCAACAAATGTGTCACACACCCTCAATGATTGATATAAATAGAGTCAACGTTGGAGAACATTTCACTCATCTCCTCATCACACATATCTCTCTCTCCATTTCTGATTGGTTCGAGCTCCAAGGAGGAAAATCTGTGGCTCACACGTGGGAGAAGGACGAAGTCTGTTTTTGCTATAGCTAGGGTTTGACCAGTGTTGACTTTGGTCAATGCATGGTCCAAAGGAGCTGATTTTTGGCACAGACTTCGATTTATGCAGTCCGTACATTTTGGCACAAGAACCGAGGTCAAAGGTTGACCAAAGACCGAGCTGCGTTGACTTTTACTTGCTGTTGTTCTACGTTGAATTTTCTGGGGTTGACTTTGAGTTGACCGGTAGGCTGTTTTGAGGGTTGTTGTGACACATACTGGGCTGGCTGACCAAGGAGACTTTGCTGGTTGAAGCATCCTGCTGATCGCCGTAACGCAACAACAAATATATATATTTTTCTGGCTTGTCTTTTGTCAGCATTTTACTTAATGATTTATGTGATTGCTATCTAGTATTGAAGAGAAAGTAAAGTTGCATCAAGCATAGAACATATACATAAATTTACATGGTATTAGAGGTGAGGTGAAGACAAAGTCCTAATTTGTAGCAATCACCGAAGAAGAAAATGGGTTCCACAATCTATGGCTTCAAGGAGGATGACAAATTGACTGGGAAGGATGACTTCCATGCTTGGAAGATGATATTGGATCTTAAATTGGAAGACCAAGATGTCATGGACTATGTGCAGGGTAAAATCCAAGAACCTCCATCCACTGCTACTGCTGCTGCCAAAACAAAGTACAAGAAGGGGGAGATCAAAGAAAAACTGATGATCAGGGAATCCATTCATAAGAGTCTGGTGGCCTACATCTTTGAGCTAGGTACATCCAAAGAGATGTATGATAAGTTGGTTCTCATGTTTAAGGCCAACAATGCAAATCAAGTACTATTCTTCAAGAATCAACTGAAGAATCTGAAGAAAGGTAGGGATGAGTCTGTTCAATCATACTTTCTGAAGCTGACCGAGATCAGGAACAATCTGCTGGCTATTGGGGAGACAATAGCTAATCGAGAGATGGTACTCACCGCACTTGGAGGGCTCCCATCCGAATTGCATGTGTTCAACACTGCCATTCTAAATAATAATGTGATACCTGACTTTGATGAAGTACTATCGAGATGCATACAAGAAGAGACAAGAATTTAGGAGTATGGAAATGAAGGAAATGCTGCCTACACTGCTCATTCTAGAAAGAAGAACTTCGGTGGTCCAAAGAACAAAGGAAAAGCAGGGGCCCAAGGAAAGAAAGGCAAGTGTTTCACTTTTCATAGGCCAGGCCACTATGCTAGAGAATGTCCTTTCAAGAAGGATTCTCCCGATGGTGATAACAACAACAACAATTGGAGGAATGGCAATCAAAGGAACAACAGGTTCAAGGGAAAGAGGAAGGCTCCCTCCAACGGAAATGATCAACCTTTCAAAAGGTCAAGAAACTCCAGGTATGAGGAATCAAATGTTGTTGATAAAAGAAATGAATACATTCTTGTATTTCCTCCCTCTGTTGCATCTCCACCCGACACTATGGATGTCTAGTTGATAGATAGTGGTGCCTCAAGGCACATCACTGGGTTCAAGGAAGCACTCTCTGATATGGTTGAGAAGGATACTAATCTGGAAATTATCCTTGGAGATAATGCCACATATCCCGTGAAAGGGTTAGGGACTGTGACCCTCCACTTGTCTCAAGGTCAAGTCCTCCGCTTGGAAGATGTACTCTATGTACCAAATTTGAAGAAGAACCTTGTGTCTATATCGACCATGGAAGACAAAGGTTTCAATGTGGCATTCACTGATGGAAAGGTGTGCATGTGGAAGAAGAGCTTCAAGGAAGCTATCACGATGCTCCATAGCAAAGCCGCACCATACTGATCACTGCCTTAACTCGCACTTATATTAGGCTTTGTCATGCTGTGGAATATACGCACTTGAATCGTTCCAAAAATCCGCACTTCATCACAGATGTAACCACAAACTTTTATCTTAGAGCAATCCACATATTTCTTTCTATCTTTTAGACTGCACTTAATCTATTTCAGCATTATACCCACACATACTTCTGATGTTAAGTTCGCATTTAAGTCAATGTAATACCACAGAGAGATCCGCATCCTATACTACTTCAGAGAAGTCCATAATTCTTGTTGCAAATGAGCCACAGATAGGGATATATATAGAGGCTCCTCCTGTGCCATTAGGCCGACCATCCAGCTAACACACAAGCCGACTTTTAACACAGTATAATAGGCCGACTAGATCACAGCATATGGAGCTTATCTTCCAGCGTTGAGTGAGGGCTGTTATGAGGGCTATCATAAGCCATTCTTACACAAGGTCTTGGAGAACATTCTTTGGACTAGACACTTCATAAACATGACTCTTAATTACATTTATAAACAGAAAACAAACCCTAATAGACATGAAGAAGTCTATCGACCTATAATAAAATCTTGCTCATGAAACACATGAAGCAAGTACAACAAAAATACATTTTATTATCTTTGTCTTCTTCTATACATTAATACATAATTACATAGTTAATATGAAGATTGATTCTAGTTACACTTTTCAACACTCCCTCTTAACTAGGGAGGTATTCATACAGGTACATGGTCACTTTCAAACTGAAGAATCTCATAAGAAGAATCGGATTGGTAATTGCATCTGTATAGCATCATATCAACCAACATTGTCCTAGTGCAAGGCCTTGACTAACAACCCCATCTCTCAATGAGACAATGGGCTACAATGTTGGCGAGACACATGACTTATTGACATCATAGTCATTGTCTCTCGAATGTACATACTCCACCCGGGTGTTCCCAAAGTATGACCTTCTTGGACTATTCTTCTCTTGTGTAGCTAGCCCTCAAAGGAATATTGGTCCTCAACTACTTTTATCTTGAATGCCCTAACACATTCTCAAAGAGTATCGAATGCCAGATGGTTACCCAATCCTCCATTCTGTCTTCCCAGGTGAAGATCGAGTTGATGCGTTTATCTCTCCCTCTCAACCAGGGAGGACCTATTCCACAAGGGAATGTACTCATTCCTTTATAAGGAATGTACCTAAGCTTATTCTTAGGAATTACCCAGTTTCTTCCTAGTAAGAAACTGATCACCAAGTTCCCTCTCAATCAGGGACCTGCAGCAGCAATGGTGAGACACCAAGCTGCTCATGAAGAATTCCTCCCCTCGATTTCATGGATTTCGATCGTTGAGGAATCTTCAACTTTAGCTCCATAGGGCATAGATCATCCATCACTTGCATTCATGAGTCATGTCATCTACCAAAAAGTGTTTCATCTGTCTTTCTTATCTGCGCCACCTTTTATGCCATGCTGCTTTCTTTCGAATCATCTTCAAGGATCTTACATCCTTTCTCATGATTAGCAGCCCTGCACAAATTCATCCAGATAAACATATACGTATGAACCTTTTAAAACAAAAGTTACCTCATTGACGGTCTATCACCATGACATCTTTTTGTAGGCATCGACATCCTTTATTCAAATTGACACATCTCCTAATGATATGTTTTGTCAAGGGTCTTCTTCTTTGCTAGACTTATATCAAAGTCTACATGTCCTCCCAGGAGATATTCTAGTCACATCTTCTTGGCTTCCGGATGATAACTGCCTCTTAACATGGTTGCACTTCATGATCTCTTCCTTTCTGTACATCTTCATTACCAGGAACTTCCAATTTCCAGTTCCTTGTTCATATACAACCACCTCATCTTCCATATGAGGATATATTATGTTGATTTCATTGTTAGTGCACTAAGGGAGATCCTCCTTCATAGATCATACTTGTAAATATAGAAGTCCATTACCTGCAACCATATGACATGACTTCACAACATCCAGTGTCAGCATATAAATGTATATATACCTCATCCCTTTTTCATTTGAGTCATCCTGTAGCAGTTTTGCTAGAATGAAAAGCTTCATTCCCTTGACCTGCTGCAACAATATGTCATCACATTCTAGAATTCTGTAGCATAGAATTCTTGGTGAAACCATTCTGCTTTCTTTCTAATCAGTAAATTCATAGAGAAATCCATTATAAAATGTTAGCAGTTGTTTCCATGATGATCCTTGATCTTGATAACTTCCTTCCATCAGTATTGATATCAGTGAGGTTTTCCAGGAGTTGTTTCATCGAGAGCTCCTGCCATGCTTCGATCATGATGCTATGATATACATTGTTTCCTATCATACTGTTTCACAACCAGCATAAATCACTTAAAGAGGAAGATGATCTCAATCATAATAGTGATCTTTCGCTTCTTCATTCTTAGATTTCTTTGCATCAGGTTCCTTCCTCATATCTGAGACATGGGCTTCTTCCCTTTTTCTCTTGTCCTTTTCAGATTTAGGACAATCTCTTTTATAATGCCTAAGTTCACTACATCCAAATCATTGTACTTTGTCCATATTTCTTCTTTTATTCCGAGGACCAAATTTTCCGAATCTTCCTTTCTTCCTGTATATGGTTGCAAAGGCTTGATTCCCTTCACTTGGTCTTGTATCAGCTTTAGCTTTCACTCTTGTTTCCTCTATTTTGCATAGAGACCATAAATGATGGAATGGTGTGGCTTCTTTCTTCCCATATAAACTTGAAGTGAAGTTTGCCCATTCTACTGGTAGAGCATTCAACACCACTGTAGTCTTGTCCCATTTCTTGTAGTTGATCTCTTATTTCGGAAATCCTCATTAAGTATGAAGTGATTCCTTCTTCTCTTCACAATTTCATTTTATATAGTTCTTGTCTCAGAGAGATTGCTTCTCATGTAGGACTCACAGAGAATAGCTCCACCACTTTCTCATATATTTCTTTAGCAGACTTTAGTTTTGATATATAAGGAATGAGTGAGTCCATAATGGATTCTATGAGAATCCTCTGGGCTCTGATTTCTCCCTTCATGTACTTGGCATGAGCTGGAGCATCTTCTTTTGGTGGTTGAATTGTAGATTATCCGATGTAGTCGATAAATTCTTCAATAAAATTCAGATTTGTCCTCTTCTTCTAAGCACCAAAGTTTGATAACCCAACCAGCTTGTTGCTTTCTTTACAATAAGTCATCTTGACAGATTTAAGTAGGGTCATTGATACTTACTTGAGTAGAGTGGCTTGCAACTTCCTTGATGAAGATGAAATCTCCAATGTAGGTGATCTTGGATCCTTGATGATAAAGGATATCTTCAAAAGATGATGTCCTCTTCTAGCAATGTCTTGAATGTAAATCTTTGATGGTAAAGATTATTTCCTTGAATGAGTTGATCCTTTGAGAGAGATAGAAGATCTTTCTTGAAATAGCTTGAGAGTCTTCCTTGCAAATTGATTTGTCTTTTCAACCCAAACTTTGATCTTTGCTTCCCGGAGTGTCTTCTTTGTCAAGTAGCCCTTGTGTTCAACACCTTAGCTCTGATTCCATGCTGAGATTTTGGAGGGCGAGAGATTAATTCAAATTCTCTTCTTGATAATTACTTGTGAGCTTACTTGGGTTACTTATGTCTTCTCTTCTTTAACTTATTTAGTCTTTCATCAAGTCAATTACCAAAATACAAGAGACACAAAGTTAGGCTTTTTGAGCTAGGGAAAAAGCTCCCCCTCTTGGAGAGGAAAACCCACATAAATTCTTCTTATAGATCTTCAAATGACAAGTATCATGACCAAGACTTAGACCCTTGACCTATGAATGCTTCCAAGACCTTGACATTGCTTCTAAGTCTTCTTTCAACGTTGATCCTTCTTTTCTTCACAACCCTGTATTGACCTTTCTTTTATAAACTGTGAGTAGGAAGGTAAATCATCTTTTTCCCATGCTGTAATAGCCCTTAAACATCACATCACATCACATCACAACATGATCATCCACCTAGAGCTTCACACAGCAGATATCCAAATGCTTCTAGACACACATACCTTATTCCATCATTTGAATATTAGTGTATCTCTTACGGGTTTGACCACACTCCATTTGACCACAACTCCTTCATTTTGATCCGCATACTCTGCTTCAGGATGCTCCACAACAAATTCGCACCATACTGATCACTGCCTTAACTCGCACTTATATCAGGCTTTGTCACGCTGTGGAATATACGCACTTGAATCATTCCAAAAATCTGCACTTCATCATAGATGTAACCACAGACTTTTATCTTAGAGCAATCCGCATATTTCTTTCTATCTTTTAGACCACACTTAATTATAGATATCTGTTGCATCTATTTCAACATTATACCCACACATAGCTCTGATGTTAAGTCCGCATTTAAGTCACTGTAATACCACAGAGAGATCCACATCCTTTACTACTTCAGAGTAGTTTATAATTCTTGTTGCAAATGAACCACAAATAGCGATATCTATAGAGGTTCCTCCTTTGCCATTAGGCCAACCGTCCAACTAACACATAAGCCGACTTTTAACACAGTATAATAGGCCAACTAGATCACAACATATGGAGCTTATCTTCCAGCGTTGAGTGAGGGCTGTTATGAGGGCTGTCATAAGCCATTCTTCCAAAAGGTCTTGGAGCACATTCTTTGGACGTGACACTTCATAAACATGACTCTTAATTACATTTATAAACATAAGACAAACCCTAATAGACATCAAAAAGAAGTCTGTTGACCTATAATAAAATCTTGCTCATGAAACCCATGAAGCAAGTACAACAAAAATACATTTTATTATCTTTTTCTTCTTCTTTACATAAATACATAATTACATAGTCAATATGAAGACCGATCCCAGTTACACTTTTCAACAAGCTCCACTGTCAATATACCAAACACTTGGAGATGCTGTGCTTGACACACAAGCGAAATCCTCATCTAGTCTGGATGCCAGAATAGACATGTCATGTTCCCTCTGTTTTTCTAAGTGCTTTGGAGGATTGCGTGAGCCCTTATGACTGCGTGGGCCCTTTCGAATGTTGGATCTTTGGTCCATAGCAGAGCCTCCCTTTCTGTCTTTAGCCTTTTGCTCTGATACCATGTGAAATTTTCAATCGGAAAATTATTACTGCAATGATTGATTTATTTCGCCTACTTATTTGATAAGTTATTCACAGATGCTTCAGTAAAATTTGAAATAAACATAGCTGCAATACTTCACTCTAATAAAAAGCAGAAGAACAGATTTAACACATATATCACAATAGAAACAACCACATGAACACAATTATTTTTGGACACTTGTCCCTAGAAAAACCCAATGTGGGAAATTGGTGCAGCAGATGAGGGTTTGTATTTATCTTCAGCAGTGAAAAGATTGTTTACAAAATTCTTGACGATCATAATTAAATAGCATACACCTGATCTGAATTTTCCGGATGCTCCGAAAGAATTCCTGACACACGGGATGACCTCTTGCACCCTCTGCGTCAGTCTGCATAGCCTCTCTGCACAGTCCCTGCCTGGACTACGTAAGGTTGCGTGGAGGGCTAGTGCTGCTGCTCAACGCCGCCTCCCCTTCGTCCTGTGCCTTCTTCTTTTCTGTCTTTGCTGACTTCTTCCTCCTCCTTCTGTCTCTGCAACCCTGCCTCTACAAACTCACCCATTGAAATCGAATTCTCTTACTTCAGAATCGATTTCCTTCGGGTACTTGATTTCCAAATGACCCTCAAGCCTTCTCTTATAGTCTTCTCGCTGATGAATTACTGACCTAGATTATATCTTTAATCAATGGCTCAGATTAAAAGATGACTTTTCTAGAAGATTGTAATATCCCCAAAGGGAAATAACCAGTAATACACAGAAATATGCCAGACAGATATAGAAAATACAATGCTGAACCAGATCATGGAACAATTACACATAGAATGCCAGAAAACTGAGCCATTTTATTAATCTGAAAGTACATAGAGGAGTACAAGAAAATCGAATGAGGCACTATCTCAAGCCCTAGGCAAGTGAGGCCCTCCTTTATTAAATAATGGTCGCAACAAGGACAGTCATTCTAGTCAGTCAAGACACTCCAACTCCCAACACCAAGCCAAGATCGCACTGAACTATGAGTCGAAGACTAAAGGATAACACTCCCAATCCTCACCAATGAAAATCTTTCGCCTCGTTAGTGACAAAGGCTTCGAAACAGATGTAGTGCTGGTCACAAAACCCTCCAGATGAAAAGCTCAGCTCCTCAAGGCCAAAGACCCTGGAAAACGCTGTCAAGCCCTGCTCACATGACCCTGCTCATCAGATCAGCGTCCTCCCAGATGGATCAGCGTCCTATATGCTCAGATCTGCTGGATCTGAAGCCTCCAATCCAGATCTGTGTCCTCCTGTATCAGATCTACTGCTATCTCTTCAGATCTATGCTAGATCTGCCAATATCTCCTCAAATCTGCAACCTCAAAGGCTGGATCTGATGTTATCTCTTCAGATCTAGGCTGGATCTGCCAATATCTCCTCAGATCTGCAATCTCCCAAGCTGGATCTAATGCTGTCTCTCCAGATCTGCAACCTACAGAACCAGATCTGCAAATATCTGCTCAGATCTACAATCTCCAAGGCTGGATCTATCAATATGCCTTCAGATCTGCGTCCTCCTCTTCCTGCTGGAACAGCGTCCTCACTCCAAGACTGATCTGCGTCCTTCCTTCCCTCTGGAACAGCGTCCTTCCTCCCGAGATAGGGCCGTCCTTCCTCCTCTGAAAACGGCGTTTTATACGCACGTGCGGCCACAAGGGCTTCTTCCTCTCCAAATCTCCACCTGAAAATGCTGAAACTGCTACCAATTCCCACTGAAACTGAAGGATGAAACTCAGAAAATAACCTTACTAGGGCAGGCACTCGAAGTCCCCCGAAGCTAAGGGTGAAACCAGAAATAACCTTACCAGGGCAGGCACTCGAAGTCCCCCGAGGCTAAGGGTGAGATCTCCGACCGAAGACACTCGGTTGCACTAAACAGTGCTGCAAACCGACTAAACAACCGGCGTGCTGAAGCAGACAGAAGTCTAGCTCTCAATATCAATATCAAATCAAGCATGTCCAAATGAGGTGAGAACCCCTCCTTTTATAATGCCAAACTCCCTCCAAAACTTAACTGCGTCCTTACTCTCCTTGGCCTGCGCAATTAACCTTGGGTCAGCCTGATGCCTCCCCATCATACTCATGTGGACCCCCAAGGCCCCCTCTCTAAGTTATAACGTCAATCAACTAGGAAAAGAACACTTTATTTATAAAGTGAGGTGACTAAAGTGAGGTGACCCCTCTTATTTCTCACTTTATTTATTACTTCTAGTTAAAGCGGCAAAATTAAACAAAAATGAAATATTCCAATTAGCAAAGCTAATTGGGAATATTACAGTCTCCCCCGGCAAAACGTTGCTTGTCCTCAAGCAACTGAAGTGATGGATGCTGTAAAGTCTGCTCGCTCTCCCAAGTGGCATCCTCATCCGGCAAAAATTGCTTATTCTCAAGCAGTGCTTGAACAAGGCTACTCTCTAGCTGATGCTCCTCGCCGATACTGCAAAATGTGCCTGGGTCCCACTGAAACCTCTCTATCTCCTGCATCACCCGGATACGAAGGGATATCTCAATGCCAGGATCCCAAACTGATTTCTCATGATACCAGCCAACCAACAATCCGCCCGGGTCCCATCGCCACCATGGCCAATAATAGCCCAAGTCCCATGGCTCGGACTGCTCACTGCCTCTGGCTATGACTGAAGACCATGACCGCTGCTGCTCTGCGTCTATGACTGTGTAAGTTGGCCTATCAACTGTGAACCAACTCGTCACCTCTCTCCAATCAAGGCATGGAGTCGAAAATATAATGAGGAATATCTCCCTCCTGTGGATCCTCCATCTCCCAGCAATCATCCAGACAAAATGAGCCTCCTCCCAACAAGGTAACTCCTGAAAATCTCCTTCCACCTCAAGCTCTGGTAATGAAGGTGGGCTGAAAATATGAACTTGGTAAGCATCATAGCTTACCCCATGCTGTCCTTCTCTCCACTCATGACAAGAGTCGAGTCTATGCTGATCCTGGGCTGCAAAAACATTGCCCTCCAATGGCAAAGTGAAAAACAATCCACCATAGAAGGTTCCTCTATCCATGAAGAACAAGCTGGCCCAAAACAAACCATCCATGAAGAATATGACATGGTCATCATGGATCACCCTAATGAGATGTTTGCTGAAGGTTCTACATGAGGATACATAATGCAAACAATCTCTCACAAGGATACAACGTAGTCTCATCCACTGCAACTTCAGAAAATTACATGGCAGGCAATGTACAAGATTCATCACATCTATTAATGGATAGTAAATGGCTGAATATGACAACAACATAAGGCCAAACACTTGCCCATAGCTGTACAATGGATGAATATCAATCTCATGGCCCACCTCAAAAGAGAACACATATGTAGTAGTGGTGGCCATGCCTCCTCCCATGCTCCTATTAGAACATGTAGTGCAGAAAATACTCAAAGGCACATTCAACTCATGTGTCTCTCTCATAATCAAGCCTCCCATACAAATCTGACTATATGCTGGAAGTAAGATGGTACATGGATCCATAAATGAGTCCTCCATAGTGTTTTGGCATGCTATGAAGAAGAATGAACCATGTGCTGCAAGAAGATAATCCTCCTCATGCTTGGAAACCCAAGTCAAGACGAATATGCCATAGATGTCTCTATCATCATTACCTCCTCTTTGTGCAACAAATATGAAGTGATCCTGGGACCTATGGGTTATAGATCCACCATATCTCTGTTGCGCACACTCCATCCATAATGTTCTGCTCCAAGGTGACAACGCTGGGGGCTCATGCAAGTAAGCTCCTATCAATACAAGACTCTGTTCTTTGACATGCTCCCTGTCAAAGACTCCTCTAATACTGCTGCAACAAGTGTGGAATACTCCCCAAGATGGAAGTGCTTCCCCGTCATCATCAAAGATCAAGGAGATAGTGCCATCCCCTCTTCCTGCAACATCATGCAAAGTGTGAGAGCAAATCTGCCCTTGCTCTCCCAGAAACAAACCAAGCAACCAAACAATTTGTTGTCTCCCCATACTTCCATCATACAACTCATGTGATGAAGACATAACGAGTATCATAGCAACACCATGCATACATACTCTATGCTGCTCCATGATGCAAGTATCCAGCCATCTTTCCTCCACCCTCCGACTCTTAGGAAGAGTGTTTGCCAAGAGATGGCCAAATTCTTTCAAGAGTAACCAGCGCAGCCAAGCCTCCTGCTGCTTGGTAGCACAGATCTGCAAGTAGCCTCCTAGCTCCTTGCTCATCATCCCCATCCACTCAATCACTTGTGGATGCCTCCTTCTCCTCATCCTGGTACTCCTCCCATGAGGGCTTCCATCCTCCCAAATCAACTTTCTGATTTTGCACTTCAGGGGATTTTGAAGTATAAACTTCTCAAGGATCAATGAGACCCTATCAAGAATCAAATAGGTGGTAGGCAAAAACCTCCCATCATGATGTGTATGGCTCAAGGGATGTCCAACACAAGCATGAGAGATGTTACCCATCCGAAGATGTCCTCCATCTTCTATCTGCTCTTGTGAGAAGGGAACCAAATCATTGTGTTCCATAGCCCGCTCCACCGAGTACCAACTCAAAATCTCTCTCCATCCAACCTCAACACGTGGCTGCTGTACCCTGTGCAACTCTAATCGTCTCATCCCATTATCCAAGTCAATATATGAGACCTGACTAGGTGGCTCTGCCTCTCTCTCTCCAACGGGAAGAGATGACTCAACAACACCGCCAGTCCCATCCATGCATACCTGAAGGGGAATGATCTGACGCTCCAATGTGCCCTCTGGTTGTACCATCAGGGAATCCAGCTGTTCCCCAATGTGGACCAACTTGGCCGCCGACTTGGCACAAGTTGCTCTCATACCCTCCAGCTCCTGGTCCTGCAACAAAATGGTCTCTCGTACTGACGCGGCCTTCTCCCTCAAAACTCGAAGGTCCGTCCGAAGCCGATGATACCGCTGTCTGCGACCATCATCCAATACCTCTGTATCTCCTAGTGCCTCATCGATAGTGGATATATCTCCTGATACCTCACCCATCTGTCGTGTGCTGCTACCACCCGAAGACTCAAACATGGCTCCAGTCATCACCTCAGTGGATGGATCTACCGGGGTAGGCTCTACCTCCTCCACTACGATATCAACCGGCACGGTCAAGGAGGTCTCTAATGATGGTGAGTCCTGTGTCACACTAGGTGTATCCTCGAACTCCCTGCAATCCTGTGTTCCCTCATCCTCTTCTCCACTGCTCTCGTAGAAGACCTCAATGAAGTGTGCCTTCCCTGTCGCACACCTGTGTCCTGGTGTCCATGGCTCCCGGCAAGTGAAGCACAACCGCTTCCTCCTCAACTCTCTCCTGGCCTCATCATCAAACTGTCCTCGTCCAGGATTCGCCTTGGGAGGCGGAGCCCTCGTGTCCTTACCCTTAGGCTGGAAGGCCTGTCTCTGGGGATAAGGTGTCCGAGTCCTGGGTAAGACATCCTGTAAGTCCCGAGTCCTGTTGATGGCATCCTGAAGGGTAGCCGGTCTGTTCGACCGGACTAGGCCACGAAGTGGCTCTGACAGCCCCTCCACGAACATGCAAACCATCCGAGCTGCAGATAAATCAGGTACCAGCACCGAAATCCTCAAGAAGTCCGAAATGTATGTCTCTGCACTCCCAGTCTGTTTGAGCTTGGTCAGCTCAACAACAAAATACTGATCCGGATCCCACCTGTCAAAGCGCTCTACCACCCTCCGAGTAAACTCGGCATATGTCATCACTGTAGAATGCCCGAGTGTCACCATCCCATGGAACCACCAATCCCGGGCCTCACCATCCAGATGCAATGTTGCCACCTTAATGGCCTCTGACTGCGTCATCTGGTTAAGCTGGAAATAGATGTCCAGCTCCTCCACCCAGGATTTTGCCGAACTGTTTGATGAGCCATCAAACGTGGGCAAATGAAATCTGCTAGCCGCACGGTGGTCATCACGGTGGTATCCGCGCCCCTTGTGCTGGTGCTGCTCATGCTCAGGGGGTTTGATGCCGCATCTATACTGGAGATAGCGCTCAAAGGGAAGAGTATCCATGAATGCCTGTCCTAAGGCCTGCCACTCTGCAAAAACGGCAGCCATCCGAGCCGGATCTACACCACCTGCCATTGGCATTTTCTGCTAGGTGCCTACAGGCTCCTCAGAAACTGCACGGCTGCTGCAAACCATACTTCTGCTTAACTTTGACCTCCGATTTACCCATTGGAAACTACTCAGAAAATTCCAGGAATTTGGGAAGGTGATCCTTGTCCAAAACCCAGGAAAACCCAGAAAACGTTTTTCCTAATTCCAAACTTCAAAATTTGACCCTTTTTATTTTGGCCCTTTTTCCAACTGCGTTTCTGCTATTGCAACTGCTATTGCTCTGTATGATTTATTTTCTGATGTCATAGACCACAGGCTGAGCCAGAATTATGCTCTGATACCACTGTAATATCCCCAAAGGGAAATAACCAGTAATAAACAGAAATATGCCAGACAGATATAGAAAATACAATGTTGAACCAGATCATGGAACAATTACACATAGAATGCCAGAAAACTGAGCCATTTTATTAATCTGAAAGTACATAGAGAGGAGTACAAGAAAATCGGAATGAGTGCACCTATCCTTGCCCTAGGCAAGTGGAGGCCCTCTCAGACAAATAATGGCTGCAACAAGGACAGCGTCCTAGCTGGCTGAAGACTGCTCTGAAGACTGAAGCTGGACTGCACTGGAACTATGAGCTGAAGACTAAAGGATAATACTCCAAACCCTCACCAATGAAAACGCTGTCTCTGCTAGTGACAACGCTGAAACAGATGTAGTGCTGGTCACAAAAACCCTCCAGATGAAAAGCTCAGCTCCTCAAGGCCAAAGACCCTGGAAAACGCTGTCAAGCCCTGCTCACATGACCCTGCTCATCAGATCAGCGTCCTCCCAGATGGATCAGCGTCCTATATGCTCAGATTTGCTGGATCTGAAGCCTCCAATCCAGATCTGCGTCCTATCCCTCCGGATCTGTGTCCTCCTATATCAGATCTACTGCTATCTCTTTAGATCTATGCTAGATCTGCCAATATCTCCTCAGATCTGCAACCTCAAAGGCTGGATCTGATGTTATCTCTTCAGATCTAGGCTGGATCTACCAATATCTCCTCAGATCTGCAATCTCCCAAGCTGGATCTAATGCTGTCTCTCCAGATCTGCAACCTACAGAACCAGATCTGCAAATATCTGCTCAGATCTACAATCTCCAAGGCTGGATCTATCAATATGCTTCAGATCTGCGTCCTCCTCTTCCTGCTGGAACAACGTCCTCACTCCAAGACTGATCTGCGTCCTTCCTTCCCTCTGGAACAGCGTCCTTCCTCCCAGATAGGAACTGCGTCCTTCCTCCCAGATAGGAACTGCGTCCTTCCTCCTCCTGAAACAGCGTTTTACCTGCTAGATCTGCGCAGCCACAAGAGGGCTTCTTCCTCTCCGAATCTCCACCTGAAACTGCTACCAATTCCCACTGAAACTGAAGGATGAAACTCAGAAAATAACCTTACTAGGGCAGGCACTCGAAGTCCCCCGAAGCTAAGGGTGAAACCCGAAATAACCTTACCAGGGCAGGCACTCGAAGTCCCCCGAGGCTAAGGGTGAGATCTCCGACCGGAGACACTCGGTTGCACTAAACAGTGCTGCAGACCGACTAAACAACCGGCGTGCTGAAGCAGACAGAAGTCTAGCTCTCAATATCAATATTAAATCAAGCATGTCCAAATGAGGTGAGAACCCCACCTTTTATAATGCTAAACTCCCTCCAAAACCTTAACTGCGTCCTTCACTCTCCTTGGCCTGCGCAGTTAACCTTGGGTCAGCCTGATGCCTCCCCATCATACTCATGTGGACCCCCAAGGCCCCCTCTCTAAGTTATAACATCCATCAACTAGGAAAAGAACACTTTATTTATAAAGTGAGGTGACTAAGGTGAGGTGACCCCTCTTATTTCTCACTTTATTTATTACTTCTAGTTAAAGCGGCAAAATTAAACAAAAATGAAATATTCCAATTAGCAAAGCTAATTGGGAATATTACAAAGATTCACACTCTGCTTTATTAATACTGTTAATTATTTAATTTCCCTAAGTTTAGACTTAGGCAACACATTAAAATAATTAATTATTTTAATAAAGCAAAATTCGAGTAGAATTTCCACAAATGATTACTGGGTTCTCTGTAATAATGCTGTCCAAGCTTCTCCTCAAAATTTGAGACTTGGAACACTTTTTGATGCTATAAAAATCAACACTGCTCTCGTGGAGTTCACTTGCTACTTGAGAGTTACGCTCAATGGCAACATGCGAAAGATGACTAGCTAGAATTAAACTTTCTAATATGCTGTGTCAGTAAAGCCTGAAAATTTGATGAATTTATTTTCATTTTCAATTTCTGGCAGCACCAAAGTCTGTTATTCTAATGGTTATGCCGTAAAGTCTTTTATTCAAAACGTGTGCTTTTATTTTTTACATTTCTGAAAATACGTTCAAAACTGACCATGACTTCGGGGTGTCCAGCTCTAAACCTGCCATTATTTGCCATTTGATGTGTGATATGGCAGTGAGAAAAGCTTCGGTATTAGAGGCGACCACAACTATCTAGGATCTAAAAATATCTATAGAACTTTTGATTGTCTTTCTCAGATGGTGTTGTGTTGGTATTATTGCTAAGGAACTCTAGTGAGAAAATAAATTGTCACAAATTTGTGAATATTCAGAGATACTCTGTGTACTGTCTTTAAGGAAATTCGTCTTTGGATTTGTCGTGTGGCATAAAAACATAGTCACAACAATGGAACTAAAAAGGAGAGAAGCTACAATAATCCAAATCAGTGTTTTAAAAAACGACTGGACTGACTCGGATTTGGCCGAGCTGACTGAGCCAACTCACTGGCTGGACCGACTCGGTAGAAAACAGGTTCGAAGGCCGATTTGTGACCGAACCGTCCGAGATGGTCACCGACTCCGCTGGTTTGGTCACAAAACCAGCCGGATCGGCTGAGTCCGAATTAGACTGATCGAGCCATACCGAGTCATTGAAACCGAACCGATCAAGTCAATACCGAGTCATTGAAATCGAACCAGCTGAGTCGACACTGAGTCGGAGTCGAGCCTTGGCTTGTTCCGTACCCGAGTCAGAGCTTTAAAACACTAATCTAGATAGAGCTAATTTAATCACAGAGTGCACAAAATACGGTGGACAAAGTGGTATATGACACAGTTTGCACACTCGGTGATCAAAATATAGCGGGTCTCGTGTAAGATATGATTCCAACAACCTTGGTAAGGTCCGAGAGTTTGCAACCTCGCTCTAATACCATGTGTAGTGACTGTTGTTAATGTTCAACCAGATGAACAAATTTCCTGTAAATTCTATCAAATTAAATGCAATTGCGTAGCTGATTCTCCCGTCTGGTGTCGATCTACGTTGCTCCGAGTCTTCTGCTTACGTTACCAAACCAATCGAATCCTCCCTGCTTATCTGGGATCAACCTCTACGGTTCCTAGATCTAGAGGACTTTGAGATGGAAGTCCACTGGCCCTTATGCCCAAAACTCCAAGAACAACTCAAATTTCCCAACTTTCAGTTCAAAATCAAGTCCCGGGCCCATCCTTCCAACTCCCTTCCCCCGATCTCTTGCAACTTCCCCCCCTATATCCAAGAGTTTCTCCCCCTGCCAGGAAGCATGCACCGCCTTTGCATAAATATCTTAGGGATAATAAATTCATACTTCCTCTTTGCTTTCCATTTAACGTGGTCAGAGACGGGTGTCCTTTAACTTAAGTGTTGAGATTTTGGGGTAGCAACAGATGTGCTCTAGCTCCCAAATTTTGTGGAGGAGCTGGAGTACATGAGATCTCCAAGACCCAGAAAGTGTTTAGAAGAATTCCATAAGGTTTAAGAGACATTTAATTAATTAATTTTTTTAATTAAGGACCCTAAGTCTAACTTAGGAAAATTAAAAGATTAAAGTGAATTAAATTAAAAATGTGATGAGAATGACTTAAGTGACGTGGATCAAACAACTTCTAATCTTTGCCGTCGATTAGAGATTAGATCACGACCGCTTATGTTTCAATGAGAAAAGTATAAGAGAAGGGTTTGAGGTCAGTTGGAGAACACACACATTGGCGGGGCACTGAAGCTAAGCTGGAATTCTAGGGCGTGGTTTGCTAAGAATTTCAGATGCAGTTTGTAGTACGACGAGGGGCAGTATTGGCAAGGGGATGGTTTGATACCAGGCCAAGAGTACAACAACGACAGAGAGGCAACATACCAGAGCAACGCAGAGGCAGCCAGAAGCTACGTAGTCCAGCAGAGGCCATGCAGGACTGATGCAGGCCTAGTCAGGGCAGCGCAGGGGCAACTAAGCCCTTCAGGGGTGATGCAGGTCCTTCCAAAGCAGCACAGAGGCTGATGCAGAGGGTTGAAGAGCAGCGCTGGGGTTTTCTGTGGGCCAAAAAGGGCTCGAGTTCTGTAAATCCCGTTTGAGGGTGTGAATCACCCATATTTTCTGTCTTCGAGGATATAGGTATTGTTGCCGTGTATTTTTATCTGTAGGGTAAACCATTTTGGTGCCTAGAAAATGTTGTACTCAGATTCTGAATAATAATGAAAACCCTCCAGAGCTAGCTGCACTGGTTTTCCCGCATTGGGTTTTTCCGGGGACATCTGTCCGAAAAATCTGTGTCAGTTTGTCATATGAGCATGCTATTCATTAAATGATCTGTATGTGTGGGCTGTTATATGTTTTTACTTCGACGTTTTTCTGAATATTCAGATTAATAACTTGTGTATTTAATCAAGTAGAAGTAAATCAAGAATTAACAGTCGGATTTCTTAGATTAAGAAATTTTCACATGGTATCAGAGTGATTGCAGATCGAGCTGGATTTCCAGCAAATCGGCTGAAGAAATTTGTGCTGCAGAGAGCAGCTGAAGCAGTAGAGAATCCGAAGAGGGCAGCGCAGCACTATGAGGACACAGTCCTAGTAGAGGCTACACAGGGGCTGACGCAAACCCAGTTGGGTGACGCAGAGATAGCGCAATGCCTTCCAGAGGGACGTAGGAGCAACTTGCGCTGAGCCAGTCTGCTCACGCAGAGGCCAACCAAGGTGACACAGTCCAGTTTTGAGTACTGCACTGATTTGCCCTGTTCCGGAAGCATAGCAGAGGTAAGATCTCCAGACCATACAGTCAAGCCAGACCAGGCAAGTCCTTAGCGGTAAGTGAGGTCGAGGTATAGGTTTGAGGGCTATGTTTCCCTTCAGGGTCTATTTCGAGGAAAAGAAATAGGTTTAGGTTCAAGGTCTAATCTTAGTATGATTCCAACCTCTTATTAATTATAGCTGGCTCAATAACTTATACGTTACAACACACCTCAAACCATTACAGGAGCAGTAGGAACACCTACTCTGAGGTCTTCAACAGTTGTTGGTACGGTGGATATTATGCCGGTGCAGAATCGTGCCTAAGCTAAGTTGGCAAAGAGCGGGAGGAGAACAACTGCTCAGCAGATTTCATTGCCAAAAAAATCTGAGGATCGATCGTAGGGTGATTGAAGAGAGCTGATTTGTTGTGTTTGGCAGATTTCCAAGGGAGGAAATCAGGTGTTAGAGGGAGCAGAGGGTACCTTTCTCGCCAAGGACCCTAGATTCGAGTTTTTGTTGAGAGTAACAGTAGAAGTGGGGAGAGGAAGATCTGTTCCGACAAATTATTTCAAAGCCGATGGCACCACACAGACTGCGTGATCAGGATAGGTTGGACGACCTGTCTAACTTTGCTATCTGGAAGGCCAGAATCTTGGTAGTTCTGGAGGCATATGGCTTGCGGGAGCATGTAGAGAGTGTCTTGGCTACTCCAACTGATGCTATTCTTCTGGCAAAGCATAATGAAGCAGCGACACATGCCAAGCGCTCCATCATGGACAAGGTTGAGGATCATGTGGTACCACACATAGTCGAGAAGAAGACAGCTAGTGAGATGTGGAAAGCTTTAACCACAATGTATCAAGGAAAATCCGTCCAGAGGAAGATGCTTCTGGAGAACCAGTTGAGGTCATTTATGATGACCAAGGGAGAGGAAATCGATCCTGTCCTCTTCATGTTGCAGTCGATTCGGGAGCAAATGACTGCCATGGGGGTCAAGGTGAGGATGATGTCATTGTGAGGACTGCTCTAAATGCAGTCACAGAGGACTGGGAAACGTTTGTCCAAAGCATCTTGGGCAGAGTGGACCTTCCAAACTGGGACGATATGTGGGCTATCCTCCGACAAGAGGAGATCCGCCGAATCACCAAGAGGTAGACCAACATTGGATCAAGCAAGGTGAAGAAGGAGGAAGAGGACGATGCAGCCTTGGCATCTAAGAAGCAACAAGGGAAAAAGAAGCGTGATCTATCTAAAATCAAATGTTTCCAATGTGGTGAACTTGGACACTTCGCCAGCAATTGTCCTCAAAGGAAGAAGGACAAGGAAGCTTGTAGTTCGAAGGCTGCGACAACTAAAGAAGACGATGTCCATAACGATGATGTAGCCATGAGCACTCATGAACCACGGAGGTGGGGCGATATTGATCTTTAGAGCAGCTACAAAGTGCTGGCGGGATCCTTGAATAGCCCAACTCTTGGATCACATCCGTGCTACGAGAGGCTTAAGACAGTAGCAAGGAATGACTGGAGCAGTGGGTGCAGAGGATCACGGATGAAGCATAGGCATAGGCTGGGACGCTTAAGAGGGAGCAGCACATTGCAGAGGCAACAACAACGTAGAAGCAACAACGTAGAGGGGCTGATGGGAATTCAACAACGTAGAAAAGGCATGCTTACCCAGTGCAAAGGCTTTAGGAGGACAACGCAGAGTAGCAGCCTATGGAGCTTCAGTGATGAGATGCAACCAGACTGACTTGTTTGTCATTGGGCAGGGTTCTTTTAGTTGCTTACTCTCAACAACTGAGTTGCAGTGCACTAGTTGGTAGCACGATGCAACAATTTGAGAGGGAGCTGCAGTACGGATGTAGCAGTGACGGTGATAGAGTCACGGGCAAAAGTACAAAGAGCAGCTGTAGCGCAGTGATGAAGGGTAGTAGGACAAACATTAGCGCGGAGACCGATGCTAAAGATCAGAGCAGTACTTCGGGTTGAAGTGTATTGCTAGAACACATTCCTCGCTAAGAGGGAGTGTTGAGATTTTGGGGTAGCGTCGAATTTGCTCTAGCTCCCAAATTTTGTGGAGGAGCTGGAGTACATGAGATCTCCAAGGCCTAGAAAACATTTAGAAAAATTCCATCAGGTTTAAGAGATATTTAATTAATTAATCTATTTAATTAAGGAAGGCTAACGCAATCCAGGAAGGCTAACGCAGAGGGCTGAAAAGCAGCGCTGGGGTTTCTGGTGGGCTAGAAAAGGCTCATGTTCTGTAAATCCCGTTTGAGGGTGTGAATTTGCCATGTTTTCTGTCTACAAGGATATAGGTATTGTTGACGTGTATTTTTCTTTGTAGGGTAAACCAGTTTGGTGCCCAGAAATTGTCGTACTCAGATTCTGCATAATAGTGAAAACCCTCTAGTGCTAGCTGCACCGGTTTTCTCGCATTGGATTTTTTCGAGACATTTGTCTGAAAAATCTGCATGTCCCTTTGTCATATGAGCGTGCTATTCAGTAAATGATCTGTATGTGTAGGCTATTATATGTATTTACTTCGATGTTTTTCTTAATATTCAGATTAATAACTTGTGTATTTAATGAAGTATCAGAAGTAAATCGAGAATTAATAGTGGGATTTCTTAGATTAAGAAATTTTCACATTAAGTGGTCACTATTGGTAATCATAAATGTGATTTTCCCCTTATTTACTTCAAGGTTGTTGCTCCTTCATTTGATAATCCCTATTTAAATATCCACATAAATGTCATATTGCATAATGTATTATATGGATATTTATATTTATATTTTAATAGGTATTATGTTTACATTTTATTTTGTATGACACACACACACACACACACACATATATATATGTACATAGTATTTACTTGTTTATTTTGTAGAATATAATTTTGTATTATGATAGCGGTAACCACATTAAGTACCATGTTCATTATATGTATTTTATATCTTGGCGAGTTAGGTATTTACTTAGTACTTTCAATAATTAAGTCATTTATCTTTATTTAAATAGTCATCATAGCCACTCAGTGTATATATATTAGCGCAATGCATGTGATGCATGGATAGGTAGCTATCATATGCATGCCTCATAGTTTAGGATTTCCTTTCTGCAAATTAGTTTAAGGTTTTCTTTCAACAAGACAATGCATAATGTGTTCAATTCCGCAAAACTAGAATACAATTGTTTTCCTTTAATTTCATACAGAGGGGTATATATTTGAGGCAAATCGAATTTTCATCCGATCAATTTTTGTTCTTGTGTTTCAAAGTCTTTATCTGTGAAAATTTTGGGGCATTTCAAGAATCTGTATGGGTATAGGGCTTATCAAAGCCGCCTCATATATGTCTGTTGGATTGGTTTTTCCCATTGCAACCATGATCTGTCTCCACCATGTCTTTATATTGCATGTGGGCATACTCAGTTGTGTCCATTGCAGCAGAAGTGTCACCAGTGTCAAATGCATTCACGCCATTAGGGTTGGTAATGTTGATTGCCTAGAACTTGAGACTCTTGTAGTTGATCTCTAAGGATTTGAATCTGAGGAATATATGTACAATCATATTATTGAAAGATAGCTATGAAGCATGATATGAAACCAACTAGAATATGAAATTGAGCACTATCCTTTACATAAAAGAAGAATGATGTCATATTGAAAATATGCCGACTTGGTTAATCTAGAAGCAAGAAGCCGTCTAGATTCATGTCCCTTTAAAAGGTTTCAATAATGTGATCGTGTAGTGTGATTTCTCAAATGATCTTCAAGTTTTTCAATGAATTAAAGGTCGATCAAGTTGCAAGTCAGTGAATGAAAGGTTTAGTGTTAGATTTGAAATTTTTTGAGAAGCCTAGGGTTTGGAAGATTGAAATGATTGCCATAGGACTTACGGACAAATCTCAAGGAATGATGAAGTTGTAAAATGAATGATAGGCTGAATGGGTTGGTAAATTCCTAGATTGATCAAGGTTTGAAGTTAAAACCCTATTTGTTCAAATAAACAAACCCTAGCCAATAGCTGATATAAAGGGTTGAGAAATTTTTTGGGCTTATGAATTGATTACTAAAATATCTGACATCTTGTTGATAAGGTTGATTTGTAGGTCGAAATCAAGAGGACTAAAGATCAAGAGGGAGCTGTTTTGATCTCAAAAGATATGGATCTTGTATTTCTTTGTTTTAGTTAATACTGACATTGCACTGTCTATTTTTTGTAGAACCCTAGGTAGGGTTTGAAAAGGAAAAATCTAAAACTAATAGTCTAACTCAAATTCCTTGTTAATAATGTTGAGTACTTCGTAATGATATGGATAATATGAGCTCATGATGATATGTCCTTGATGAAGTATATTTTTAATGTTGAGGATGATGTATGCTCCTTGAAAAGTAATAATGTACTCCTTGTTGATGATAATATGAAGAGGACTCTTTTATGTTGATAATAACTATATGACTCCTTAATACTAATAACTTGGATTCTTTTAAGGACAGGTGATTAATGTAGACTCTTTAACAACATGGACAATGTCTAACTTCTTGATAATATGGATGAAGTTGTCTCATTGATAGTGATATAGACAAGATTTCTTGACGATGTGGATGTGATTTCTTTATTGATGTTAATGCAAAACTCCTTGAAGATATGGATGATGGACTCCTTGATGATGTGAACTCTTTGATATGGACTCCTCGAGGATGTTGATATGGACTCCTTAATGATGAATGATGTGTACTCTATAATACTCCTTGATGATGGTAATGATGTGGACACGTTCTTGATGATGTGGAGTTGTTGAGGATGAAGATGATGTGAACTCATTGATGATGAATTGGATTAGACTCCTTGATGATGAAATGGACTCGTTGATAATGTGGATTCGTTGATGACATCGACTTGTTGATGATGTTAATGATGATAATATGGACTCGTTGATAATAAATTGGACTCCTTGTCTCTGTATAGATGTTTTTTAGTCTTATTGTTTTTGAGATTATGCATCCTTATTAAATAGGTACTCTTTCATATTAGTGAATAATTTTTTAAACACTGATGTGATCAAAGTAACAGTGATGAAAAGACCCTCTGGTATGAACCAAATGGTTCATTAACTGAGAATCCATAATAAACATGACAAAGCCATGGAATCCATAAAAGATAAAATGATAATTGTTTATATATGAATGAGATGATCCAAAATGACACAAAGGTGAATTGATTAAATAGAATTTTATGGGGTTGGTCATATGAAGCGCTGCGATGTAATATCCCAAATCGGGAATAAACAGTAATATAAAGCACAATAGAATAAAACCTAGAGCAACATAAAATACACCATCAAAACACACAAATTGGAGCCAAAAATAACTGCTGAGCCATTTTATTAATTTGCTTGGAAAGAGTACAAATCAGGTGCTGGAAAGTTTGCACTTGGGCTTGCTGAAGGCAGGCTGAAGGGAAACTGAAAACCAAGCTAAATCTTCTGCTGGAAGTGGCTTTGCGTGGCTCTGTCTCTGCGTTGCCTAGCCCAGAAATGCTGCGGCTGGCTAACTTCGAACTGCTGGATAGGTTGCTTCCCTTGCTCAGAAAATTCCGGGAATTGGACAGCGGACTCTACTCAACAAACCCACATAAACCTGAAAGGGTTTGCTCAAAGCTTGACCCCAAAAATTGGTCCTCTTGGGCTTGGCTAACTGAACTACTGGGGAAATCAAACCACTTGAGGCAACTGCTGGGAAATGCCTCCGGAATGTTGCAAAAATCCTTGGTAGGAGGTGGCTAGCCTCCCCTCCAAATCTTGTGATGAGAATTCTCTTCTCCACAATCTTCTGGCACCAACACCGCTCTGCACTGCGCTGTCTCTTCCACCTTTGTGCAATCTTGAAAGGGCTACATTATCCCCTGTAGCTGCTGTTGGATAATTCCGTCACAAAATGTAGAACTCCTCTCCTGAGTGGGCACTAGAAGTCCCTGGAGGCAGAAGTTGGGATCTTCGCTTGAAGATCTCATGTGTTAAACAACACTGCTGACTTGGCTCTCGAATTCAAGCATGCTCAGTCAAATTGACAAGTAGAAATTGGCTAAATGAATAAGGAATGGGGCCTTCCTTCTTCCTTTATTTCCTTGAGGCTCAACGCACTCCTTGGGCTCCACCTTGGCCTGTGCTGCCTCTTCTTGAGCCACTCATGTGTTGCCTTCCTCCAACCATTCACACACTGCCTTCTTCGTGCCCCCTCCACGCTGCCATCGAAGGACAACTCGACCCCACCACTAGAGCCGCAATTGTTTCTTAGTAACTTTAGGAAGTGGCTTTATTTTGGCCAAATGTTATTTGTGGGTCCTGTTGTATCTTAAGAAACAATCCCTTGGCTATGGTAAAGAATTAGTGTTCAAGACATTTATATATATATGTCACAGAAATATTATATCGAATGGTCTTTGCTTAATCATCTTCAGAAATTTATTATAAAACCCTCCAAAATTTGATGCAACAAATGCTTCACAATTCCATTATTTGCTGATATTAATTGGAGTGATAAGAAGAATATGAAGGAAGGAAGCCCAAACTGATATGCTGATAAACAGAATCTATCGCTTTAAACTTCAGAAGAATTTTATGAAAGTGGAATAGTTAAAATGAAGGAGCGCCCATTAAGGATATTTAACTCTTATTCACATATGTAAAAAGAGACCTGCAACTTCATTACTTCATTTTATTCATAGAAAGAAAATACAGAATGGAAACTGGGAAACATATCAATAACAACAGATGCAGGAATCTTGATCTTCATTCATTAATCATCAGAAAATTGAGTACAAAATTTGCAGTGGTCCAAAGGTCCAAAACTCAGAACCCTTTCCTTTCTTCTCATTCTCATTAAATACAATGTAAAACAGTTTATAATTGTTGAAACTACTCCTAACTGCTCAAACTACCTGGAACTTCTTAAACTGCCTATTACATATCATCGAAATGTCTTATTACAATTACACTTTTTTAACAGAGATGAAATAAAACTAAAATCCTAATCTATTTGCTGAATATGAATTGGTCCCGCTGCTGCTGTATTCTCTTGATTAGCTGACTTGTATTTCTTTGAAGTTGCGAGATCATTAGGTAGAACAATCATCCAAGCTTTTGCATTTCTTCCACACTTCAATGTTTGTCTTAGGTGAGTTAATCAACCTGTGTTACCCCAGTCTAAAGACAATGATCCTATTGAATGTTGGTCTCTTTGTAAATAAGGTCTTCACCAACCATAATAGCTGAAAATGCCTCTAAAGAAAGTTAATAACTGTTGCTCCTTTCAAAATCCGAGTCTTCTCATGAGTGTTATTCACCTTGCTTTTTGCTAATATCATTAGTGGTTCATAAGAATTCCATGATAAAAGACTACCTCCAAGGCCCCAGCATGATGGCAATCCTGCCCTGGCTCTTTTGTCATACAGATTGTCAAACTTGTTTACTGCTTCCTTAATCTCTGTCAACTTCTTCTCAGTGATCTTCCTGCAATCATTTTTAACAATCAATTTGTTAATCTCTACAACATATAGAATCCTATCTTTAATCTCATTTTCCTCTAACTCTTGATCAGTCTTTGAATCAATGAAATCAATAAATTTCTTTGCCCAAATAGCTCTGTTAATAGTCTTCTGCTTGTCTACCATAACTTGCTTCTCAAAATCCTTGATAATGCTTTTTTGTTTTGATACAATAGTCAGAGATCCCCAAGCTGCTTTCATTTCTTCAATGATTTCATTCTAGATGATGTCCTTAGCCTGTATTAGAGATATATTTCCCTTCAATTTCTCCGTTAGACTCTTAATCTTAGCATCAGCTGTTTGGCAATCTGTCCTATATTTATTAATCTCCCCATCCTTGGCTTGCATTATTTTTGTTTCTGTCTCCAGATCATTTTGTGCCCTTTTGAGATCTTTCTCTGCCATCTTCAGTTCAATGTTCAATTGAGATATCTGTGCTGCTGGATCATCATTGCCAGATAGCAAAATAATAGTGCAGGAATGAGAATCAATTTGATTTTGTAATGACAACACAATTTCCTTCAACTTAGTAATTTCTTCTTCTTTCTGCAGGAGCTGCTGAAGAAGGCTCTCTTTCTCACTTTCCACTTCTGCCACCTCTGCTGCCATAGAATGTTCTCTCGTAGGTAACTTCAACTTTTTCTTCAACACATAAATTTTTGATTCTGCACTTTGTAGCAACTTCTGCACAACAGACCTGTCATTTGGATCTACTCCAATCTTTACAATTATTTTCTTGAGTTCTTCATTCTGTGTTGTTAAAGCCATGGAGTTGGCTTTCTCTAATTTCAGTTGCTTGATCACCTTCCCTAGCATGTTTTCAGCCTTAAGAGCCATTGCATTAGTTTTGGTCAAATCATTTACTATCAATTAACCTGTTTGCATATGTAAATTTACTTTATCAAGCAAAGGAATCTTTCTTACATCAACAGTTAAATTTACAATATTGAAATTATTTGATGACTCTATAGTCATATCAGACGGGTGAGAAAGAGCAATCTTAAACTGATCTTTTTCAAGATCCATGGCAGTCAGCAATCTTGTTTGATCTGGAGTTATTTGATTCTTAGCCTGTGGCTCCATGCTAGCCTTCATCCTTTGATTTCTTTCAACAATTTGAGCAAATACTTGTTTAATCAAAGGTACTTGTTCTTGAGCATCTCCATGTCTTCTTGGTGAGGCTGGGACATTTTGCTCATCTCCTAGTTGAAGTGAGAAACCAGGTTGAGCACTTGCTAAGTCTTCATTGAATTTTGTCCTCTTTTCAGCTCTTTGCTTCTCATCTTCATAATCTACAATTGCTTCTTTATTTCTCTTGCTTGATTTCTCAGATATGATAGGACTTTGTATATTAGAGCCAACAGAACCTGCAAAACCCTTATTTGCTAGCTTCTCTATGTCAAGTCTGCTTTCATGAACAAATGCTGAGTAACCATTTTCAATTCTCCTATTTGAAATCACTTTATGGGGGTCATAAGTCCACTTATCTCCTAACAGTAAGTGCATTCCATCTAACATCATATTAACTTCATCAGCTGCTTGTCTCATGTTGACTATAAACGGACCCATAGACATAGGTAGCTTAAACATATGCCCCTTTTTCATAGGTACAAAATGTATTTGGTCAACATTCAAACTCTGCCTAATGAACTCTAAAGCAAATAATCTCATAGGCACAAATATAGGAAGCCTATATGGTTCTACCTCAGCCCCATAAAGTCTAATCTCTGAGTAGTCTTCATAAACATACCAATCTCCAAATTTACAATTTGTTCCCAACTGCAGAAACTCTTGAGCCTTTGGCAGGAAACATGGGGGAGAAACCCCATTCAAAATCTTATATGCAGTAGACATGAAATGATTTGAAAAATCAAACAGACCCTCCTCATTTTGTTCCTCTCTTACTACATCAGTCCAAAACACTACTGACTGCCTCTTTTTATTTGCATCCATAATATTTAACCCTAAATGCAAGAATTCTTCCACATTTTGATATAAAAAGAGGTAAATGATAAGAGAAGGGAACCTGAATGACCCAGTGAGTGATAAAATCATGAGTTGAGTATTGAGAACTTCTTGCCAATATGAAGGAATATCCAGCACTACTCATGGCTTCATCATCAATGCAAATAGTCCTAGAACTGATTTGTCAATTATGCTGTAATCTTCTTTTCCCAATATCTTTGAAATACACCTGAGCACCGACTAAACTTCTGCGTCGAAAACGTCCATGGAGAATTCTTTGCTGTCCGGAACAAACCGCTTCGTATCTGGCTTCAGGAAAAAGAAAAACTGATTGAATTCTTGACCTGCAAGGCTATCATAATGTGCTATCAATGACTCGTCAGTGAATTGAACATAGTTGCTGACTCTAGGTAACGTAGGGCTTGACGAATTAACAGGGCTGAGACTTGTAAGACGTTCTCTCCTAGACAATTCCTTACAAAGCATTTTCCAGGGTACATAACAAACACTAGCCAGTGCACAAACTCAGGAAAAAGGTGCGTTCTTGGAATACATGCAGACAGTACACCTGTTTTGGCCATGGCGGGGAAAATTGGACATGCTTTGTCATTTAGACAGACTTGTTGATAGAATTGAAGGTGTTCTAAAGAGCACACAGTGTCTCGGATATCCCTCTCAGTGTCCATGAGAGGATTATGGCTGGATGAGCCGGAAAGAGATGAACGCTTAGCCATAATTCTGCTTAGGGTGGCGAACAACGACAAGGTGGCGGAGAACAATGAAAGACACAAGTGCAATCAAATTGACAAGAACAGAGAAACAACAATAGCCTTGCGAAAAGAGAAACCAATTTTAAATAGGTGGTGCGGGGTTTATGAATTAAATGCTGAGTTGACGCGCCAAAAGACCGTTAAATGGTACCATGACGTGGCTGAAAGCTGTCGCCAACTAGCGGCTTACGTCACTGCAGGAGGCCTCAAAGGTATGGAGCGCTCATCGGGGTCATACCCCTGTAGTTAATCTTGACCGCAGATCTTGATTGACCCCTCAGTCAACGGGGTCAACTGCAGAGGCACCCTCTCCATTAAGCCGTGCGTCGAATGTGCCCGCGAGTTGCTGCTTTTATCTCCTGACAAACAAATCTTCGGATCCTGCTCACATACTAGGTCGGTCATTAACTGAACGCTGGGACCCATCTTCACGAATCTTTTAAAGTATTGAACTTTAAATTTATACAAAAAATTACTTCTTTGAGTTAAAGTATGGGAAACTTGTACTTTAACATACATTTTTTATATTTTTCCTTTTTTTTGTATGTTGAAAAATTAAAATAAAGGATATTGCAAATGAGCCACAACAGGTCCCCTACCTACTTTATTTCTGTCCAACATTAGGAAAGGCAAAAATTAATCAAAATTAAGATTCCAATTAGCTGAAATGCTAATTTGGAATATTTACGTCCTCCACGCCAAAATGTTGCTTGTCCTCAAGCGACTGCAAAAATGTATGCTGAAGAATCTGTTCCCCTTCCCAAGTGGCATCCTCATCTGGAAGGTTCCTCCATCTGATCAAATACTCCTTCACCACCCTGCTCCTTAAATGTTCTCTCTGGTATCTAGGATGGCCTTGGGTTGAAGCACCAAATATCCCTCATCATCTGTAGGAAGGAGCTCAATAGCTATTGACACTTGCTGTCCTAAAGCCTTCTTCAGGCATGATACATGGAAGATGTTGTGGATTCGGCTCCCCTGTGGAAACTTCAGCTCATATGGCACCTCCCCAACTCCCCTGACAACTCTATAAGGCCCATAGAAGCGAGGCTTGAGCTTCTCGACTCCCTTTTTCTCAATATGGATTGCCTGTATGGTTGAAGTTGGATGTACACCAAGTTCCTTACGTTGAACTCCCTCTCTACGCGGCCCCGGTCTACATACATCTTTTGTTGGTTCTGCGCTGTCCTTAAGTTTTCCTTGAGAGCCCTGAGGATGTCCTGACTCTCTTGGATCCAATATTTGGCCCTGGGGGCCTTACTAGTTCCAAACATGGCATAAAAAAACGTCAATGCATCATAACCTTATAAAGCACAGAAAAGGGACATACCAATAGACATGTGGAAAGTGGTGTTGTAGTAGTACTCCCCAAAGTGCAGCCATCGCAACCAGGCCTTCTGCTGCCCTGTGACATAGTTCCGCAAGTAGCCTTCTAGCCACTTGTTCACTATCTCCGTCTGCCCATCGGTTTGCGGATGGTAGTTTGTGCTCAGTGTGAGCTCTGTGCCCACCAGTGGGAACAACTCCTGCCAAAAGCCTCCCATAAATTGTTATCCTGGTCACTGACTATGATTTAGGGAAGTCCATGCAACCAGAAAATGTCTCTAAAGAACAACTCGACCACCTGTGAAGCTGTGTACCGATCTGAAATGGCAAAGAAATGTGCATACTTCGTCAGTTTGTCAACCACGACGAAGATACAGTCCTTGCCCTGCACCATGGGCAACCCTGTGATAAAGTCCATCAATATGCTCTCCCACTGCCCCTCCGGAATGGGAAGCGACTGCAATAGTCCTGTTGGATGGGTTAACTCCCCTTGTTCCTCTGGTAGACTACGCACTCTCGGACATGTCGGAGTACATCCTCCTTGAGGCTCTTCCAGGAGAACCTCCCTCTGATAGCCCTGTAGGTTTTGGTGAACACCTGGTGCCTTGATAGTGGGGAGTCATGAGCTGCATGCAAGATCTTCTCCGGCAATCGAGAGTTGGCTGTCAAAAAGATCCGGTCCCGATAATAAATGACTTCATCCATCACTCGGTACCAGTCATTCGTCACCTATCCATCCGACACCTCGCATTCAAACTAGTCCTTCGAATACTCCACCAATAACTCCGCCTTCCAATCTGCGTCTATACTCATCAGGGAGAGGGATGCTGGCCTCTGTGACAAGGCATCAACCATCACATTATTCTCCCCTTTGACATACTCAATGTCAAAGTCGTAGGCCTGGATCTTACTGACCCACTTTTGCTGTCTCTCCTAGAACTGCTTCTGCTCTAGGAAATACCAGAGGTTGTTATGATTGGTCTTAACCTTGAACCAGTTCCCCACCAAATACTGTCTGAACTTGGCTAGTGCATGCATGATGGCCAACATCTCTTTGTCATATATCGGGTAATGCCTCTCATGAGGCAAGAGCTTCCGGTTCTCGAAAGCAATGGGGTGACCATCCTACATCAAAACTGCCCCAACTCCTACCTCGAATGCATCACACTCCAGGACAAATGGCTTGGTGAAATCAGGGAGTGCAAGTATTGGGCAGCTACTCATCACCTGCTTGAGGCAGTCAAAAGCCTCCTACGTTATGGGGTCCGAGTGAATGCTCCCTTCCTGTTCAAATCCGTGAGGGGTGCAACTAACTGAGAGAAGCCCTTCACGAACTTCCTGTAATAAGTGCAGATCTAAGTTGAACGAAATAGGGAAACGAAAACGAGTTTCCGAAACGGGAAGCGATACCAAACGCGACCTCCCCAAATTTTGGAAACGGGGAAATGCGATATATATATATATATATATATTATAATTAAGGACATTTAAGAAATGTTATGTGAAATCATAAAACATACATGATAAATTATAATTTATTACATTCAAAGCACAAACTATTACAAGTTACAAAACAATTAAAAAAATATTAAAATACATGCAAACCCAAAAATATTAGAAAAAACACATTTTAGTCGCTTGAACTGGAAGGAAACGCGGCCGTATGTCCTGGAAACGCATTTTCGGTCGTACGGTATGTTGTTATGATAGCCTTCACCTTGTAGGCTCAGCGGAAAAAACTCAGGGTAAATGAAGAAAAACCATTAGAAGTGTAAGTGGGCCAAATATATATAATGGAAGTATGCAAGCCCGCCCCTCATAGAAAGAGTGCGGACAAAGGAGCCGATGCTCCTTTACAGTGAAGCAAAGGCGGGGCCGCGAGCCATACATGGGACAGTCCAAGTAACGTCGCCACGTGGAGGTATTCCGAGGGTACCAAGGACGTTATAAGGAGGGCAGAGCTATACCCCTTGGATGCAAGATGTCACAAGTTGGCGGAGCGGGTTTTAACCATTCCGTGGGGTGGTGGGGCATCGCGAGAGGACTTCACAAGCCCCTGTCGAAACCATTAAAGTGGACCCCTCGAGACTAATAGGTGGCATGAGTAAAAGCAAAGGTAAGGTAAGTTAGGAAAGCCAGTACATGAACAGTACCGGTATTAGCCCGGCGCATGGCTCACACCTACCCGCCTCCTGGTAGCCAACAGCCTAATGCCACGCGCCCCATTATCGACGTCCTTATGACGTCAGCGCTTCAAGTTGGTACCCAAGCCTCGTTTTTTGTAAATCTATGGCCTGTTTAACCTTATCTTACGCCCATTCTTGGTAAAACACTTGTTTTTACAAACTCGCCGTGCAGTTAAGCTTGAACTCCAGCACCAGGTCGCTTTCAACCCCCCCGTCGCTTTCCCTCTTGGGTATTCCTCATTGGTTACAGGTATTTAGTCGTTCCCACATCTTATAGTTTTCCTTCCGCTTTACTTTTCAAGATGGTCATGGGGAGAGCCAAGCCTAGAAAGTCTGAACCTGAAACCCCGCAAGCCCGCGAGGTCAGGGCAGTCCCTGACCTGAACCTTTCATTGACACACAAGCTCGTATCCGCGACCCTCAGAGCCCTTTCAGTGTCTCTCGCGTCAAACCCGACCTGCTAGAAATCCATGTGAAGTGCCAAGACCGGTTCAGAGTCGTTCAGTCAAGCCTATATTACCAAATTGCTCCGCCCACCTTTCCAGTCATCGAGTTCATATGTTGGCTCAGAGATGCCTACAATGAGTGCAGGGATGTATTTCTTTCGGCTTAGGGAAATAAGGTTTTCCGTATATCTCCTGAGCTCATTAGAGAAGCCCTCCGCTTCCTTCACAGCCAGAAGTATGTCAAGTTCACAGAGTTGTCCCTGTCCCGTCAGTTTTCCAAATTACTCTGGAAACAATAGAGTGAATTCCTCTCTTTCATATCAGACTCTCGTCTCATGGTGATCCTGTCTTCAGATATGGTGCCCTTGACCACATTCAAAGACAATCTCCAACCTGTTCTCGCTTTCATCTCAGGGTTGCTAGGTCTCAGGGAGGTTGAGAGGGTGTCAAAAGAATGCATAGCCCTCCTTTGGCTCATGTCCCAGCCGGATGTTGTTTTGGACGTCCCCACTGTCTTGGCTTCAGCCATTCAAACCCAGTTTCAAGAACTACCCTCTTCGGGGGCTTTCCGGTTTTGCTCACTAGTGTTTTACCTCTTCCTGTTTGAGCACGCTGACAAGTTCGAAGCTTTAGGCCTCGAAAAACTTTCGAGAACGAATGGCCAACCAAGAGCCGTCTTTGAGTGGAACGTCTTAGTATGTCAACAGCCTAACTGGAGGGGTTATTCAAGGTTTTTGAATGAGTTCATGACCATTGCCTACACCATACTTCACGATAGCCCTTCGCCTAGGATTTTTCCCAAGCAAAAGGATTGGTTGCAGTTAGATGATGAGGAGAGCACAGGGGACTGGTACATGTTTGACGACTACACTGAGATCAGAGTCTATGGTGCAGATGTACCCCCCTACCGCCTGCCGTTGTTCCCTGCTATGCAGGTTTTCGCCCTTGAATACATACGTCAAACTCTGAAAGCGGACCAGTTCCACTTCGTCCTTGCGAAGAAAGGCTACATTCTCAAGCTCCCTACCACTATCGACCCTTTCACCGTAAACTCAAGACACACCCTCTCCACAGTGGAGACGTTGCTTCAGGGAATGGATCTAGTACAGGGGAAAGCTTGGCCCAATGACCTGAAAAGAATCCTTTCCAATAGGAAAAGGAAGATTAAGTCCACTGCATATGTGCATGAGACTATGCCCTTCATTGAATGGAGAGCTAACCTTGATACATGGCATTTGGCTTTGCAGATGGAGGGCGAATCTTCGACTGCAGAAGGAAGGGGCGACACTGCTTCAGCGGGTACAAAGAGAAGAGGGCAAGCCGATGAAGCCGATGTTTCAGAGGAACAAGAAGGTTTGGATACAGGGGAGGGATCCCATCCCTCCAAGAAGCAGAGAACTGATGAGGTGGAGATTATCTGGGAAAATCTTCTGCAAGAGGAATTGATCCGGTACGGGGAGCCTGACAAGGGCAAGGATGGTTTCATGGTAAATTACGATGGCGCTTCTTCTTCAGAACCCTCTGGGATATCACAGGCCATTTTGGTCAATAGAGCCAAAGTAAGGGAAGAAATTGGAAATAGAAACCAGACAGTAAGGGAGAAACTCCGAGCAGAATTGGCCGGGTTTGTGGATAAATATCATACTCGGCTCGTCTCAGAGCTGGATATGGACAAAGAACAGTTGATAATACCTATCACAGAGGCAGTGCTAGACCCTACAGCTGATGGAGTTAGTTACCGAGCTTTGGAGGTTGCTATGAAATCTGGCAAAAGTCCCTTTGACTGACAAGCTCGGCCTCCACCAATGCATCGGGGATATGTTAAGAGACGAAGTAGTAAAGCTTGCGCTTGCACTAAGGAAGCTGGAAGACAAGTACAAAGAGGTGTTGGAGAACTAGAAGAAAGAGAGGGCTAGTGCCAGAGGCATCAACAATAACCTGCAAAATCTCAGGAGGATAGTGAAGGAAAAAGGAAGCGACAAAGACGGAATTCGGAAGCAGATCATCCTGGATCTAGAGGCCGAAAACTCAGAGTTGAGGAAGAGACTACACATCCCCCGCGGGCAATATATACAAATAGAGGAGTTAGCCCAGGCGGAAAGAGAGAAATCAGCTCTCGCTGATTCGTTGGCTCGGGAAAGGGATGAGAATGCAAAGACGACCGCAGAAATGGTTGCTCTTAGACAGAAAGTGGCTGAGTTGCAGGGGAAATGGGTCACACACGTGTGCGTTACCCCAACCTCCGATACACGTGGTACCACTCCCGCGCAGCTGACTAAGGCTCTGTCGGACTTACAGGTCTCAGAAAAGCAAGCCCACACAACGCAGCAGAAAATACAGGAGTTGGAAGTTAAGCTAGAAGAAAACGACAAGGTGGTAGCGGCCCTGCATGAAGAGGTGGAAGGAGCGAAAAGGGAGAAGCTGCAACAGGAAAAGGTCATCAAGGAACTGAACAATTAGATGAAAGGAAATGCAACCGTCCTAGAAGCTAGGCGCCTCATTTGGACTGACATTATATCGAAGGTAAAGAAACATTGGAAATATATTACGTTAATGGATGATAAAAAGATTGCGGTCCGATTGTTCAAAGGGAAGTTGCAGGAAGGTCAAGCAGAAGCCGAGGCAAAGGTGGCCATGGCCAAAAGGTATATCACTTACCCAAACGGATTAGACTCTGAAGAGTTAGCTGTCCAAGGGATTCAAGACCGTTTCAAGGGAGTGATGGAAATCAGAAGGGTAATCGAGAAGGAGACTGCGCGTGCAAACGCATTGAGTGGTTTGGAACAGGTTGCCAATGGAGTGGAGCGGTTTGATCAAGAATTGGATGAGTTGGTGAAAGCAAGCCTCCCATCATGCTGGGAGCCTGTAACGACTGCATTTTCAGGTCTAACGGATTATGAAGAGAAGTTGACAGCTGTTATGAATCAGACTGATCTCCCTTATGAGAAAACTACTCGCCTGAAAGCTGAAACAATAATTGCTGCCCTGGGCAAGGAGATTTCCCTTCTCTGTCAGATCAAGCAGTGCTTGGCCGTCCACGTGGATTACTCGGAATTCACTGATATACAGGCCTTAGTGGAGATTTTTGCCACTATGCCCCCACCAGGGGTGACCATATGGCAGAAATGCAGCGAGTATGTCAACATACCAGTCATCACACCGTCCCACCAGTCCCCGCCTCCTCAGAGACACAAAGCTGGCTCATCCTCATCATCAGCGCTTCCAAATCAACCAGCAACAACCACGCTTCGTCATTCCAAAAAATGACACTCATGATCCGGCCCAAGTGGCTTTTTTACTTGTTATTTCTTTTACATTGTAATATCGGGTGAAATCTCCATTTTACCCTATGCATTTTATTTTCTGTTTAGTTGTTTTGTTTTCAGTTGGCACCTTCATTAAGGCCACTATGCAGATGATGAGAGGCGTTTTTCTTTAGCATCAATTTTGATTTTGATAGAGACTAACAACAGAAAAGATATTTCTGTGAACGAATATTGGTCTCAAAATATCTTTTGCAACACTCAGCTGAAGGTTATAAAAGAAGGAACCTGAATCTGAAAGAGGGTTCCAAATTTTCCAGAACAAAGACTGTTAGTCATGAAAGCTCCATTTTGTAAAGTTTTAAGGCATTCTCATAGTATATGTTGAAGGATCCCGTTGGGAAATTAAAGTGGATTTTTCTGTTGTGAGATGGATTCCTTGTGAGATAAGTCACAGTTTGTATTCCCTCTGTTATACTCTAATACAAATGTTTTTGGCATTTCAATCACTCTCTTTATATTACAAGCTGTCGGAATGCGAGTGCTGATTAACTAGATGTGAATTTATCTGTGAAAAGGCACTCATATCTGTTGGTCTATTGCACTTTAAATATGGCTCGAAGCTTGATATTATGTTCATATGTTATATCTCATTTAATGCCTTTCTTCTGATATTAGCTTGGGTAGATTCTTATGTGACAATAGGCCTACTTGTCGTTAATATTCTCTTCATTTACTGTCGTCGTTTCCACACTCCTTATTTTGATAACTATGCACTAAATTTCATGTTCGGCCCTCCTCACACCATTTTAAATCCAGGTTCACCTTTTGATATGTGCTTATAAACCCTTATTGTTATACTATTGGGCATTATTGTTAGTTTCTCTCTGTTCTTGATGTCTTGGTCCCATCTTATGAAATTTTAAAACCATTTCTAAATAAGAGGTCTTGTATTGCCGACCATAGAAAGTTTCTCTGAATCCACTTGGTTTAAGATGTCCTAGGCACTGGTCCTTCACAACTCAGGGCTGTCTCTAGGAGCTACAACACGGTACGTGGAAACACGTCTCCGTTAGGTTTTTTTGGGTGAAACGGGGGTGGGACCCACGTTTCCTGCAACATAGGTGCAGATTCTCACAAATCCCCCCAGCTCGGTGACATTCTTGGGCTTTGGCCAATCTCTGATGGCCCTGATCTTCTCCTCGTGCACTCGTACACTGTCCTCTCCTATAATCTGGCCGAAGTATAGCATCTCTATCAGTCCAAATTCACACTTGGACAACTTGGCATAAAACTTCTACTCCAAAATACGCAGCACTGCCTCCACATGCTGCAAATGCTCCTCCCTTGTTCGGCTATATATTAGGATGTCATCGAAGAAGACTAGCACGAACTTGCTCAACTGGCCACGAAAAATGTGGTTCATACAAGATTGGAATGTGGCTGGTGCGTTGGTTAGCCCAAAGGGCATCACCAAAACTCAAAGTGCCCATAATGGCACTAGAACGCTGTCTTTGGGACATCCTTGTCGCTCACTCGAATCTGGTGGTACCCTGATCTCAAATCTATTTTGGAAAAGAACTTGCCCCCTCAACTCATCCATAAGCTCATCTATCTGCGGGATGGGGTATCTATTTTTCATTGTCTTCTTGTGCAGGGCCCTATATTTTGAGATTTTGAGGTAGCATCGGGTGTGCTCTAGCCCTGAAATTTTGTGGAGGGGCTAAGACACACATCTCCTCCAAAACCCAGAAAGCATTTGGAAAGTGTGTGAGATATTAAAATAATTATTATTTTTAATGAGAACCCTAAGTCTAACTTAGGGAATTAGAAAAAATAAAGTGAATTAATTAAACACATGTGATGAAATGTTCTAAGTGACGTGGATCAAATAGTCTTTTAATCTAAGTCGTCGATAAGAGATTAAATTATGACTATTGATGTGTCAATGAAAAAGTATAAGAGAAAGGCTCGGGGTCAGTTGGACAAACACACACAAAGTCTAAGAGATCGAATACTTCTGACGGAGCAGTGCTCGGACGAAGATCAGATCTGAGTGACTCAGAGTTGCAGGGAGGGGCAGATGCAGTGATTGGTCAGGATGGCCAAGAGTACAGTGCAAAGCAAGGGTAATAGAGATGCAGTGGAGAAACACAACCACAGAGGGAGTTTCGCAGTCCCTCAGGAGGGTGACGCAGAGCCATGCAGGGCCTATGCAGAGGCAGCGTAACATCCCCAAGGAAAAGTCCTGAATTTTGTCGGAAGAAGGGTTTTGAGCCAGGAGAGCTGAAACTGAGATTCAGGAGAGGCAGATCCACGCAGAGCTAGGGTGACTCAGTTCTTCAGCCAGGTTATGTAGGCTTACGTAGTTGCTGTGCAGAGCCAACTGGGGTTTCACTAGTTGCTGATCTGGATCAGTCGGGACTTGCGAGAGTGAGGTATATCTCACATTTTCTCTGATTGCCAAGGTTTTCTCTGTTGGGTTTGCCGAGTTTATGGAACCTTAGATGTACTCAGAAACTGCTGCCTAATAATAATAAACACTCATATCTGCTGCATTGATTTTCTCGCATTGGGTTTTTTCGGGGACATTTGTCTGAAAATCTGTCACGTTGTCGAATGAGCGTACTATTCAGTAAATGATCTGTATGTGTGTAGGCTGCTAGTTGTGTTTTCTTCGGTATTTTCTGGAAATAACTTGTATAATTAAATCACAAGTAGAAGTAAATCAAGATACTACATTAGGATTTCTGTAATGTTGTATTCAGAAATTTTCACGCTATAATCAATACACATTCTTAGCGTACCGCCCTTCTTCTTCACCAGGACAATTGTTGAAGCAAAGGGGCTTGAACTAAGTCGAATATGCCCCAAGGCCAAAAGCTTATGTATGGCCCTCTCGATTTCATCCTGGTAGGCCTTGGGGTACATATATGAAGTAGAGATCACGACTTGAATGCCGGGCTCCAACTTAATGGTGTGCTCAAATCCTCGGCCAAGTGGCTGCCCTGGTGGAATGTCCCCGAAGACCGTGGAGTATCGGTCAAGGATGGCCTATACATCTGGATGAGGGGGTCTAACTGCACCATTTGCCTCTGAAATCCTCAACTCAACAACCCACTCTATATCTCCTTGCCTGAAATCTGCCTTCATCCTATGCACAAAGACTGTCATCGGTGGATACGAATGCATGCCCCTAAGCATCACCGATTTCCATTCTTATCGAGGAACTTCATCTCCAACTTCTGCCAATCTGTAGTGACCCTACCAAGGGTGAAGAGCCATTGGACTCCCAACACTATGTTAGTGTCTGGAATGTCAGCCACAAAGAAATGGTTTGTCACTGAGTAGGTCCCCATGGTCACGATCAAGGCTGGAACCTAACGCATGGACTGCATGGTCCTAGCTCCTGACACTAGCACATAAAATCCATCAAACCCCTCTGTTTGGATACCCCTGCTCTTCACCATCAGAGCATCGATGAAGTTGTGCGTGGCTCCATTGTCCACAAGCACTGAGACACGCTGTCCTTGAAATGACCCTTTGATCCTCAACATCAGATATTTGAGTACCCCACGCAAAGATGCCAGGATCCCTCTGGTCGGTGCAAACGCTGATCCTATTACTGGTGGTGGCGATGGAGGTGGAGGCCCTTCCTCCTGAGATGCTACGCTGTCTTCACCTCCCATCTCAAAGAGTGTCTCCTCTTCTTTCTCTCTGTCTGTGAAGACCTCGATGTAGTGTGCCTTACCTTCGACACACCTGTGACCCGGTGCCAATGGCTCCTGGCATGTGAAGCAAATCTTCTTCCTCCTCAATTCTCTCCTGGTGTCATCATCTAGTGGTTCTCGGCCCTGGTTCCCTCTTGGGGGTGGAGCTCTTGCCTCTCTTCCTCTTTGTTGGAAGACTGGTCTATTGGGCATAGGGGCTTTAACCCTCGACAATGCATCTTGAAGATCCCGTGTTCTCCCAATTGCATCTTGGAGCGTAGTGGGTTGTGTTGACCTCACCAGCCCACGCAATAGCTCTGCCAGCCCATCTATGGACATAAAAATCCTCCTAGGTTCCGATAGATCTAGAACCATCACAGACAACCTCAAGAACTCAGAAATATATGACTTCGGACTCCCTATTTGCTTGAGTTTGGTTAGTTCTCTGAAATGCTCTGCAAGATCCTTCCTGTCGAACCTCTCCAACACTCTCCTCGTGAAGTCATCATACGCTGTCACCCTTGCGTGACCCAGCGTAGTCAGTCCATGAAACCACCGATCATGGGCTTCTCCCTCCAAGTGAAGTGTCGCCACCTTGATGGCCTCTATCTTTGTCATTTGGTTCAACTAGAAATAGGCATCCAACTTCTCAACCCAAGCCTTGGCTGAGCCCTTTGAACATTCATCGAAGGTTGGAAGGAATAACCTTCCCACAGTGCGCTGAAGATCACTATTCTGAGTGTACCCTCGTCTGGCTTGGCCTTTGGGTTTATTGTTGTTCTTCAACTGGCAAAACTCATTGAAGGTAATGGCCCTTCCGAACTGTGGCCCATAGGGTTGGTATTCTACGAAAAACTCCGCATAGTGAACCTCCTTTGTCTCCTGCTATCCTCCTATCCATGGAGCTAGGAATGTGGGGATGGTGGAACGTGGTGGAGTGTAGGGTACAACCAGAAAAGTAGTGTGAGGGTCTGCCTAGTGTTGTTAAGTGCCAGACCCTTCTCCAATCTGGAATTCCCCTTGAACTCCCTTTCCCTTGAACCCGAACGACTTCGTTTGTATTATTCCAGAAAAGTGTTACAGGGGAGCTTCAAGAGCTAGTACATGATCAAGAGATCGAATCATCAAAAGACTGACACTGACCTCTAATTTATAGATAAATTCTCCAACGACTAGTTCGCTTGATCTCCATCAAAGTAATCTCGACCATAAAAAAAGATTTGATCATTTTTTAATCTCATCCGTCGAAATTATTTGTTTTTGAGGAATTTCAAAATTTTCATTTAATTCCTTTCTAATTAACTCAAAAATAATAATTTTGAGTTAATTACTTCAAAAATTAGACTTTGACTTAACTACCAAAGCCCAAGGGTCCAAAATTTCTCAAAATTTTCAATATTTCCGTGGCCCGGGACCTTTAAAAATTTATTTTTCATGGTCCCACGAATTTTTCCTTTGAAGAATTTAAATTTTCTTAGGACATAAAATTAATTAAATTTCTTGCTTAGGACTTTTAATTAAATTTGACCAGAAAATTTAATTAATTGACTCATGAGGGGATTAATTATTTTTCAACCCTCTTTACATAAGATTAATACATTAAACCCATGAGGGGGAACACCCATTCGTAACCCTCAATAATCTACCCAATTTTGCGACTCAAAATATGATCTAGTAGACCCAACAATCAGTAATAAAATAATCTAGCCATTAGCTAGGATCATTCCTAGATTACTTTTACAAAGACTCGATGAAAAACACTAGGACTCACTTAATATCTTGACGACCAAATCCACTCTAGCTTTGGGGTGGGGTTGGAGGGGAAAAAATTTGCTGATCATTTGTGTCTAGAGACACAGATGAATCAGTGAGACGAAAAACCTCCTAGGATAGAAATCGTCACCAAAATATTAGGCTTACCTAGGTTGTTACATAAATGATTGTCTTACTAAGATCATTTACGTTATAAACATGTAAAAAGAGTTTACATCTTTTACAAAATTGTAGACTGAATGATGAAATCTGAATGGCACGAGCACTCGAAAATGATGGATCCCTTTTGTGAAAAATAAAAAGGGTGTACTGCTATGGGGTTGTTGACACAGAGTGCTCAACATTTGGCTCTACTTGGGGACACGTTGCTTCGTCAGAGGAATGTGAGAATCCAAAATCTGCATCCAAGCAACGCACAATATTATATAAGTATTGTCCATCCAAAATTCATCGTATAACATTAAGCACATGAAAATAGAAGCTTTTGATTTATTGACTATTAATCTAACTACAAATTGAATAACAAAGTGTAAGGTTAGAGATACAATACAAAGAATGCCCTGTGGCATCAGATGTATTCAATATAGTGCATACTGAGCATTTGCTTGCTTTCAGGCAAATTTGTGGGTTGCTTTTCAGATGTGCCATGCTCGATCCTACATATTGTAGGACTCTCTCTTATCCGCATATTGAGTTGCTCTCGACCATCAGACGCATCTAGCCACTTCTTCTTTTCTGTTTTTTCCTCTTCTTCTTGGTGGGCTGTGATGTCAGCATTGAGGGCACTGTATATTTCCTGTCCTTATCTTGAAAATGTTCGTACAAAATATCTGAAGAATCTGGAGTGTGACCAATCTTATTCTGAATATACTCGCTCAATGGTAACACATACCTTGGTCTTTCTTAACGTCCTTTGTAACCATAGTTAATTTTTTCGTAATGGGAAAAGCGACCTCCTTGTGATGAGATGGGAATTGCTTCAACAAACAAGAATTCTTATGATCTTTTGATGAATCTTCATTATCAGATTTGGGTTGGAACTTTTGTATATGTAAATTTTCCATTTCTTCCAACCTTTTATTTATGGAACTCATCTCCCTAGCATGCCTCACTATTAATTTTTCTTGATTGAGTTCTATTTTCACGAATCTGTCTTGCAGATTGGTCTGATTTGCCTCCATAATTTTCATTTCCCGCAAGTGATTGTCCTTCATGGCAATCATCTCCTGGGTGTGTCTTGCTTCCATTACAAGCATATGAGTTTGAATAATGGACATTTGATTAGAATAATTTGCTTCCATTATATTTAACCTGTTTTCCATGACATTCATCTTATTTTGAAGATTGATCTGATTAGCTTCCATGTTCTGAATCATTTGCGTATAATTGGGTTGCATATCCTTAATCATCTGAGTTGACTCCTTAACATGATGTTCATGATTTTCTATAGGCATGGGATATTCCTTACCAACAACATTAATTTGATGACTCACCACTCCCATTCTACTATCTATGATTCTTTTGACAACATGGCAAGTAACTTCTTCACGAAGATCATTACAGGGTCTACAATAAGGCGGAGCTTCATCCACAAGATTGGCAGACTCAAGTTGATTTGGCGGTCTCTGCTCATTATATGGGCCTCTCTTCTGCCAAGCATTATTATTTCGTTTATTATTATTTCTAGATTGGAAATCTTGTGCTTGAGATCCTTCCGTTTGGACCAACCTAGCCTGTAAGACACTTATTTGTTCAGAATGATTAGATATTAACTTTTCTTGATCAAGTTCCATGCTTTCAAGTTTTTGCATCAATTTCTGCATAGGGTCTTCATCAGATTCTTTAATTTCTTTTTGTTGAGATTTTGTGTATTTGGGGTAGCATCAGTTGTGCTCTAGTTCCCAAATTTTGTGGAGGGACTGAGTACATTTGATCTACAAGACCTAGAAATGGATTTGAGAAATTTCATCTGGTTTAGGAGATATTAAATTAATTAATTATTTTAATGTATTTCCTAAGTTAAAACTTAGGAAAATAAAATAATTAAAGTGAATTTAATTAAACATGTGATGAAATTGTTTTAAGTCACACGGATCAAGCTTTCTTTTAATCTTAGTCATTGATTCAAGATCGATCATGGCTGTTGATTTGTCAACAAGAAAAGTATAAAGGAAAGACTTGGGGTCATTTGTAAAGACACACAGAGGTAGAGCACTGAAGCTAAGCTGAGATTCTAAGGCAGGGTTGGCTAAGAATACTCAGAAGTGCTTTAGCTGCAGAGAGGGGAATTTAGACCAAGGGGATGATCTGATCCCAGGGTCTAGAATACACAAGAGGCAGAGAAGAGATCAACTCAAGGACAACGCAGAGGAAGGCAACAACAACAGCAAGGACATTGTAATTTTCAGGAAACCCTTTAGGGGTGACGTAGAGACCCTTTAGGGGCAGCATAGTGACTGCGTCACCCATTCTGGGGTAACGCAGTCCCTTCCAGGAGCAGTGCTGAGGGTTTGGAGACCATCCGAGGCTGACACAAAGGCTTTCAGGGGCTTCAGTGGCTGACGCCATGCATTTCAGGGGCAGCGCTGGGGTTTCTAGGCCTAAATCTGGCTGAGTTCTGTAAATCCCGTTTGAGGGTGTGGATCAGTCAGTATTTTTGGTCCTAGATTAGCTAGGAGTTGTAGATCTAGAGTTTTCTCTGTCGGGTTTTCCAGATCTGGAACCCAGAGTTTTGTATTCAGAAATATTCTTAATAATAGAACCCTTCAGCAGTCGGAGAGCAGTTTTCCCACATTGGGTTTTTCCGGGGACTATTTGTCCAGAAATAACTGTGTCACTTTGTCAATGTGTGCATGTGCTTATTCTAGATTTGAATTGGTAGAGATCTGGTATATGTTTTGCTTCGATGTTAACTTGAATTTATTCAATTGATAACTTGTATAAGTAGGAGCATAACCGGATTAACAGTAATAATTTTTGCATAAAGTATAAGGTTCAGAAATTCTACACTTTTCCCTTAGATCTTGTCGAAAACCTATCAAAATATGAAGTTTTGGACATTCCAGATGCTATATTATCCTTTTCAATCTCCTAAGCTAAAACCTGGGCAACCTTATAATCATTAATTTTAGCTCGCCTCAACTTATAAGAAGTATCAACATCAAAGGCATCAATATAACAATAAAAAAGGAATTTGGCAGGAGGTCTATAATCTTGAGGTAATTCTTTAATAATATCATTAAACCTCTTATTAAAATTCTCTACTATTTCATTTTCTTTCTTCTCTATGACACTGGTATCCCTAACCAGATGCTTTTCTTCTCTCTTGTCTCCATACTTATCCTTAAAAGCATTAATAATCGATTGCAATGAATTAAATGAATTATCAGGTTTATTTGTAAACCAATCCAAAGCATCTTCCTCTAAGGAAAGAACAAAGAGGCTCATCTTCACATCCTCATGATTGTAGTCAACACCTCTAGCATATTTACCCAACCAAGAGCTAAGTGCTTTTATATGAGCCATAGCACTAACCACATTATTTCCTTGGAAAAATGGCAACAGGTCCATGCCATTGTTAGGAAGGTCATTTGGATAACTTTGAATGTTAGCAAAAGTTACAAGGGGCGAACAAGTCCATGATGTCTTCCTTAAAGGGATAGGAGGGGCCAAAAGGGTGCTAGAGAGAAAAAGTCCTTGCTCAAGAAAAGTCAAAAGATCTTCAACAAGCAAGCTTCTAGCAGAAATTCTTGTAAGAAATGAAAGAAGTGGAGTTGCCACTTGAACATCAATTTAGATGCAAGATCCCAAAGGCAATCTGAAAAACTAGTTAGGGAGAAGCAGATGGATATCAGAGAGGGCTTCTTGTTTGAGAAATAATGGATGAATAAGTGGAGTCGCCACCCAAACAAGAAACCAACCGAAAGTCCAAGTGCTAAAGGTGCAATTAGAAAAGATGAAAAGATTGGTGAGATGATAAAAAGATACGGTGAGGAAAAGATGAAGAGATGAAATGACACCATAAAATGTTGTTGTATGATAGGCTAATGAATGGCGAAAAAAAAATATTAGAAGATTAGAAAATGTTGTTGAGACCAAAGACAGAAAAACTCTATCCCCGACAACGCCGCCAAAAAATGTTGTCCCACAGAATGTCTAGGCACCGCGACAACGGCTCAGATCAGAGGCTGTCACCCAGATCGCCAATCTCTCTATTTAAGCTACTCCCTATAACAGACTAAGGGGGGTAGACCCTATGGAAATGGAATGAAGGAGAAGTAGTCGTGAACCAACTGGTTCGGGAGAGATAGTTAAATGACCAAATACTTGTAATAAATCTAGCAAGATTAAAGGATTCAATTAGATTTGAATGATTGATATCAGTGCCTTATGGAGTCAACTATCTTGCTAAGAATTTAGGACCAAGTACTTGTTGAGAAACTACTCCTTGGATTAATAAATATCCTATATGCAATGCAGATACTAAGACTAACGTGAAATGTAGAAAGCTTGATTAATTTTAATTAAATGCCTATTCTAAGTTTAAGCCCTTTGATCTTTTCTATATTGAGCTTGATTTCGTAGTAAGTAGAAGAGAGAAGTTAAGGAGAAGCACACTGAGGTGTGATTAATGATACCTCTCCCGAAAATCTAACATACTCAGTGCCTCCGGCGCTATAGAGACCTGTGGTTCCGACGACCGCAAGGTCACCGTTTTAAGTACTACTAAAACTAGACTTCTCAAGCAAAGATGGATGGGACCTATCTTTCTATCGACCAAACTTATGTTTGGAAGTAAATTTTAAATATGCAAGGCTAATTTAATATGCAAAGGCACGAGAATTAGGAGACGATGAAATGTGATGTTGAAACCCAAAGCACTTAGATTACAACTTATCTAATTTAGCCACTAAGTACTTAAGAAAGAATGGCGATTATGAAGATGCCAAAAAAATACTCAATTAAAAGATATTTAGTTTGTCACAGATGCAATATAGAGTGCTCAAAAAAGATATCAATCACACTTGAAAAATTTCCCAAACTTAAACATTCAATATAGATCCAATAATTCAAACAAATGAAACAAAAGTTAATTAAACAATAAGTGATTTTAATTGATAACAAACATTTAAAATCCCATCAAAGTCAACTAAAGCATATGAAAGTAATTAGTACTTAAATCTCAATAATTAATTATCAAGAAATACCATGAAATTTAGATGCTAAATAAACATTTCATCAAGTAGTTTATGGATTAAACGATATTATAAAATAATGCAAATCCAATAAAAATTCTTATTTTTCTTCTATAGTCAAACTTAGAATATATTCTTCAGAAAGATTTTAGATCCGAAGTATTAATTGTAGCAGTAATTTAAAGCATAGATCAACAAATAAACGATACCGGCACCAATGCCCAAAATGACTAAAAATAGTAAAATTATTGAACTTGAAGAAAAATCAATTTTTAGGGCTTGATTAAGAGAAATTTCAGATTTGATATTTTTATTTCAGCAGTGAAATAGTGACAGATCAACAAGATAAATTTGCCAAAAATAGCTGTCAAATACTTCTAGAAATAGCAAAAAATGTAAACTTGAAAATTTCAATTTTAAGGCTTTAAGAGAGTTTGATTCAGTAATTTTCAGAACTGATAAGTTTATAACAACAATAAATTTATAACAGATCAGCAAACTGAAAATACTAAAGATGATACCCACAATGTCTAAAAATAGTATGTTTTGCTGAAAAACTGAAAATTCAAAATTTTTAGACCTTATTTAGGATATGAATAAGAAATGTTCAGATCTGATTTTTCATAGTTATGCAGTAATTTCTAGCAAGCTTCAAAGTCAGATATAGGCAAAATTAAAGATGCTCAAGTGGTGGCCAAACTTTGAAAATGAAGATTTTGCAATTCTAAACAACTTTGACTATATAAAATGTGTTTTTAGGGCCTAATTATTTGTGATTTGCTTGTTGTAATAAAATTTGCAGAAAATAAGGGTTTAGAGATCAAACCCTTTGTCCAAAGCTTCGAAGATCCCGCCGTTGAAAATCGTTGAAATTTTGAGATAATGCTGGCGCTTGAAAATTAGAATTTTGGAGACCAAAATCCTGCAAAAATAGCTTCAAAAGACTAGATGTCCTCAAGGGCTTATATCTAGCTCTTCTTCTACTTGATCTCACCTGCAAACAAATATTGAGCCTAGATCTTGCCCTTTAGGGTCTAGATTTGGTTCAGATCTGAAAATTTCCTTGGTTGATTTTTCAGATCTATTCCGACACAAGTGAAAAGAGAAAAACCCAATACCCAATATGTACAAAAATAGAGAAAATCATAAAAAACTCAAATGTTAGAATTCAAAATTATGTCACAAAACTTCAGATCTAGACAAGTAAATTACAAATCTATATAAATAAGTCACAAATCTATACAAATAAGTTACAGATCTATGCACAAGGGTTGCATATCTGTCAGATCTGAGGAGTGTAAGTCTGACTTCGCTCCCAAATCTGAAGATGTAAGACTTTTACTAGTCAGATCTAACTTTAAATTCAATAAAATTTAAGATAAAAGTTTTGTATTTAGGCACAAGCTCTAGAGAACCCTGCAAGAAGAGAACTTAAAATAAGCTTAGGGAATTAAATCTGGAGGGCTCTTCAGATCTTATTTCCTTAGGAGTCAGCTGGTCCAACCGAGGACTTCTCTAAACGTCCAATTCTAAATTCGAGAGATTTCTGCACACTTAAAGTTAAACTGTTAAATCAATAGAGAAATAAGATAAAAATGAAATTTTCAAGAGTTGGAGATATCTACTAACTCTATCCAATTAAAATTCATACCCTAAATCCAGTAACCTAAGCAAGATACCTATGCAATAGATTATTCTACAAGAGCTATTAATCAACAATTCATTTAAATAATTACCAACAGAATATAAAGAACAAGTTACCATAAAATGCCGAAGATGAATACAACCATCAAGTAAAACTCCAAAGACTTCGTTTGTATTATTCCAAAAAAGTATTATAGGGGAACTTCAAGAGCTAGTACACGATCAAGAGATCAGATCATCAAAATTCTGACGCTGACCTCTAATTTATAGATAAATTCTCCAACGACTAGTTCGCTTGATCCCCGTCAAAGTAATCTCGACCGTTAAAAAATATTTGATCATCTTTTAATCTCGTCTGTCGAATTTATTATTTTTTGAGGAATTTCGAAATTTTTATTTAATTTATTTTTAATTAACTAAAAAATAATAATTTTGAGTTAATTACCTTAAAAATTTGACTTTGACTTAACTACCAAGGCCCAAGGGTCCAAAATTTCTTAAAATTTTCAATATTTCCTTGGCCCGGGACCTTTAAAAATTTATTTTTCAAGGACCCACGAATTTTTCCTTTGAAGAATTTAAATTTACCTAGGACATAAAATTAATTAAATTTCTGGATTAGGATTTTTAATTCGATTTGGCCAAAAAATTTAATTAATTGACTCCTGAGGGGATTAATTATTTTTCAACCCTCTTTATATAAGATTAATACATTAAACCCATGAGGGAGAACACCCGTTCGTAATAGACCCTCAATAATCTACCCAATTATGTGATTCAAAATATGATCTAGTAGACCCAAGAATCTGTAATAAAATGATCTAGCCAATTAGCTAGGATCATTTCCAGATTAATTTTACAAATACTCGATAAAAAACACTAGTACTCATTTAATATCTTGACAACAAAATCCACCCTAGCTTTGGGGTGAGGTTGGAGGGGAAAAACTCTATTGATCATTTGTGTGTAGAGATAGATGAATCAGTGAGATGAAAAACCTCCTAAGATAGAAATCGTCACCAAAATACTAGGCTTACTTATGTTGTTACATACATGATGGTCTTACTAAGATCATTTACATTATAAACATGTAGAATGGGTTTACATTTTTTACAAAACTGTCGACTGAATGATGAAATCTAAATGGCACGAGCACTCGAACATGATGGACCCCTTATGTGAAAAATAAAAAAGAGTGTACTGCTATGGGGTCGTTGACACAGAGTGGTCAACAAGGCTCAACGCAGTCCTTCGGCCCCACCTTGGCCTGCACTGCTTCTCCTTGAGCCACTCACGTGCTGCCTTCCTCCAGGGACTCACACACTGCCTTCTTCCTGCCCCCTTCACGCTGCCACCTAAGGGCAACTAAACCCCATCACTAGAGCTGCAATTGTTACTTAGTAACTTTAGGAAGTGGCTTTAGTTTGGCCAAATGTTATTTGTGGGTCCCCTACCCACTTTATTTCTGTCCAACTTTAGGGAAGACAAAAATTAATCGAAATCAATATTCCAATTAGCTGAACTGCTAATTTGGAATATTACATGCGACTCTTGGAAAGAGGCACTTATTAACATAACTAGGTTTTATATGTTTTATGTTTATATTCATTATATTTATATTATTATTTGTATGACATATTATATATGTTAGCAATATTGTTTGGCATATAACAGGTCCCCTCTTTTAGAATATGCTTTTCCCTCGAGGCATGATTAGAGAGTTGCCGCTGTCAGAAAAATCTTGTTTTCAGCTTGTTATTCTTTTACTTGATCAAATATTCTTGGTGCTGTCTTGGGTTGAGGGATTGGAATGAAAGGGTCTCTTAAGTTTCAATAAAAGTTGTCACATTTTAAAATGATTCATCCATCCTAGGTTGAATTTTTTCAGGACTATTGTTAAGACTCTTGAAATTAACTACCTTTGGTTTGATTGTATGTTGTATTAGAAGGATTCCCCCTTTCACATCTATTGAACTAATTATGGTTGTCTCATTAGAATTTTAATATAGTTTACAAATTATATAGATGTAATTGGAATCTCTGTTTCATCACTGTACAAACTCAAAATATTAAATGTGTATTCAAACAATGATTAGGAATTTTGTAATATGTATGGTTGTTTCCAAGTAGTCACTTGTGATACTTTTTGGGACTGACTGCTCTCTCCTTTCTATGATGGAAGGACAAAATACCACCATTTCCTAGTAAAGTGGCAATTCAGTCTATCGAGTTTCAGCTTGGTGCACCAATCTCAAAGCTTTTTGCTAATATCAGTTCAGAGCCTATTGCTGCAGCATCGTTGGGACAGGTTTATAAAGGTGAGGAGGATCAGAATAGTTGGAAACAATTCCTATCACTATTCATCTTTGAAAGACTTTAGTGGTATAGTGGGATGTATCTTGATTCTTCCTTCTTTGGGGGTTATTGAATATGACCAATTAGTGGTTTTGATGATGGAACTCGCTCAGCTCAGCTTAATTCTGGAGAGCTTGTTGCTGTGAAAGTACAGAGGCCTGGCATGCCATTGGCATTGGCCCTTGATGCACATCTTATTCATATCATTGGGGGTCAACTGAAGCGTTTTGCAACGGCTCGTGGTGATTTATTGGCTGCAGTAAATGAAATGGTGAGAAAGAATTTGACGTTTTCTTTCTAGTCAAACATGAAGGAACTTCAGAGGAATTATAATGAATTTATATATGCTGAATAACGATTTTCTGATTGGCTTAACTATGCGAGAATGATCAATGGTCACAGTTTTAGTGTGATAGATGTTTTTCAAATTGTGGGATGTCATAGATATGATATGTTTTGTGTTAGAGAGGTTGCAGTCTATAGAATGATGAGAAGAGTTTGATTTTTTTGTCTGCTGGTTATTGTCATGCATCTGATTCGACCCTTGTGGTGGGGGAAATGAAATATCATAGTATTCTCAATTATCAGATTTGGTTCTGAGGAGATTCTTACAGTTGTAAGAAAAAATTCTCAACCACCTAATATGAAGCTTGATATGCTGGTTGTTGTTGTTGTTGTTGTTTTTGTTTCCTTCTCTCTCTTTTTATCTCTCTTTCTGTTTTTTGATATAAATTTAATTATTTATGTGAAATACTTATTATAGAATCCCTTTGGCTAAGCTACTGTACTATGTAGTATGAGGGGCATATCTATGCTATCAAAGTCATGCAGGATTTCCACCTGCCCTCACCTGTACCGACCTGGACAGTTTTGAACTGCAGGTCTCTGTGTTAATACAAGTCGAATCACCTTGCTGCTTGCCACTCAACTACACACCTGTGGGCTTGATATGTATTGGTATGCAATACATTTAGGGAAGAGTTCATTCACTTTAGCAAAAGATTAAATGATAGAAAGAAGATGTGTTATGCAGCATGTTGTTCCTCCTCTTCCCAAATAAAGTAGCACTTTTGCAGCCATGCTGATCAGAGTAACAACAGATAAAGAGACAAACTGTTTCATGCATTCTTGCACAAGAGAATCAAGAAAACAAATGGACAACAAGTGCAGTTGAGTTGATACATACTCGTCAATATTAATTCATATTTGTAGTAGGATAATAATTTTAACAGTCAACAATCAGGACCCCATGGCAGGGCCCTTCTTTAGACCAAATGTTTATTTATTTAAAACTCTGCCCAAGTTCTGGTACCACAGGATCAAAAGATTGCGGCAGATTCCACCTGCAATAAATGCTGTGGTCTATACCACTTATACAATAGGTGCTTTCCAGTGTAAGAACTTTGACTCTTTAGGCCCATAGATTTAGTGTTAAATTTCTCTAATCCCAACAATCTGGCTAGTTATTAACCTAGTAAATACCTTCTGGTAAATTAATTATTGCTGCAGATCTACTGAATAAAAGCACTATTGGAATTTTAACATGTAAATAAAAAGATAACAGCATAAACAAATAATACACCAATCTCATACAGATGTACACATAGATTTCTGCCCTTCAATTCTGCTGTTTCATTAATACGTCTTCAACATACAAGGGCTCCCTTAATGGGATAATGGCCTCTGAGGAAAAATAGAAACAACAAAGTTACAAAAACCTGGAAATTATCCAGCTGATCAAACCCTCAAAACCTGTCCTTCGATCTTGCCTGGATGATCTGGATCCTTATCCCTTGTTGCCCCTTGTCCTTCTTCCTTGGACTCTGCACATTTGGATGAATGTCCTTCTCTACACAATCTTTGATATCCCAGTTTATTATTATGTTGTGCTCAACTGATGTGTCTTCTCCCTTAGCTTTCCTTTTATAAGTTTGCTTTATTGAACCAATCCACAACCCTCATGTCCAAAGTGATTGATGGTTGAGATTAGATTTCAAAATCACTTAAGATCAACAATTGAGATTCATCCTATTCACTACTGCAAATAGCCTTTGCATTTCGTTAGATTAACTCACTTTTTTAAAATAAAAGTCAATTACTTTAATAATTCAATTAATTAAAGTAATTGTTAAGGTTAAGAGTCTTTTGGATGACTTCCACACGTCTAGACACTCAGGCCTGGTGGGAAGTACGTGTTTTGTGGTACTATCATCAACATTTAGGACATTCTTTGAAAGTGAATTCAAGTGTGAAATAAAAAGTCAGTAGGCTGAAATTTTTATTGTAGACCGTTCTTGTTCAGAGAGAAACTCTAGGTTAAATAACTATAAAGGTCATATCATATAACAAGATAAAATTTTGCAAATAATTTAAAGGATATGACAATGCAATTCAATGATTACGAAATATTATGTTATCAAATGTTATCAGATGTTATGTATTACATTAAACAATGCACCCCTTACCTTTTGTGTTGTATTTATATGGAGATATTATCCAGGGTATTATGATCTTGTAACTTTGTTTTATTCAATACAGGTATTCAATATAAATTTTTGAATTATGAGTGCTATTGGAATCCAGAATCTTCAATATTGCATCATAACGAATGACTATAGGGTCTCTTTCACCTCACTTTCCATGTGTAATTTCTCCTATCAACTGCTCTCTCTCTCTCTCTCTCATCACATTCAGAATTAAAACACAACACACACATGCATTATACTTCACTGCATCCTTTCTATTTGTTGATTTTCCAGTGCAAATTATACAAGTACTTATTTCTGAAACTTGATAATTGCTTCCAATGACGTAGATGATTATTTAGTACTTTCAATGTATCATTAAGCAATTACACATTCAGAAATTAAACCATAGAGACAATAGAGCAATAGAGATCACTATGCCCAAAGAGAAACAACATTTTACAATGTGAAATCCCACTTGGGGGATAAACCCAGCCAACCTTTTCCGTAGAGAATCAATGCAACAAGAGATACATAAATTCAAACTAAGTAGCAAGATGACAACCATAAGATGCCTCAATATGCCAAGTCAAACTTGTGAAAATTCCAAGTCCTGGATCTGGAATCCTACAACAGCAAATTGAATTACTTTTCCTACTTGTAACTTTAGATGAACATGTTATTTGCAGATTTCTTTTGAAAATATTGAAGCAATTACTGAAGCAGCCTTCACTTAATTAAATTTAGATTCGGAAACAGGAAACTGAGAAAAAGAAAAACATCACACAGGACACCATTATTTTTAGACAAATGGCCTCAGAAAAACCTGTTTTTCCGATTTGAGGGTTTTATTATTAAGCAGCAGTTATATCTAAATACATCTCTGAATGTCTCACCGGACAATTTAGTTACAAAGAATACTGAGAGAGAAAAATAGTGAGATTACCTCCCTCTGCAAGTCCCGATTGATCCGGTAGCTGAACTGATTAAACCCCAACACCCTCTGCGCTGCCTCTACGAAGTAGTTGCGTAGGCTTGCGTGGGCACTGCTCTGGAACTGCATCACCTCCTCTGTGTGATCTTTCAGCCCTCAGGAAACTCGATCCCAGCCCTCCTGCGTCACCTCCTCTGCGTGATCTTTCAGCCCTTAGGAAACTCGATCCCAACCCTCTTGGCTCAGAATCTTGATCTCTCAGCTGAATTTTGAACTTCTACTAGGAAACGCTTCGCTACCTCTGCGTGTGGCCTGTGTGGCCCTGCGTCACCCTCTCTGGTTGCTGCGTCACCCTCTTTAGGCATTGCTCTGCTCCCTTTGCGTCACCCTCTCTAGGCACTGCTCTGCTCCCTCTGCGTCTTTCTCTTCCTCTCTGCTGAGTATTCTTGGCCCTGGAGAAGATCCTCCAACCAAAACTGTCTCTGCCCCTCAATTGTGTGAGAATCTCTCGATCAAAGTTTTCCTCTGAGCACTGCTCTTTCAGAAAATTCAATCACTTGATCCTCTCAGCGTGTTTTCCAAATGGCCTTCAAACTTCCTTAAATAATCTTCTCGTTGACATTCAACGACCCATATTAGAAGCTAATCAATGGCTAAGATCATTTTGACTTGATCGTTGTCTTCTTCTAGAAGTTACACCCACAGTTTAGATTAATACCCATTAATTATTTTAATTTCCTAAGTTTCGACTTAGGGTCTCATTAAAAATAATTAATTTATCAAATAAAACTGTCTTCGTTTGGAATCTCCCAAAACGATTTCTGGGTTATCTAGAATACATGTGTCTAAGCCTCTCCACAAAGTTTGAGACTTAGAGCACATCTGATGCTACCACAAATCAATACTCCCTCTTAGCGAGGAATATGCTCTAGCAATATGCCCTGTTGCACACTGCTCTAACTTTGAAGCATTTCCCGCTGCGTTGCTGATGTCTGACTTGCTATCCACAAACTACAGCGCTGCTGCTGCAGCCTGCAACTATACTGCTGCTAACCCTGCCACGATCAACAATGCATCTATACTGCAACTCTCTCTCAAATGTTGCATCTGCTGCTAGCACTTTCATTGCTAACTCTGCACTGCAACTCAATTGTTGAGAGAAGCAACTGAAAAACATCCAAAAATCTGAAGAAGTGTTCAAGATGCATCTCAATGCTGAAACTCTGACTGCTGCTAGTCTCACGCTGCCCCTCTGAAGCACTGCGTTGCTGTTGCTAGTCCCACGCTGTCCCTTTGAACCACTGTGCTGCTGCTGCTCTGCATTGTGTCCCTTTGTGCTGCTGCAACTATGCTCTGCGCTGTTCAGATTCTGGCGCTGCTAACCACTGCATGTGTCGCTTCTGCACTCCTTTGCACTGATTCAAAAGTCCTCTAGCTTGCTACTCTGATCTTGGGCACCCGTAGCAAGTTCATGGTCCAAGAGGTGGATTCCTCAAGGATCTTACCCAACTGAAGTTCTTGCGAACTTACAGCTCAATGTCGCCCCATCTCCCTCCTAGAGATGCGTGGGTACTCATGGCATACTCATCCTCCTCGATATTTGCGGACGCAACCTTCAGATCATGCTTCTCGTCCTTGCCCTTTTTCTTCAAAGGACACTGGGTAGCATAGTTACCAAGTTCACCACACCTGAAGCACTTTATTTTCGAGATGTCTTTCTTACGTCTTCGCTGTCCAGCTGCCCTTTGAATGCAGGGGTTGCATTTTTCTCCTCCTCTTGCTTTGTCTTCGACCTATTGCTCTTGCTGCCATCAAGTTTGCACTTGCCTAGGTCCCTCCTTAGCTCTTATCGCTGAAGAGCAGCGCACATCTCTTCCCAGCTTGACAAGGTTGCTCTGCCCAGGATGCTCTGGACAAAAACTTGCCATTCTTCTGTGACTGCGTAGAGGGCCAGCCCTTTGGACAAAAAGCTGCCATTCTTCTGTGACTGCATTGAGGGCCAGCCTTACCATGGTGGTAGGCTGAGGTATGGACCCCATGGCCACTAGCTGATCATGGATTGCCTGAAGTTTCGACAGGAACATATTAATACACTCTCCTTTCTACATCTGCATCATCCTCAGTTTCTGCTCTAAGTACATCTTCCGCTGCTTGGAAGAGCCTTCATATAACGTTGCCAAGACTTCCCACATCTGCCTGGCTATGTCCTTGTTGGCTATGTGGGACTCAATATGACCTTTGACTCCATCAAGGAGCAACCTTTTAGCTTTTGCCATATCAACTGTGTACTTCTTTAGCGGATCTGGATCTGTAGGGATAACTACCGTACTCATCACGAAAAGATTGAGATCGTATTCATCTAGAAGGAATTGAATCCTTGCCTTCCAGATTACATAGTTGGAGGCTACCTCCAACCGATCCTGATCTCTAAGCCCGTGAGCTACCATGGCCATCAAGAAAATGTCGAATCTGCTCTTCTTCTTCCCCCTCTGCGCAACATTGGACTAGCTTAAGCACTCCTTGTAGATCTGCCTCCCGAATCTGCTGCTCAGATCTCAGAAAAATGAAATTCCTTGGATGGGAACTTCCTAAGGAAGAAAATTCCCTCACTGTGCTTCTTCTCTCTCTACTGCTGACTTTCTGCCCAATAAAAACAAATTTTTCTTGTCGAAAACTGCGTCTCACCAGCTCTGCGCTGCGCCCCTTGGCTCAGAAAAATATCGATCTGGAAGCTCTACCTCTCTGTCGACTCACGCAGAGAGAGACTTTCCACGAAACTTCAACCCTTCTAGCCTAGATTGCACAATCCCTCTGGGGATTTGAACTGTTGCTTTCTGCAGCAATTCGACTTCCTTCTCAGCGCTAGATCCGCTCTTCTTGTTTCACCTGCAACGCTCCACACGCTCTAATACCATGTGAAAATTCCAAGTCCTAGATCTGGAATCCTACTGCAATAAACTGAATTACTTCTCCTACTTGTAAATTTAGATTAACAAGTTATTTACAGATTTCTTCTGAAAATATTGAAGCAATTACTGAAGAAACCTTCACTTAATTAAATTTAGATGCAGAAGGAGGAAACTGAGCAAAAGAAAAACATCACACAGGACACCATTATTTTTGGACAAATGTCCCTGGAAAAAGCCAATGCAGGAAAACCGGTGCAACAGATCTGAGGGTTTTATTATTAAGCAATAGTTATATTTGAATGCATCTCTGAATGTCTCACCAGACAATTACGTTACAAAGAATACTGAGAGAGAAAAATAGTAGATTACCTTGCTCTGCAAGTCTCGGCTGATCCGGTAGTTGAACTGAAGAAACCTAAGCACCCTCTGTGCCACCTCTGCGCATTATTTGTGTTGGCCTGCGTGGGGGCTGCTCTGGAACTGCGCCACCTCCTCCGTGTGATCTTTCAGCCCTCAGGAAACTCGATCCCAACCCTCTCGCGTCACCTCCTTTGCGTGATCTTTCAACACTCAGGAAACTCGATCCCAGCGCTCTCGACTCAGAATCTCGATCGCCCAACTGAATTTCAGACTTTTGCTAGGAAACGATGTGTTGCCTCTGCGTGTGCCTTGCGTGGCCCTGCATCACCCTCTCTGGGTGCTGCGTCATCCTCTCTAGGCACTGCGCTGCTCCCTTTATGTCTATATTTGCCTCTCTGCTGAGTATTCTTGGCCTCGGAGAAGATCCTCTCACCAAAACTGTCTCTGCCCCTCAACTGCGTGAGAATCTCTCGATCAAAGTTTTTCTCTGAGCATTGCTCCTTCAGAAAATTCAATTAGTTGATTCTCTCGGTGTGTTTTCGAAATGATCATCAAGCTTCCTTAAATAATCTTCTCGTTGACATTCAACGACCCAAATTAGAAGCTAATCAATGGCTAAGATCATTTTGACTTGTTCCTCGTCTTCTTCTAAAAGTTACACCTACAATTTAGATTTATACCTATTAATTATTTTAATTTCCTAACTTTAGACTTAGGGTCTCATAAAAAATAATTAATTTATCAAATAAAATTTTCTTTGGGTGGAATTTCCCCAAACGATTTTTGACTTATCTGGAATACATGTGTCTAAGCCTCTCCACAAGGTTTGAGACTTAGAGCACATCCAATGCTACCACAAATCAAGAAAACTAAGTAGCAAGATGACAATCATTAGATGCCTCAAAGATGCGAAGTCAAACTTCACCAAAATCACTTCAAGGAGCTTCTCCACAAACACGCTCTAGGTTTGCACTAGAGCCAAATTTTAGCCTCTACTTTACCTCTGAATTTTGGACCTGTAACCAAAGTTTATCACAGAAGCGCTGTCCTTCAATATCACACGTGTGAGGGCAACAGAAGATCACACGTATGAGGATTGTGTTGATTTCTGGTTGCATCAAATGTGTTCTAAGTCTCAAATTTTGCAGGGAGGCTTAGACACATGTATTCCATGTGAAAATTCAGTTAAGTCTAGAAACCTATGGCAGCAACTGGAAGATATTCACCTAATTGTTAATTTTCTAACTTAACAATATATTTGCAGTTTACTATGACAAACACTGAATACATCACACTACAACCTATACAAATAAATTGCGGAAACAAATCTGAACAAGCATAGATTACACAACCATTTGACGCAATTATTTTTGGACTAATGTCCTTGGAAACACCCAATGCGGGAAAACTGGTGCAGAAGATCTGAGGGTTTATATATTATGCTATAAATATTTTTGAGTACAAATCTATGATTGGCACACCCATCAAATCATAGAGAGAAACTGATAGAAAAGATCTTGTGAGACAAACCTCGCTCCTCCATGGGAACCTGACATTGATTTACACCAAGACTGGACTGACTTGCGTTGTCTCTGCGTCACAACGATGGCTAACCTTTACCTCTGCGCTGGTCTCTCTGCTGGCTGGAAACTGAGGCTTTCTGGCCTCCAGAAAATCTCTCCGGGATCTGGCACTGGCCCAATGTTGTCTCCTCAGCAAGAAAACGACTTCCCTTCAGATTCTGCGCAGGGACTGCGTAAGCACTGTGTCACTGGCTCTGTGCTGTCTCTGTGGCTCTCTCTGTCTCTGCTGCTATGTACTCTCCGGCTCAGGAATCCTTCAACCAGAATTACTGCCCCTCTCTGCAAAAGATCTCACGATCAAATTTTCTCTCTAAGCACTGCTCCTTCAAGAAATTGATCTCTGATCTCCGCCAAACGTGTTTTCCAAATGACCCTTCAAGACATTCTTATAGTCTTCTCGTTGAGACTTCCCAGATTAGATCTCTAATCAACGACTAAGATTATCTTTTGACTAGACCTGTTTGTTCTAGATCATTCTTTCATATTCTATTAATTCACTTTAATTATTTTATTTTCCTAAGTTTAGACTTAGGGTCCCTTTAAAAATAATTAATTATTTCTATAAAATATAATATGGGTCGAATTTCACCATACGATTTATGGGTTTTCTGGAATACATAAGTCTAAGCCTCTCCACAAAATTTGAGACTTAGAGCACATCCGATGCTACCCCAAATTAACACTCCCTCTTAGCAAGGAATGTGCTCTAACAATGTGCCCTGCTGCACACTGCTCTAACCCTGAAGCATCTCCCTTTGCGCTGCTGATTTCTGACACTGCTGCCCATCAACTCTGCGCAAACGCTGCATCTGTACTGCAGCTGACACTACCACTGTCGACACTGCATCCATGTTGCAACTCCCTCTCAATTCTACATTTGTGATGCTGCTGACTCTGCTACTCCCAACTGCTACTGCACTGCAACACAATTGCTTTCTGCAATTGAAAAACATTCGAAATTGGACATGTATAATGCGTCTCAGTGATGAAGATCTGATTGTTGCTAGCCTCTGCGCTATCCCTCTGAAGCTGCTGCTCTGCACTGCGCCCCTTTGCACTGCTGCAACACTGCTCTGCACTGCGTCCCTTTGCACTGCTGCAACACTGCTCTGCGCTTCTCAGACTCTGGTGCTGCTAACTATTGCGCTGTCACTTCTGCACTCCTCTGCACCAGCTGGCACCCGTCCATCCTGTTACTTCTGATTTGGGCTCCCGTAGCAAGGTGATTATCCAAGAGGTTGACTCCTCAAGGATCCTGCCCAATGTTGTAGATCTCTGGGTCTACAACTCCAAATTTGTCCACCTCCCTCCTGGAGGTATATGAACAATCATATCAAATTCCTCCTCCTCTATCTTTGCTGTTTCGGTCTGTGGATCATGCTTCTCATCCTTGTCCTTCTTTCTGAGAGGACACCGTGTGGCGTAATGTCCCATCTCGCCACACCAGAAGCATTTGATCTTTGACAGATCCTTCTTCATCTTGTGCTGCTTTGGCTATCCTTTTGATGCGAGGGCCGCATTCTCATCCTCCTCCTCCTTGATCTTCGAACTGTTGCTGTTGCCGCCCTCAAGTTGACACTTGAGTAAGTCTCTCGTCATCTCTTCTTGCTGAAGAGCTACCCACATTGACTCCCAATTCGACAAGTTCTCTCTGCCTAGGATACTCTGGAAAAGGACTTGGTAATCCTCAGACACTGAGTTGAGGGCCAATCTGACCATCTCTGTGGCCTTAGGAGCTGCTCCGACGACTGCCAATTGATCTCAGTTTTCCTGAAGTCTAGAGAGGAATGGATCAATATGCTCTCCCTTCTACATCCTGGTGGTCTGCATTTTCTCCTCTAGAAACATCTTCTGCTGCTCGAAAGACCCCTCATACAGCGTGGCCAATCCTTCCCACATCTCCCTTGTTGTCCCTTTGCTGGAAATGTGAGACTTAATATGATCCTTCACTCCGTCGAGGATCAATCTTTTGGCCTTTTCCATATTCTTCTTGAAGGCCCTTAGTGGTGCTGCATCCACCGGTTCAGCTTGAGCACTGTCGATAAAGTACTTGAGGTCATGCTCATCTAGAAGGAAGGAGATCCTTGCCTTCCAGATTACATAGTTGGAGGCACCCTCCAACCGGTCCTGGTCACACAACCCACTGGTGGCCATCTCACCTAACTGCGGTCGATTTGCTCCCTTTGCGCAGCTGGCTTTATGCACTCCTTGTGGAGAAAGCCACAAAATCAACTGCTACTGCATGGGGAATCTGAGTTTCTTGAGCAAGAAAACTCATTGAGGTCAGAAATCCCCAAAAACTGTGTTTCAGCTACCCTTCATGACACTCTGCACTAGCAATCACCACTGCGCAGTCAATGTGTCATTCCAACCACTGATCTGCGTAGATCTGCTGCACTGCTCCCTCCGCCTCAGACAAACAGTAATCGGGAACAATCCTACCTCTCTATCGGTTCATTCAGAGAGAGATTTTCCTGCTGGTCTAGCCCTCCTGGCTTGGACTACGCAATCAACTGGGAGATTGATTTGCTGCTTATGCAACTCTTTGATCCTAGCTTCACCAACACTGAATATGCTGGATCTTTTCTTTGCTTCTCCTGCATTCAGCTTAAACAAGCTCTGGTACCATGTGAAAATTCCGTTAACTCTGGAATCCTATTGCAACAATTGAAAGATATTCACCTAATTGTTAATTTTCTAACTTAGCAATATATTTGAAGTTTACTATGACAAACACTAAATACATCACATAGCAACCTACACAAATAAACTGTGGAAGAAATACAAGTGCGGAAAGAAATCTGAACAAGTATAGATCACACAACCATTTGACATTATAGTATTCAAAACCGGCCGGTCAGATGCCCAGTCGGGTCAAACTGGCTTGAAAACCCGGTTAAGGGAGGGGCTTGACCAATTTTCCGGTCCGACTGGTATTAACTGACCAGTTTATGGATAAAACGACCGGTTGGTTAGAAACCATGGTCGCAAAAGGACCCACAAATGCTGATTTGGCAGGTAATGGGTGGTTTTGGAGGGAAAAGGAGGGTTGTTTCCTTCCAAAAACACCCTCCCTAATCCTTTAAAAGTAGGGGTACTTGTTAATTTGGGCAACTAGATCCATACTCCTTGTTGTATTGTTCATATGATGGAGATGATATTTTTGTTGGATTCCTCTTTCAGAGAGGTGCAAGATTGATCTAAAGATCATCTTGTTTGGATGAGTAGAACTTATATTTTGAATTTATTTTCCACACGTGCAAATTGTCAAGGTCGGCCAGAATTGTAATGTAGGCTCACAAGCCCCAAAAGATGTGTCACTTACCCCCAGTCATGGATATAAATTGGAGAGACATGATGCTCATTTCGTCATCAACTCATCTCACACATCTCTCTCTCATCTGATTGGTTCGTACAGCCTAAGAGGCTTCTCTCTCTCCTCTACATGTGTGAAACAGGAAACTGCAATTTCAGACTGATTTCGGGTTTTTTCTGGAGTGTTGACCAATGTTGACCGTGGATCAAACCTTGCTGTTTGACTGCGTTTTTGAGGCAGGAAGTCTGATCTTGGAAGGCCGCATTTGAGGGCACAAAATCGATGTCAAACGTTGACCTTTGACAACAATATTTATTGTAGCGTTGACTAGTTTGACTACAGATATTGACTGCTGATTTGACAGTTTTGTGGATTGGTTTTTGGGGTGAGTTTGACTTTGAAGGAAGGCTGAGTTTGACCATGTTTGACTGAACTTGAGTGAAGGTTGAAAGGGCTGGTTTGACCAACAAAGTCTTTGCTGGCTAGGGCATCCTGTTGACTGCTGTAAAATACATTTCTCTCTATCTTTGTTGAATAGGAAGAATTACAAATTCTTGTATCTGGTATTGGCTTGTTTGCTGTCGATTTAATTTTATGTTCTATCAGCATTTACTTTCAATGGTTATGTGATTTCAAATCTGAATTGGGCTAATAAGTAAGACTGAAGTAAACTGCACTAAGCATAAAACATACCATGGTTATCTAAAATTAACAGTGCCCTCTCATTTGTCTCACACATCTCATTTGGAGATTTTGTGAGTTTGATTGAGAGCTTGGAGAGTGTTGAGTTTTTGTTGGAGTAGTGGAACATCATAGAGTTTGAGCTAAGTAGTAGCCAACATGCCTCCAAAAGCCAAGGATACTGCATGGGTTCATTGTGATATGATTCATGACAAAATGACTTGCAAATATTGCCAAAAATTTATTGCAGGAGAGGGTATTTACAGGTTCAAGCAACACTTGGCTGGGATAGGAGGCCACGTAAAGCCATGTGGAGCACCAAATGAAGTAATAGGGCATATTAGGGTAGAATACCTTCAGAAGTTCGAGACTCAAGTCACTAAACCAATAGAGAAGTTTGTGACTCGAGCAATTGGAATGTTTGGGAGTCGAGACTCAACCAACTGAGTTTGATCATGATGAGAAGTTTCAAGTGATAATGTTGATCACTAATATCATATATGTAGATTTGGCCCCATAGTTTCCAGGCTTTGTTTTTGAACTCTAGAGGCCATTTATCGCCTCATTGCTTATGTATTTTGTTGATGATATGTATTGCACTCGGTGCCATTTTGATATATTCACCTTGTTGTCGCACAGAATGTCTAGGCACTGCGACAATGGCTTAGATCGAGGGCTGTCACCCTGATCCCCAATCTCTCTATCTAAGCTGTCTCCTTGCAAGCTAAGGGAGGTAGACCCTAACAAAGATGAAGGAAAAGAATTGGTTGCAAGTCAACCAATTTAGGAGACATAGCTAAAACACCAAATACTTGATAAGATTAACGAGATTTCCAAGATCAATTATATTAAAACCAATGCCTTATGGAGTTAAAAGATCCCGTTATGCAATTAAAGCCAAGTAATGGATGTATAACTGCTGCTATGAAAACATAAATGACCACAATGATATTTAGTAAAAAGCACCACAACTATTCATTAAGATACTTCAGCCAATAGAAAAGTTTATCATGAAATGATCATTTAGATTAAAATGCCAGATGCTTGGAGTATTTCCGAATTTATGATGTTTCAATATAACCCAATCCAGAAATTGAAAATGTTCCTGTATAGTCAACTTAGGATAAAAATTTAAAGCTCATTTGACTATAAAAAATATTTAGAATTTTTTTTATGTTTTTGTATTTTCTATTTTTTATTATTTTTTAAATCTAAAAAATAAATTAAGACAAAAATTTACAACTAACACTAAAACAATGACTAACAAAATTAAAATTAAATCTAATCAACAAAATCAAAAATTAATTTAAAACCTAAAAACTATCTAACGCTATCAAATTAGAAGTAACATTTAATAAAACAAATCTAAATCTAACACTACGACTAACACTCTAACACAAAAATTTAAATCTAAAAATTAAAAACTAAAATAACAAAATCTAAATCAAATTGAAACCTAACATTAAAACAAAACTAAACGACGCTTAAAAAAATTAAAATCCTAATGCTTTACAAAAAAAAAAAGGAACCACACTCAGAAAAGATTTAACGCATATACATGAACGTGTGTTTTTTGTTTTTGGTTGTGCAGGTCGACAGAGCAGATGGAGGGCAGAGGGACGAGGGCTCGACGGCGGGCAGAGCTGGCTTGGATGGCAGGAAAAGGGAGCGTTGGACGCTGGTGTAGGATTGAAATCGAAATGCAGCAATCAAGAAGCCAATCATGTGAGGACGTCGGACGAGGAGATGGAAGGGTGCAGCGTATGGATAACTGAGAAATCGAGGGTTGACGGCAAAGGAAAAGAAGATGGCAAGGGAGAATGAAAGGCTCGACGGTAATGAGGCAAAGGAGATGGGTAACGCAGAAGCAATGGAATCGACGGCAAGGAGATGGAGGAGATGGACCGGACGGCAGACAGGAAGAGGAAGGTAGGGTCGGTGAGGAGCTGGACAGCAGACAAAGAGGAATGGAGCGGATTTTTTTTGTCAGCGTTTATGCAAAGGCAGAATAATTTCAAATAAACTCAGTACACACAAATTTTGCCTAGCAAATTTAAATTTATTCCCGTCAATCTCAGATTTTTTGATGCTCCTTTAATCATATAACCTTCAGATTTGTCCACAGAAACGATTTGAGGCCAGATTTGACCCTTGGGGGTTAGATCTGGCTCATATCTAAAAAAAAAATTTCTGAGTAAACCTTGCAATCTGCAAAACCAGTCAGTTCTTGAAAATATATACACCAAAAAAAAATTATTAAACCCTTACAGCCTTAAAAAAATACAAATTTACAAGCTAATTTACAGATCTGAGGCCCTCATGGCCAGATTTGAACCCATTTCAGCACAATTTTTAGAAATTTGAATTTTCGAAGAGAGGCACAAGTCCTAAAAGACCCTGTAGAAAACATACATTTGTAAGATAGATTCAGGAAATTAGAAACAATGGGCTTTTTCAGATTTACGAATCTGAGAGTCGGCTGGTCCAACTGAAGACTTCCCCAGACGCTCAAATCTTTAAATTTTTTTTTCCCTGCACACTTAGATCTGAACTTTAGATCGATAGAGATTTAAGAAAATAACATAAGATCCTTCAGAAAAATCAAAATGTCTTTTATGAACCCAGAAAACTGCACAAGATACATGTATGCAGATTAATCCATGAAGGCCATCAACCATAAAAATACCAAATAAAGTAGTAGAGTTTAGAGACAATATCACCACATAGATCTGGAAAAGGAACACGAAAGTTTGTAACCCCAAAGTCTTTATGCTTTATTCATCAAAGAAAATTCATAAGAGCTTCCAAGACAAGTGCATGATTCTAAGATCAGATGACTCAAGACTGACAAAGACCTTTAATTTATAGGACAAAATCTCCAATGGCTAGTTCGGTTGATCCACGTCAAAATAATCTCGACCGTCGATAAGATTTGATCATCTTTTAATTTGGACGGTCGAAATTATAAATTTGGGGAGAAAACGAATTTATCATTTAAATTCATTTTAATTAACTCGAAAACACTATTTTTGAGTTAATTACCTCAAATTTTTGACTTTGACTTAACCACCTAGGCCCAAGGGTCCAAAATTTCTTAAAATTCTCAATATTCCCTTGACCTGGGGCCTTTAAAAATTCATTTTTTAAGGACCAACGAATTTTTCCTTTGAAGAATTTTATCCTCACCTAGGACCTAAAATTAATTAAATTTCTGGCTTAAGATTTTTTAATTAATTGACCAGAAAATTTAATTAATTGATTGAGAGGGGATTTTAATTATTTTTTCCAACCCTCTTTACATAAGATAATACATTTAGACACATGAAAGGGGAATACCCATTCGTATAGACCCTCAAAGAAATACCCAATTCTGCGACTCAAAACATGATCTAGTAGACCAAGTAGCTTGTACTAAAATAATCTAGCCAAATAGCTATGATTATTCCCAAACTACTTTTACAAGGACTCGATAGAAAACACTAGGACTCACTTAGCATGCTGATGACAAAATCCACCTTAGCTTTGAGGTGAGGCTGGAGGGAAAACTCTGTCGATAACTTGTGTCGAAAAACACAAGTGAATCAGTGAGACAAAAAACCTCTTAGGATAGAAATCGTCACCAACATACTAGGCTTACCTAGGTTGTTACATACATTGACGGTCTTACTTAGATCATTTACATCATAAACATGCAGAATGGGTTTACATCATTTATAAAAACTGTCGTCTGTCGATGAAATCTGGATGACGTGAACCTCGAACATGATAAGTCTCATTTGAAAAAAATGGGGGTGTATTGCTATGGGGTCGTTGACAAAGTGTGGTCAACATTTGGCTCTACTTGGGGACACGTTGCTTCATTGAAGGAATGTGAGAATCCAGAATCTGCATCCAAGCAACATACAAAATTACATAAGTAGTGTCCATCCAAATATCATCATATAACATTAAGCACATGAAAAATAGAAGCTATTCTTTTATTTATTATTCTACTTAACATGAAAAGTAAATCTACTCTAACTGCAAAATGAAATGCTGAAATAACAAGGTTTAAGGTTAGAGATACAATACAAAGGATGCCCTGTGGCATCAGATGTGCTCAATATAGTGCATACTGAGCATTTGCCTGCTTTCAGGCAAGTCTGTAGGTTGCTTTTTAGATGTGCCATGTGCAATCTTGCTAATTGTACGACTCTGTCTTATCCGAATGTCAAGCTGCTCTCGGCCATCAGACGAATCAAACTGCTTACTTCTTCTTTTCTGATTTTTTCTCTTCTTCTTAGTGGGCTGTGATATCAGTGATGAGACCACTGCAGATTTCTTGTCCTTATCTTGAAAATGCTTGTACAAAACTTTTGATGAACCTGGAATGTGACCAATCTTATTCTGAATATACTCTGTTAAAGGTGACACATAAGCTTGGTGTTTCTCAACGTCCTTTGTAGCCATAGTTAATTCTTCCTTAATGGGAAAAGTGACCTCCGTGTGATGAGATAGAAATTTCTTCAGCAAACTGGGAGGCCTATGATCTATCGACAAATCTGACTTGGGTTGGAAATTCTACATGTGTGATCTTTCCATTTTTTCCAACCTCTTTTGGATATCAGTGGGATGCTTAACATTATCAACAATAATTTCCTTCGCATGACTCTCTTCAATAGTCAACAAATTGTGTTGAAGAGACATTTGATTAGAATGATTAACTTCCATCATCTTTAATCTGTTTTCCATGACATTTATTTCCTGTGCATGAATTGCTTCAATGGTATTTATCCTATTCTGAAGATTGATCTGGTTAGCTTCCGTGTTTTGAATCATTTTAACATTATCTGTTTTCATGACCCTGAAGATATTTTGCATGTAGTTCATCTCCTTCTCATGATTTTCTTCTAAGGCCAATAACCTGCTCTGTATAGAACCAATTTCCCTGGCGTGATCCGCTATTATTTTTTCTTGATTAAGTTCCATATTCTTAATGATTTGAGCCTTGTTGACCTCCATATTCTTGAGTACCCGAGCTTGATTTAGCTGTATATCCTTAACCATTTGAATCAATTCGCTAACAAGATGCTTATCGTTGTCAACACTGACTTGACAACTTGTTTCTGTTTCACCACTATCATGGCTTTGTGCTGTCGTGGTACAAGTGGATTCATCCTGAGAATTTTCTGTATATCTCCTGCTGATAGTTGAGTTCTCTACAAGATCGATTTCATTATTTTTCATAATACTAAGAGCACAAGGCGAGTCATCTTGTTTTATATATTTATCTCTAAAAGCATTGATGATGTCTTGTAAACAATACTCCTCAGGACAACTTCGAAACCAATCGATAGCATCACCTTTTAAGGAATAGCCAAAGATACGTATCTTGACATCTTCATGATTATTTTGTGAAGGACGACAATATTTATTTATCAAAAAAGTGACCATCCATAGATGTTGTAGAGCAATGCCTGGATCACCTCTTGAGAAAAAAGGCAATTTAGAAATGACCTCTTCTGGCATGTCATGAAAGGTGTCATCCATGATGACTTGTTTAAAGGTTTAGAGAAAGAGATCTGTGTTCAAGAATAGTCAAAAGGTCCTCAAGAAGTGAACTTCTTAGCAGGAACTCTTGTAAGAAATGAAAGAATTGGAGTCGCCACTTGAACATGAAACTAATTCTAAAACAGAAGAAATAATCGAGAGTAGCAAATGGATATCAGGGGGGGATTCTTGTCTAGGAGTAAATAGGTGAATAAGTGGAGTCGCCACCCAAACAAGCAGCCAACCGAAATGTCCAAGTGCTAAAGATACGATGATGAAATGACTAGTTGATGAAAAGATGAAGAGATGAAAAGACACCAGAAAATGTGATTCCTTGTGACTGGCTAATGAATGGGGAAAGAAGATTTGAAGATCAGAAAATGTTGCTAAGACCAAGGATAGAAAAAAACTCTATCCCCAGCAACGACGCCAAAAAATGTTGTCACACAGAATGTCTAGGCACCGCGACAACAACTCAGATCAGGCGCTGTCACCCTGATCCCTAATCTCTCTATCTAAACTGTCTCCTTGCAAGCTAAGGGAGGTAGACCCTAACAAAGATGAAGGAAAAGAATTGGTTGCAAGTCAACCAATTTAGGAGACACAGCTAAAACACCAAATACTTGATAAGATTGACGAGATTTCCATGATCAATTATATCAAAACCAGTTCCTTATGGAGTTAAAAGATCCCGTTATGCAATTAAAGCCAAGTAATGGATGTATCACTGCTGCTATGAAAACATAAATGACCACAATGATATTCAGTAAAAAACACCAACACCATTCATTAAGATACTTAAGCCAATAGCAATGTTTATCATGAAACGATCATTTAGATTAAAATGCCAGATGCTTGGAATATTTCCGAATTTATGATGTTTCAATATAACACAATCCAGAAATTGAAAATGTTCTTGTATAGTCAACTTAGGATAAAAATTTAAAGCTCATTTGACTATAAAAAATATTTAGAATTTTTTTATGTTTTGGTATTTTGTATTTTTTATTATTTTTTAAATCTAAAAAATAAATTAAAACAAAAATTTACAACTAACACTAAAACAATGACTAACAAAATTAAAATTAAATCTAATCAACAAAATCGAAAATGAATTTAAAACCTAAAAACTAACTAACGCTATCAAATTAGAAGTAAAATTTAATAAAACAAATCTAAATCCAAAACAAATCTAAATCTAACACTACGACTAACACTCTAACACAAAAATTTAAATCTAAAAATTAAAAACTAAAATAACAAAATCTAAATTGAATTGAAACCTAACATTAAAACAAAACTAAACGACGCTTAAAAAAATTAAAATCCTAACGCTTTACAAAAAAGGAACCGCACTCAGAAAAGATTTAACGCATATACATGAACGTGTGTTTTTTGTTTTTGGTTGTGCAGGTCGACAGAGTAGACGGAGGGCAGAGGGACGAGGGCTCGACGACAGGCAGAGCTGGCTTGGACGACAGGAAAAGGGAGTGTTGGACGCTGGTGCAGGATTGAAATCGAAAAGCAACAGTCAAGAAGCGAATTACGTGAGGACGTCGGACGAGGAGATGGAAGGGTGCAGCTTATGGATAGCTGAGAAATCGAGGGTTGATGGCAAAGAAAAAGAAGACGGCAAGGGAGAATGAAAGGCTCGACGGTAATGAGGCAAAGGAGATGGGTAACGCAGAAGCAAGGGAATCGACGACAAGGAGAGGGAGGAGATGGACTGGATGACAGACAGGAAGAGGAAGGTAGGGTCGATGAGGAGCTGGACAACAGACAAAGAGGAATGGAGCAGATTTTTTTTGTCAGCGTTTATGCAAAGGCAGAATAATTTCAAATAAACTCAGTACACACAAATTTCGCCCAGCAAATTTAAATTTATTCCCGTGAAACTCAGATTTTTTGATGCTCCTTTAATCATATAACGTTCAGATTTGCCCACAAAAACGATTTGAGGCCAGATCTGACCCTTGCGGGTTAGATTTGGCTCAGATCTAAAAAAAATTTCTGAGTAAACCCTGCAATCTGCAAAACCAGTTAGATCCTGAAAATATATACACCAAAAAAAAATTATTAAACCCTTACAACCCTTAAAAAAATACAAATTTACAAGCTAATTTACAGATCTGAGGCCCTCATGGCCAGATTTGAACCCATTTCAGCGCAATTTTTAGAAATTTGAATTTTTGAGGAGAGGCACTAGTCCTAAAGGACCCTGTAGAAAACACACATTCGTAAGATAGATTCAGGGAATTAGAAACAATGGGTTTTTTCAGATTTACGAATCCGAGAGTCGGCTGCTCCCACTGAAGACTTCCCCAAACGCTCAAATCTTAATTTTTTTTTTTCCCTGCACACTTAGATCTGAACTTTAGATCGATAGAGATTTAAGAAAATAACATGAGATCCTTCAGAAAAATCAAAATGCCATTTTATGAATCAAGAAAACTGCACAAGATACTTGTATGCAGATTAATTCATGAAGGCCATCAACCACAAAATTGTCAAATAAAGTAGCAGAGTTTAGAGACAATATCACCACATAGATCTGGAAAAGGAACACCAAAGTTTGTAACCCCAAAGTCTTTATGCTGTATTCATCAAAGAAAATTCATAAGAGCTTCCAAGACAAGTGCACGATTCTAAGATCGGATGCCTCAAGACTGACAAAGACCTTTAATTTATAGGACAAAATCTCCAATGGCTAGTTCGGTTGATCCACGTCAAAATAATCTTGACTGTCGATAAGATTTGATCATCTTTTAATTTGGACGGTCGAAATTATAAATTTGGGGAAAAAACGAATTTATCATTTAAATTCATTTTAATTAACTCAAAAATACTATTTTTAAATTAATTACCTCAAATTTTTTATTTTGACTTAACCACCTAGGCCCAAGGGTCCAAAATTTCTTAAAATTCTCAATATTCCCTTGACCTAGGGCCTTTAAAAATTAATTTCTTAAGGACCAACGAATTTTTCTTTTGAAGAATTTTATCCTCGCCTAGGACCTAAAATTAATTAAATTTCTAGCTTAATATTTTTTAATTAATTGACCAGAAAATTTAATTAATTGATTGAGAGGGGATTTTAATTATTTTTTCCAACCCTCTTTACATAAAATAATACATTTAGACACATGAAGGGGGAATACTTATTCATATAGACCCTCAAATAAATACCCAATTCTGCGACTCAAAACATAATCTAGTAGACCAAGTAGCTTGTAATAAAATAATCTAACCAAATAGCTAGGATTATTCCCAAACTACTTTTACAGGGGCTCGATAGAAAACACTAGGACTCACTTAGTATGCTGATGACAAAATCCACCCTAGCTTTGGGGTGAGGCTGGAGGGGAAAACTCTGCCGATAACTTGTGTCAAAAAATACAAGTAAAACAGTGAGACAAAAAACTTCCCAGGATAGAAATTGTCACCAACATACTAGGCTTACCTAGGTTGTTACATACATTGACGGTCTTACTTAGATCATTTACATCATAAACATGCAGAATGGGTTTACATCATTTATAAAAACTGTCGTCTGTCGATGAAATCTGGATGACGTGAACCTCGAACATGATAAGTCCCATTTGAAAAAATGGGGGTGTATTGCTATGGGGTCGTTGACAAAGTGTGTTCAACACACCTTTACATGGTATATAAATGAGCAAACTTTGCATATTTTGTCTCTATTGGCTTGGAATGATGGTTGAAAATCTGAAAAATAGTTTTCTTTATCAAAAAATAATTATTTAATGTATTTTATTAAAAACCAAGTCATTGAGATCTGACCAGTCTTGGTTTGATCGATTCTAGTTCGAAACCCGGTTCATTAGGTCACCGGTTCCGATTTTTAATACTATGTTTGACAGATTTATTTTTGGACTAATATCTCCGGAAAAAACCCAATGGTGGAAAACCGGCGCACTAGATCTCATTGTTTATATATTATGTAGTTAATATTTATGAGTACAAATCGATGATTGACACACCCATCAAATCATATAGAGAAACTGAAAGAAGAGATCTTGTGAGACAAACCTCACTCTTACATAGGAACCCGAGACTGATTTGCACTAAGATTGGACTGTCCTGCACTGTCTCTACGTAGTGACTATGTCACTCTACAAAGTCTCTGCGTCATAGCGATCGCTGTTATTTTCCTCTGCACTGGTCTCTCCGCTCGCTGGAATTTGAGGCCTTTTGGCCTCCGAAAAATCTCTCCGAGATCTGGCACTGGCCCAACTTTGTCTCCTCAGCAGGAAAATGACTTCCCTTCAGCCTTTGCACAGTGACTGCGTAAGCACTGTGTCACTGGCTTTGTGCTGTCGCTGTGGCTCTCTCTGTCTCAACTGCTATGTGCTCTCTGGCTCAATAATCCTTCCAACCGAAATTATTGCCCCTCTTTGCAAAAGAAATTATTGCCTCTCTCTGAGCACTGCTCCTTCAAGAAATCAATCTCTGATCTCCTCCAATTGTGTTTTCCAAATGACCCTTCAAGCTATTCTTATAGTCTTCCTGTTCAAACTTCAATGATCCAAATTAGATCTCTAATCAACGACTAAGATTATCTTTTGACTTGATCTGTTTGTTCTACATCATTCTCACTCATATTTTATTAATTCACTTTAATTGTTTTATTTTCCGAAGTTTAGACTTAAGTCCCTTTAAAAGTACCTAATTATTTCTACATAATACAATCCAAGTGGATTTTCAGCAAACGATTTCTGGGTTATTTGGAATACATGTGTCTAAGACTCTCCACAAAATTTGAGACCTAGGGCACATTCGATGCTACCCCAAATCAACATTCCAAAATACCGAGAAAGTGTTTTGGGAAATTTCACCCGGATTGGGTTTTATTAAAATAAATAATTATTTTTAATGGGACCCTAAGTCTATACTTAGGGAATTAAAATAATTAAAGTATATTAATTGAACTGGGTGTGAAACCTCTAGAAAAAGACGAAGATCAAGTCAATATGATCTAAGCCGTTGATTATGTTTTAATGTGGGTCGTTGGTTATCCAATGAGAAGATTACAAGGACTTCGATGGTCATATGGAAAACACACCGAGTGAGTCTAGAAATCGAATTTTTCAAGTGAGCGCTGCAGAGCAGCTGGAGGATTTGATTGAGTTGATTTGATTGCAGTGAGGGGCAGTGATAGTTCCGGTTGGAAGATCTTTTCCTGAGTCGGGAATACTTAGCAGAGAAGGCAGGGAAGAGGACGCAAAACAAAAAGCGTAGGAGCTACCCTGGGCAGCGCAGTGCCACACAGAGGCATCACTGTAGCCTTGAGGAGATCCGAGATTTTGCTGTGGATCGGTCAGATCCACTGTCGGAGTGCCGGGGTGTGAGACCGAAGGGGCAAAATATCAGCATCCAGTCAACATAAGATCTAGCAGAAGGAGGTGACACAGTCCCCAGTCAGAGTGACGTAGACATAGGCGGAGGCAACACAAAGGGAGCGTGGGGCTCATCAGTTCAGTGTTGGGTCAGTGCCGGATTTCTGGTATCAGCGTGAGGTAATCCTCACTAGTTCTCTATCAGTCAAATTCTTTGTGGATAGCCAGATTTTGGCATCTAGTTGTATTCAGAAACTTCTGCTTGATAATATCAAACCCTATCTGCTGCATCAGTTTTCCAGCATTGGGTTTTTCTAGGGACATTAGTCCAAAAATAACAGTGTCATGTGTGTCTAATTTTCTTGCTTAGATCTTGTTTCTGCAGTTTATTTAGTGAAGGTTGCAGTGTATTTGCATCAGTATTTACTTGTAGAGCACAATAAATAACTTGCTTAATTTATCAAGTAGGAGAAGTAATATCAGTTTGCTGCAATAGGGATTGCGGGATTATGAATTTTCACATGGTATCAAAGCTGTGTAGGTGAAGGAGGAGAGCAGATCAAAAGAACTCAATGTTGAAGAGAAAGTGGGAGATTGAATAATTGTGTAGGAAGTAGATCGAATCCCCAGGGGTTTGTGCAGTCCAAGCCAACAGGGAAAGATTCTCGAGGAAAATCTCTCTCTGAGTGAGTCGACGGAAAGGTAAGATTTCCAGTTCGTGATTTGTCAGCGACAGAGGGAGCAGCACAACAGTAGCTTCAACGCAAAGCAGTTTTCTGTGGGACACAATTTTTCTGCTGCATTTTGTGGGAAGAAAAGTGCCAGAAGGAAGGAGACACTTCCTGACAGAATTTCTTCCTCGGTCAGTTCCTAGCCAAGGAATTTTAATTCTCATTTGTTGAGCAACAATAGCGAGGAGTAGATCTACATACTCCAACAAGGAGTGCATAGGCCAGCGTAGCAGCTGCGCAGAGGAGAGAGAGGGAGTAGTTTGACATTTTTTCAGTTGGCAGAGATGGCAGCAAATGGGATGAGAGATCAAGATCGATTGGAGGGAGCCTCCAACTGTGTGATCTGGCAGGCAAGGTTCAAATTTCTGCTAGATGAGCATGATCTCAAAGCTTTTATCAGTGGTGTAGTAGCTGTCCTCATGGATGCAAATTCGTTAAAGGCCTACAAGAAGGATATTGCGAAAGCCAAGCGTTTGATCCTCGACGGAGTGAGGGATCATGTCGTATGTCACATCGCTGGCAAAGGGATTGGCAAGGAGATGTGGGCTGCCTTGGAGATGTTGCATCAAGGATTTTCCAAGCAGCGAAAGATGTATTTGAAGGAGAAGATGCGATCTACTAGGATGCATAACGGAGAATGCATTGATTCGTTTCTTGCAAAGCTTCAGGAAACCTGTGATCAATTAGAAGCTGTTGGATCTACACCTCATGCCACTAAGATGGTCAGATTGGCCCTAAACTCTGTATCAGATGAATGGCATGTCTTTTCCTAGAGCATCTTGGGCAGAGAAAGGTTGCCTGATTGGGAACAAATGTGGGCCGCTTTTCAGTAGGAAGAGATGAAGCGAGATATGATCAAGTGCAAACTTGATGGTAGTAGCAACAATGGGTCGAAGCCCAACGAAGAGGAAGAGAGTGCAACCTTGCATCTAAGGGGCGATAGGAGCAGTGGAGGCGAAAAAAGGTTGTCTCAAAGATCAAGTGTTTCCAGTGTGGTGAGATGGGTCATTATGCTACTCAACGTCCTCTCAAAAAGGACAAGGACGAGAAACATGATCCGTAGGTTGCAACTGTAAGGATCAAGGAGGAGGAGTTAAGCCATGATTTCCCACATATCTCCAGGGGAGAATTGGGGTGGTCTAGACTTGTAGTTTGAAAGAACTACAGGATGGGCAAGATCCTTGAGAAGTCCACCTCATGGATCAATTCCTTGCTACAGGAACCCAAATCGGAAGTAGCAGGGTGGACCAGTGTCAGTTGGTGCAGAGGAGTGCCGAAGTGACAATGGAGTGGCTAGAAAACACCAGAGTTTGAGCAACATAGAGCAGAGTTGGCAGCAGTGCCGGAAGGCACAACGCAGAGTCAATAGCAACGGAGGAGCTTCAGAGGGCTAGCGCAGAGTCTAGTAGCAGTCATATCTTCAGTATCAGATGCATCATGTTGAACACTTAGTTTAGTAATTTTGGATGTTTTTCTGCTACAGCAGCAACAACAGAGTTGTAGTGCAGATGCAGTTGGCAGCAGTATGCAGGGTCAGCAACAGCATAGATGCAACAACACAATAGTTGGTGGGCAATAGTGTCAGATATCAGTAGCGCAAAGGGAGATGTTACAGAGTTAGTGTAGTGCTTCAGCAGGATGCATTACTAGAGCACATTCCTCGCTAAGAGGGAGTGTTGATTTTAGGTAACATCAGATGTGATCTAAGTCTCAAATTTTGCAGGGATGCTAAGACACATCTATTACAAAATACTTAGAAAACGTTTTGAGAAATGTCACCCGGATAGGGGGTTTTATTAAAATAATTAATTATTTTTAATGGGAGCCTAAGTCTAAACTTAGGGAATCAAAATAATTAAAGTATATTAATAGAACTGGGTGTGAAACTTCGAGAAAAAGATGGAGATCGAGTCAATATGATCTAAGTCGTTGAATATGTTTTAATCTGGGTCGTTGGTTATCCAGCGAAAATATTATAAGGACTTCGATGGGCATTTGGAAAACACACTGAGTGAGTCTCGAGATCGAATTTCTCAAGTGAAAAACATAGAGTAGCCAGAGGATTTGATCGAGTTGATTCGATTGCAGTGAGAGGCAGTGATAGTTCGGGTTGGAAGTTCTTTTCCTGATCCGGGAATACTTAGTAGAGAAGGAAGAGAAGAGGATGCAGAAGAGGCAGCCTAGGAGCTGCGCTGGGCAGCGCAGTGCCACACAGAGGCAACGCTGTAGCCTTGAGGAGATCCGAGATTTTGCTATGGATTAGTCAGATCCAGTGGCGGAGTGCTGGGGTGTGAGACTAGAGGGGCAGAATATCAACATCTAGCCAATAGAAGATCCAACAGAAGGAGGTGACACAGTCCCAACCAGAGTGACACAGATATGCGCAGAGGCAGCATGGGGCTCATCAGTTCAGTGTTGGGTCAGTGCTGGATTTCCAGTGTCAGCCTGAGGTAATCCTCACTAGTTCTCTGTCAGTCATATTCTCTGTGGATAGCCAGATTTGGGCATCCAATTGTATTCAAAAACTTCTGCTTAATAATATCAAACCCTCATCTACTACATCGGTTTTCCCGCATTGGGATTTTTCGGGGATGTTAGTCCAAAAATAACAGTGTCATGTGTGTCTAATTTTCTTGCTCAGATCTTGTTTCCGCATTTAATTTCCGCAGTTTATTTAGTGAAGGTTACAGTGTATTTGCTTCAGCATTTACTTGTAGAACACACTGAATAACTTGCATAATTTATCAAGTAGGAGAAGTAATATCATTTGCTTCAATAGGTATTCCGGGATTAGGAATTGTCACAGAGTCTTCTCTTGAATTTTGCTTCTTCTTCTTCAACTTGACCTTCCTCTTCCTCTTCCTCCATCGCTATGCTAGATTAGAAATACTCTTGATGATGAGAGATGCGAATTACCCTTGGAGTGGAGATCAAATGGTCTCTATATATACACGCTAGAAGGGGTGAAATAGGTGGCTTCTTGGGCAAGGCCAACATCATCACTAGGAGGCCGACTTGGGCATCTTGTGGTGTCTAGAATACAAATTTAAATTTTCATTTTCCCGCTCTTGATAAGGTCAGGAAGAGCATGCCTTGTAAAATTTTCTTTTGAATATTAACATCAATAAATATTTTCTTTTCTTGCAAGCATGATGAACATGCTTCAAATAATTTTTCTTGTACCATAAATATAATGTTGTTTTTCCACGATCCTGGTGTCTAGGATAGAATCTTAGATAATTGACGCTACCAAATCAAGGATCACAATGCAACTACTTTGCACAATGGAATATAAACAACAATAAATCTACTAGTGCACAAAATATACACAACTTTTTACAAAATTTGTACAATAACTCAACTTGGTTATATTAAAAAAAACTGAATAATACAATTGTCTAGGGCTCTCGTACCAGGGATAATGGCCCCTATACATCAATTGATGCAAGACTACAAAAACTAGGGCTTGGTGTCTATCGTGATGACCACCAATCTACCCAATACAAGATACTCTGACGGCCTAGTTGATGTAGAGCTCCTCACGACTGCCTTGGTCGTACCCTGTACACATTTGCTCGGCCCTTCGGCTCCCCATCTACAACATCTGCCTCTATCAATGCTCCAAGTCCATCTGGCTACTGAATCATGTCTCAACAATCATGTCTCTCGCTGATTGTTCGTCCATCAATGCATGAACAGATTGAGACTCCTGTTGAGTTGTTCAGAACTCCGTTTGTGTTCAACTCACGACTACTCACTGTTGCTCTTCAACTACTCAGGGACTTCTTGCCACTATACTCTTCCTGCGGTGCTCTAATGAAGACTAACATAGGGCAGGAGGGTTGCCACTTATCACCATCAAATGTCGCGTCTTCAATGGTGAACATGGGCTGCAACAAACTGCTTCTCTGACTGATCAGACCTATGAGCTTTAATAACCTGCCTTTCTTAGGCTTACACTTGGTCCGCTCTCACGCTGCCCTCCACCAGACCACGAGTGACCAATCCTTGTTGAAGCAATTGCTCCTGGTTAGGGCATCCAACACCTATGAAGACCCTTCCTCTTGGCTGCTAACAGACTCCACACATAGTTCTCTTCTAAGACGCCCATCCACTTGCGAATCACATCAACTCAAGAGGACAAACATACCTTGTTCCGCAACCTTTTGCTGCTCCTCTTGACATAACACATAAGTTGCTGCTGATGTAATCTACTCCTTAGGATGTCCACAAACACACCTCATCCACTAGCAACCATTCATTACCAAGGAGTCATCTACAATGAACTAATGCTTCCTCCTTGCCTTGGGATTTGTTCATGTACCAAACTTGTTAGGGCACACCAACAACCCTCAACCAAGGCTCCAAATCACTGTGTAATCTTCTCTACTTAGTTTGCTTCCTTGCTGCCCACTTCTAGGCACCTAATTACTGATCTAGGGCTTGAGGCTTCTCCCCAACTCACCCTAAAACAGTTCTGTACCGACAACAACACAATTCTGCCTCTAAGTAAGGGCCACACCCTCTATCTTGATTGCGACCTCTTCTTTTTGACTGCAACTGAGTTAGAGGTCCTAAACTAAGACTCTTTGCCCCTCCCCGAGTGCCTCCAACTTGCTACTGTAGCAACCTTTCTTGTGGCCCAAGATAGAGTACCTAAACACCATAAAACATGCACAAAAGCACACTCAAACATACCTCTACAACTGCGCCCTGATTTGGCAAAGAAGACAGCTCCAAAATCAAGATAAAGCCAACCTATTAACACTCAAACTAGTAGGGGTCCTATTAACCTAATTAGGGAAGGGAAGAGGAGCAAAGAGAGAATCTTCTCTTGATGATCTAATGATATGATCGTAATGAGGTTATGAGCCAATGGGAAACCAAGGGAAATAATCAATCCTCGAGCTAGGGCTTGAAATATCTCAAGATCCCACTGTCAGAATTGCTTCGAAATTGGAGGGCTTCTAGAGGATTACCATCATAGTTGTGGGCAAGAGATTGAATTCTTTGGATGGCTAGATTGTGAGAAAAGTGATGCGCTCGGTGACCTATGAAGGCTGAACCTAGAAAAAGAGGGGAAGGTGAGATGAATTCTCTTTGGAAATGATCACCTATGGAAGGATCAGTGCCTTATCCTTTGGGGAAGATGGAGTCAAGATGTAATTTGTGATTTAGAGGAACTACACCCAATCAAGGAGCCTCCTAGACAAATTCGCATGGCAATTAGAGCATGGGAGCAGTTGCCACAAGAGTTTATACTTCAATTGCAATAATCGATGACGTATCAAGGTATGTTCAATAGAAACAATCTCTAGGAAGATTCACCCTTTCACACATGATACATGAGATGATGCAACGCTACAAAAGACTAAATTTCCATAATTTCGCATAAAAAAACAGTAAATTTCAAATCTACTATAGCGAAAATCCCAGCAACATCAGTGTATTAAAGAAAATAACAAGAATAGACATGAAAAGATTACTTACATGTGCAAAGAGTATATCCAATCACCAAAATAATGTCAATAATGAAGCTCCAACACAAGAGAGAGAGATCCAAGCATGAAAATTCATCCATTACATCCAAATTCGTCCTCCAAAAGGGATAGCGAAAATCTCACAAGAAAGAATAACCCAATCCAAATGATGATGATGAAAATGAATCATCTCACTTCTATTTATACACTCTAATGAATTTGATTTAGCTAAATTGGCCTAATTGAGCCCCTGAAATAAAATAATGTGCATGATAACAATACTTTTGGTGGCAAGCCCACCAAATAGCTTAATAATGTAAAGATAAGCCTCTCAAGAGGGAAAAATGATCAACATAGTGAGTTGTTGGTTCCTTTGAGGAGGCCTAATGAAGTCCAAGGGGTGGCATGATGTAGAAATGGACTCCAAACATAGTGGACAAGGGGTTGGCCACTTGTTTTCTAGGTAAGAACCTGTGATGCTCCCAAGTGGGTGTAGGGGCACAAGGACGTCCTCATGGGTCTCCAAATGGATTGAATATCCCTATAGAACATCTGTAAGGGTTGGAATGATGATATTAGCCTTCCCTCTGCAGCAGGAGACAATCCTCTGTACCCTGGAACGTCTGCCATGTGTATGGTGCAACTGTGGAGCCAACTGGGCATGGTGAACTAGGTGCATCATCCTTATCCAAAAGGTGGAACAGGAGCTATCGATGAACGTTGCTGGGGTGATGGAGGCCCATGGCTCTCAACGCTCACCCTAAAAGTGCCAATTTGGCCCTCTAGAGGGCTACGACCCCATATAGGGAGACCAAGCCCCAAATCGAAACCCACCTGCAATCCTACATAAGATCCAGTGCGTCCCCTTGCCCTCCAATACAACAAGTCATCTGAATAGTCAAGTAAAAGAGCTTAGAAGTCATGGAATCAATGGGGCACTTCATGGTGACATGACTTTTCATAGTGGGCTTTGACATGTACAAGTGTCTCCAAGCTCAATAAGGGGTTAACCAAGGACCCTATTAGGTGATTTCAACATCTAAAGGGGGTGATATGTCGATGGTACATCCTTCAAATGGTAGGTGGAAAATGATATAATCATGGAGCGGAGTAAGGATCAGGGGAATCATCTAGACCACATGTCATGGTACAAGGGTAGCTCTACCAAGGGAAGCCCACACATGGGTATATGAGTGTAGGAGGGAGCAAATCATGGTACATGAGTTACCCCAACGTTTTTTTTTCCGCCCTACTTCGTATGCTTTTTGCCTTTGATTGATTTTTCTTCATAACTGCTTGGGGCATTAGGGGGTGAGAGCATGATGTGTATTATATAGCAGTGGATACACCCTTAAGGTGGGGCAATTCATTGCCCACCAGGGGTTGGGACAATCATGGGTTCCTTTATGATGGAGGGGGCTCATCTAGGGTCCATAGGAACCAGGGTGATGTCCATGGATAAGGGGTAGAGCTCATGGTTGGCTTTTTCCAACGTGCTAAATTTGTATGCCCCAACCATATTTTGCATCTTGTGGTACATTTTCTGTTGAGAGTGGCCAAATTATGCTTTTTTTTTTTAGTTGCATCAACCTTCGGGGTATCATTCTAGGTTTGACCCAAGGTGTGGACAAGAGGAGGGGGAGGCTAACCCTATGTGGACCTAGGGGACACATGTGGACTTGGATGGGAAAAGAGATGAATGGGGCTATAAATAGTGGAACGAGATTGATGTAGGTGGTATTGGGATGCGGGAACACGAAACCAAAATCGAGATTTTCCATGTAGTGCCAACCCTAAAGCTAATAGCGAGTAGAGGAGATTCCACGAGACTAGGATATAAGGATAACCATAGGATTAGGTAGTGGAGACAAGAATACAGGCCTAACCCACTCTTTCTGCCAAGTCCCCCCACCAATCCATGCCCAAAAGTGCCCATGACAAGGAAAGAAACTTTCTCAACTATACCAATGAAAAGCCATACCTTTAGGGTCGGGAGGCCCACCTTCAAACATACATTCATGACAAGTGGTCAAGGGACCACATGTCGGCTCAGGTGGCAGAGACAATAGCACACTGAGCTATCTGGTGGCTGCAAGGGGCTCCCGATCGAGGACCATCTAGGAGAAATTTTTCTCCTATATACACTACCCACAGGTGGTGGGTAACATCTGGCTCCAATTGGGACATGAGCTCTCAGGAAAGTGCACGAAGCTAGTCGAACGAGAGGTCATGAGAACACCAAGAATCTCTTGGTACCATAGATCTATTACCTGCACATATCAAAGACCAAGCACAAAGGGAAACATGTTTTTGTGCTGCCTTATCATCACCCATGTGTAATATTAGGCCATAAAATCAACAAGAAACTAAATGCAAGTTTAATCTAAATGTAACTAATCTATCATGAAAATATCATATGATGTTAGTTCTAATGAGAAAAAGAGCATGCAATGCATCCTACCCTAACATGCATATGGTGTAATGCCCATGCTAAGTGTAATACTAATCATAAAGGCAGTGTAACCAACATATCAACAAATCAATATACACATGGCTGCCTATATGATTACTTGTGTAGACAATCCCAACGTGAATGTAAACACAATCACATGGAGGATGAAGTGGGTGGGAGGTGGTAAACTATGATTTCCATGTGAGGTAAGAGGAAGTCATAGGAGAAAGAAAATAAGTCAATCCAGAAGTGCAGGGCTTTCCCTCTAAGTACACAATGGTGGAATGAATGATCACCCTTAAGAACTCCTTATGACAATCACTGCTCATAATATTATGCTTTGTAGATGTCGAAAGGTCATTATGGGAAGAGAAAGGAGACTTGGGACACGGAAGGGGATAACCTATTGGTTGCTCAATGGAGTGATTGTATTCACAACCTCGAGGGTATGAGGGGGAAGGAGGGATGCATCTAATGGATGGTTCTTCCTCAACTTCAGACCTAGGGAGGTGAAAGGGCCCATGGTCATTGGAGATCATATGAAAAGGGGTGAGGGAATCACTTGCGGAAGACTCAAGATGTTGAACGAGAGAAAAAGGAAAAGGGGAGTGTGAAGTCTCATATTCAACAGGTTTTGTCTCCTCAAAATCATAATTTAAAGGATCAAGTGATTTGAATATAGACCCATAAGGAGGATAGGTGGGAGCTTTGTCTATTTCATCATTATTAGTATCAAAGATTGGGTCTTTACTAAAAGGAGAATTGATTACTTCCAATTTCCCCTCTTCATGCAAGGGAAAATAATAATTCTCCTTCCCAAGGGTATTGATAGATATGTCATCATAAATAATGCTCGAGAGAAATGGAAGACTCGTCTCAACATCACCCTCCTTGTTGGTATCATAAATGGGAGCAAGGTCAAATTGAGGACCAACAATTTCCCATTTACCCTTTTCAATGCAAAAGTAATCTTCAATGTAATCTGCCAAGGGGCTAATGGGATCACCTTTCCCATGGTTCTCAAAAGGAAAGTCATCAGGACTAATATCCTTGAGAAAGGTAAGGTCAACGCCAACTTCACTTTTCATAGCCTCATCTTCCCCAACACGTGTCCACTAAATCATCCTTTTCATCATGTGGACTCAAGGAGGACTCATCATCTTGCTCATTATTTAGGTTCCCAAGGTCCTCTCCAACTTCTCCAGATTGACTGGCAGCAGCAAAATAATGAGGGACTTCGATCTTCCCAACTAGAGCATCTGAGAGAGAGAGAGAAACACCAAATTTTTGATTTTCCTTCAATCCTTTAGCTCGTCCAAACTCACACTCCTTTTGACCCCTTCCTTGATTTCACACTTTTTCACTTGCAACAAAATATATCGAATTTATGTGTGAGTGATATCTCCAAATGAGTTCGATCTCCCTGTATATATAAGCTTCTGATGAGCTCGAATTTCTGGGCTTGAGGCTGACTTGATCACTTGAAGGTTGACTTGATGTGGAGGCCCCATACATCATATTTGACTCAATACTTGACCTAATTACATGATTCAAAATCCCAGTATGGGTCAATTTAAATCTGTTATGACTCTATGAACTCAGAATAATTCCTAGAAGTCCACAATGGGGACTTTGACCTAAAATAATATGATCCAAGCATGAAACCCATGCTTTAATAAGTCATTTAATAATAATATAAAATTCTTTTCTTTATCCTTTTGACAAGTTCATTAAATATTGATTCAAATACAATTTATGAAGATGAAACCTAGTTACAATCTTCAACAGAGAGGTCGTGATTAATTTCCTGGAATTTTCTTAGTGTAGCAGGCACTAACAGTAGATCATTTTAGGCAACAACACCATTGATGGGCATTTCCAACACAAAGCTACAACCATGCAGAGCAATTAGATAAAGGGTATCCAACATTTTATTTGGGGCTTCTCTAGCTTGCCCTGAGCAAGCCCAGGTGCATTCCTTCTAGCACCTATATTGTACATCCTTTTATATTAATAAAATGGCCCAACAATGCAATAGGTGGAACATGAGTAAGCAATAAGTGGGTCTGAAGGATCCCATGAAGTGGCATTCTTCTCTCCACTATGGTGGAGACCTGTGGCTCTCAACGCTCACCCTACAAATGCCAATATGACCCTCTGTAGGGATTGGACCCTGTATATGGAGACCAAACCCCAGACCAAGACCAAACTACTATCCTGTGTAAGATCCAATGCGTCTCCTCACCTTCCAGTACAACCAAACACTAGTGCAATTGAGTAAATGAGCTTACAAATCATGGAACCAAGTAGACACTTCATAGTTGCATGCCCTGCCATAATGGGCTTCAGAACGTGCAAGTGTATCCAAGTTTAAGAAGGTTAACCAAGGCCCTATTAGGTGGTTTCAACCTGTAAGGGGAGTGACATGTTCGCGATACATCCATCAAATGGTAGGTGATATAATGATGGAATGGAGTGGGGCATCAGGGGAAGGCTCCAAGCAACATGCCACAGTACAAGGGTAGCGATAATAAGGGAAGCCCACACTTGGGTATATGAATGTAGGAGGGAGCAATCATGGTACATGAGTTACCCTGATCTTTGTTTTTCCACCCTTATTCATATGCCTTTTGCCTTTTATTGGTTTTTCTCTTGAAACTGTTCGGGGCTCCAGAGGATGAGAGCATGATATATACAATATAGTAGTGAATACCCCCTTAAGTTGGGGTAGTTCATCACCCACTAGGGGTTGGGACAATCATGGGTTCCTTAATGATGTAAGGGGCCAATATGAGGGGCCCTAGGAACCAGGGTGATGGCCATGATGATGGGGGTAAAGCTCATGCTTGGATTTTGCCCACGTGCTAAATTTGTATGTCTCGACCATCTTTTGCATTTTATGGTACATTTTCTCTTGAGAGTGGCCAATTTAAGTTTTTTCTTTTCCTTTTTAGCTGCATCAATCTGCGGGGCATCGTTCCAGGCCTGACCCAAGATGTGGACAAGGGGAAGGGGAAGCTAACTCCTTGTGGACCCAATGGACAAATGTGGACCCGAATGGGAAATATGGTGAATAGGGTTATAATGAGCAGAGGGGAGTGATGTATATGATGTCAAGGAGCGGGACCACGCAACCAAAATCGAGGTTTCCCATGTAGTGTCACCCCTAAAGCTAGTAGCCCATAAAGGAGATCCCATGGGACTAGGATACAAGGTTAACCATCAAATTGGCTAGAGGGGACACGAGTACAAACCAAACCCACTCTTTCCGCTGAATCCCCCCACTAATCCATGTCCAAAAGTGTCCATGACAAGTAAACATAAATATCCAACTACAAAATGAAAAGCCATACCTTCAGGGTTTGAAGTCCCACCTTCAAACATACGATCATAACAGATGGGCAAGGGAGCATATGGCTGGCTTAGGTGGTAGAGATAGTGGCACATCAAGCTATCTGATGGCTGCAAGGGGCTGCTAGCTGTCGATTGAGGACCATTTGGGAGAATTTTTTCTCTTATAGATACTACTCACAGGTGGTGGGTAACATATCAACAAGACTCCGATAGCGAGTTAGCGTCACTGTCACTGCCTTTGCTGTCGACTATCAAATTTGGGCATTCTTGACATCATTGAGCTTCTACCTTGAACTTATTCACTTTGTCTTCTACATCACCGGGGTCTTTCATTCGATTATATACATGTTAATTAGGCTGTCCTGCTGTTGTATCCCTTCTTCCTTCATTTTATCCTGGATTTAGCTTTGGCATTTTCTAGGAGTTGTGTTTGCACTCCCACATTGTACTCGTACTAGATGTATCCTTTAGTTCCATTGACATAATTTTGTGGTCATTCTTTGGACCCTAATAAAATTATCTTATCTTATCTTATCTAGATCTTTGTCTCAGGGGTTGTATTCTACACTCGAATCCCTATATTGTGATATTGTAGTATGGTTGCATGAGGTGACTTGGTTCTAGGGTACAAGGTACAAATCTAGATATTTCTTATATGTGATGTGAAACCCAAGTGGAATGCTTACAAAGACTATCTAATTTTACTTCATAGATTGGAGTTCAAACACAACTTCCCATGTCTTGGAGTTACTGGTTAATTAACTAATATCTTTTTTGTTCATGTACTCCACTAGAATATGCGTACAATTGGAGAGTTGCAGATATGGGGGATGATCGCTCTACTCCGTTGTTTTGGAAATGTAATTACAAAGTCAACAATTAGCTCTTTGTTGAAATAGATCTGTGGGTGAATGCCCAATCCCACATGTTGGAAAGTGTAACTAGGATCGATCTTCATAATGACTATGTAATTATGGATTTATGTAATGAAGAAGACAAAGATAATAAAATGTATTTTGTATATACTTTCTTCATGGGTTTGATGAGCTTGAAGTTTTATTATAGGTCAAAGACTTCTTCTTGATGTCTTTAGGGGTTTGTCATCTTGTCATATAGAGTCATGTATATGAAGAAGTGTTACACTTGTGAAGAACTATCATTGATGTAAATAATATGCTCCAAGACCTTGTCTAAATGCTCCTTGCAAGTCAGCTCAAATATGGAAGATACACCTCCTTGTCAAGTCGACCTTCCAGCAGAGATTAAGTCCACCTAGGATAGGAGAGACAGTCCATATATAAGAGTGGACTGCGACCTCATTACACCATCAAGTTTTTGGATCAAATCTAAAGTTGAAGTGCGAAGGAAGGACTGAAGTTGGTGTGAAAATAGAAGGAAAAATAGCGAAGGAAAGAAGGAATAGTATACCTCTGCCTTGGGTCTAATCTATCTCGATAGAATTTTGTGATAAGGTCATGATGTTCAGGATCACAGTTCGAAAGTACAAGACATATCAGTTAAGCATAACATCGTGGTAGGGTTAAAAAAGAGGATCTAGTATACAGTGCGAAAGAAGGTTGTCTAGGCAGCGTATAGAAGGACTTTGCAACAAGTGCAAAGTGAAGATAATTCAGCTCTCCATCTTGATCACTATATCTCGGACAAACTCAGAGGATAAGAATGAAGGTATAAAGGAAGCATATTATAGCTAGTAAAAGATATTAGTCTTGGGTGCAGTAAGGAGGTCAAAGAAGAGTCTCTTGGTAACCAAAAGAAAAGGAACTGAAGATCATCATTTGGGTAGCTAGATTAGGGACCGAGTCTCCCTAAGTGTTGTTGCAGCACGGTGCAGAGAAAGAGTTCAGCATAAGGAGCCAAGAAAGAGCAAGAGACAAGGTCTTGCAGACATATTGGTGTTCAAGGTCCAAGTTAAGGTCACAATACTAGTCAACTTAAAGTCTATAAGAAGAATTACTTGTGGGTTTTCCTCTCCAAAAGGGAGAGGTTTTGGCCTTGGCTTGAACAACCAATATCTTGTGTCTTTTGTGTTTTGATAATTGACTTGATGAAAGAGCTAATAAGCTAATGAAGAGAAGATCCAAGTAAAATAAATAAGTTCACAAGTAATTATCAAGTAGAGGATTGAATTAAACTATGCCCTACCAAATTCTCAACATGGTATCAAAACTAAGGTGCTAGAAAGGGATGTTTGGCAAGATGACACACAACGATTAGTTTTCAAAAGAAGGATCTACTTTTGTAAAAGTCTAGATCTAAGAAGATTTTCATTCATTCTAGGAACAAATTATAGAAATTGAAAAGCTATCTCAAGGAGATCAAAGACACCAGCAAGGCATCATCATGAAGGATTGAAGGTCATTCTAGCTCTCTTGAAGAAGCCAATCAAGGAGGAAGCTCCTACTATATTCTACATCATCATCAATAGGGAAGCTGATAAAAGAAGAAAGCATATACTCAGGTAAGTATCTTAATGTCCCCATTTGAATCTATCAAAACGACTTTTTGCAAAGAAATCAACAAATTGTCTGGGACTACAAACTTTCTTGCATGGAAGAAAAGGTCATATTTAAATTTGATCGAAAATGAAGTTATGGATTACATTAAAGCGTTAGTGACTAAACCTTCAAAAGAAGGCACTCAAGCTTATGCCAAATACACAAAGGGAGACATAAGAGCCTAGAGGATTCTTATAGAATCCATAAGACTCTTATTCCCCGTGTATCCAAATTGGAATCATCAAAAGAAATATATGAGAAATTGGTAGAGCTATTCTCTGTAAGTACTGCACTAGAAGTAATGTCTTTAAGACAAGAACTATATAAGTTGAAGATGTCAAGAGAGGAAGGAATAACTTCATATTTTATGAAGATTTCCGAAATGCGAGATCAACTGCAAGAAATGGGAGAAATAATGTCTGCAAAGAAATGACTACAGTGGTGCTGAATGCTCTACCAAAGGGATTGGGAAACTTCAGTTCTAGTATCTATGGGAAGAAAGAAGCAATACCATTCCAAGATCTGTGGTCTCTATGTAAGATAAAAGAGACTAGACTAAAAGCCAAAATTGATACTGGAACAAATGAGGAAAATCAGGCTTGAGTTGCTATGTCAAGAAGGAAAGGTAAATCTGGTAAATTTGGTCATCAAAACAAAGGAAGGAACATGAATAAGATGCGATGCTATGGATGTAACGGACTTGGTCACTATAAAAGGGATTGTCCCAAATCCAACAAGGACGAGGAAAAAGGAGGAAGCCCATGTTGCTGGAGAAGTAGAAGAACCTGATACAAGGAAGCCTAAGAAAGAAGAAGTGAAAGATCTCTATTATGATTGAGATCATCTTCCTCTTTAAGAAATATCTATCAGGTTGTAAAATAGTATGTTAGGAAGCATTGTATATGCATCTCGTTAGGATTGGCATCATGATGGAAGCATCGTAAGAGGAACACTCGTTGTAGGAGGATGTTTGTTTCACATATGTGACATCTATGCTATAAAAGGCTTTTGGGAACTTCACTGAAAAATAACATTTATAGAAGGCAGTCATCTAGATCAAAGGTCATCATTTAATAATCAATAAGGAATCAGATGCTGACATTTTTCTAATGAAATCCTCTTTGGACTCACTGGTTAGAAAGAAAGCAATAGGTTTCCTTGAGAAATTCCAACTTGTAGAATTCTAGAATTAGAAATGATGACCTATTAATGAAGCAGGTGAAGGGAATAAAACTTTTCACTCCAAGGAAATTTGCTGCAGGATGACTCAAATAAAAGAAATAAGGAACATATATATATTATGTTGACACTGGATGCTATATAGACATGTTATATGGTTGTAGATAGAAGAAGCATGATCAAAGAAAGCAGAAACTCTTCCGATGCATAGGTTGTCAATAGACATGATCAACAACTGATGAAATCAACATAATATGTTCTCATATGGAATATGAGGTGGTTGTGTACAAACAAGGAATTGCATACTGGAAGTTCCAGAGAATGAAAAAATGTTGTGTGGAAAAAGAGAAGAAGAGATCGTGAAATGCAACTATGATAAGAGGCAGTTATCATTCGGAAGCCAAGAAGACTTGACGAAGAAATCTCTTGGGAAGATATGTAGACTCTGATAACAAGTCTGGAAAAGATGAGGACCCTTGGTAATACATATATTTTGGAAATGTGTCAACATATACGAAGGATGTCGATGCCCACAAGAAATATGTCATGGGCTGCCAAATGGAAGTAGATGTCTTCCATAAATTGATAACCATATGGCAGGATGAAAGTTCCTTGGAAGATATATGGTTCGAAAGCAACATAACATGAAGCTAGACCAGATGAGAAGACTGATGGATCACTTTCTAAAGACATGATTTATGGATAAAAGTGATGGATGATCTGTACCCTATGTAGAAATCCCAAAGGTGATGGCTCTTGAATTCTTGACATCAATAGAAGGAGTCCTTCATGAGTAGCCGAATGTTTTTCATTGCTGTTGTAGGTCCCTGATTAATAGGGAGCCTAATAATAAGTTTCTTACTTGGGAAAGAAACTATGTGACTTCTAAGCCAAGAAGAAAGCTTAGATACATTCTTTATAAGTATATTCTTTTGTGGAATATATTCTTCCTGGTTGAGAGGGAGAGATAGACATGTCATTCTAGTCTTCACCTGAGAAGAAAAAATGGAGGATTGGGTTATCATCTGGCATCCGATACTCTTTGAGAATGTGATAAGACGTTCCGAAAAGAGTAGTCGTGAAAGGATGGATATTTTTTGAGGATTAGCTATCCCGATAAGAATAGTCCTTTAAGGTCATACTCGGTGAACGCCCGGGTGGAGTATGTACCTTGGAGACAATGGCGATGGTGTTTATAGCCATTGGTCTCACCAGCATTGTAGCTCATGATGAGATGGAGTTGTTAGTCAAGGCCTTGCTATGTGACAATGCTGGATAATATGATGCTATAACAGATGGATTACCAATCAAATTATTCTTATGAGACTCATTAGATTGAAGGCGACCATGTACTATTATGAATACCTCCATAGTTAAGAGGGAGTGTGGAAAGTGTAACTAGGATCGATCTTCATAATGACTTTGTAATTATGGATTTATGTAATGAAGAAGACGGAGATAATAAAATGTATTTTGTATATACTTGCTTCATGGGTTTGATGAGCAAGAAGTTTTATTATAGGTCAAAGACTTCTTCTTGATGTCTTTAGGGGTTTGTCATCTTTTCATATAGAATCATGTATATGAAGAAGTGTTACACTTGTGAAGAACTATCATTGATGTAAACAATATGCTCCAAGACCTTGTCTAAATGCTCATTGCAAGTCGGCTCAAATATGGAAGATACACCTCCTTGTCAAGTCGGCCTTCCAGCAGAGATCAAGTCGGCCTAGGATAGGAGAGACAGTCCATATATAAGAGTGGACTGCGACCTCATTACACCATCAAGTTTTCAGATCAAGTCTGAAGTTGAAGTGTGAAGGAAGGACTGGAGTTGGTGTGAAAATAGAAGGAAAAATAGCGAAGGAAAGAAGGAATAGTATACCTCTGTCTTGGGTCTAATCTGTGTTAGTCTAATTCTGTGATAAGAGCACAAAGTTCAGGATCAAAGTGCGAAAGGACAAGACATATCAGTTAAACATAGCATCGTGGTAGGGTTAAAAAAAAGGATCTACTATACAGTGCGAAAGAAGGCTGTCTAGGCAATGTATAGAAGGACTTTGGAAGAAGTGCAAAGTGAAGATAATTCAGGTCTCCATCTTGATCACTATATCTCAGACAATAGTCAGAAGATAAGACCGAAGGTATAAAGGAAGCATATTATAGCTAGTAAAAGATATTAGTCTTGGGTGCAGTAAGGAGGTCAAAGAAGAGTCTCTTGGTAACCGAAAGAAAAGGAATATAAGAACATCATTTGGGCAGCTAGATTAGGGACCGAGTCTCCCTAAGTGTTGGTGCAGCATGGTGCAGAGAAAGAGTGTAATATCCCGAATGGAAATAAACAACAATATAAAGCACAGAAACAAAGACATACAACAACTAGAGACAAATCATAAGAAAAACAGACAATATGGTGAATGCTGAGCCATTTTATTAATACTGAGAAATGGAAATGAATACAGAGGTGATCAAAATGATGGCACCTCGGCTTGCACTAGGCAAGCATAGAAAGACTCTCAGGAAATGACTCGGAATGGCTACTCCCTCAAGACTGCGTTATCTCCAGAGCTGCTGGTACTACTACTGTGCTTCTGCTATTGCTGGAATGAACTGAATCTTTGGGGTTGCTCCCCACCTCGGAAAATTCTGAAACTTCTGGAATGGCCTCTCCTCCCATTACCCAGAAAAGCCTAGAAAGCTTTCCGAAAATGGCTCCCTTGAGGCACTACACTATTCCTCAATGAGGGACGCTGGCTCTGAGTGATCTGCTCCAAATAATGGCCCACGACTCCTCCAAAATGCTGGAATAGGGAAGGGCTGGCCCATTTCCCACTATCTTGGGCTGAATCCACTGACGAACAATCAATCCGAAACCACCTCTTCTCAAGACTGCGTCCTCCCTCTCACTAATTGTGCTGTCTCTCTGAGTGAATGCTCCGACTGTGGTTGCTGCAACTCTCTCCGGCAAAACAAGGATGAAACTCGTCACCCGAGCAGGCACTCGAAGTCCCCCGGGGCTGAGGTTGGAATCTCCAAACGGAGACACCCGAAGTAATGAACAGTACGTGCAGACTTTGCCAAACAGCAAGCATGCTCAATGTGAAAAGACAAATCTCAAAGATGCATAATCATAATGAATCCAAATGAGGAGACCCTCCCTCCGTTTATGCTTGGTGAGCCTTGCCCTCACCTAGGCCCCACCATCAATTGTGCTGTCTCCTTGAGCCACGCTGTCCATCTCTCTCTGCGCTGGCTTGGTCCCACGCTGCCTACGCTGCCCCTTTTCCCACACCGCCACTTGTCCACTAGGCCCCACGTTGCCAACTAGTCATGTCTCTTAAGTGACTTTAGGAAATACTTTTTATCCTAAGTGTGAGTTAAGTGTCTCTCTTCACCCACTTTATCTATAACTTAAATTTATAAAGGCAAAATAGTCAAAATTAATATTTCCAATTAGCTCTTGCTAATTGGGAATATTACAGTCCTCCTCGGCAAAACGTTGCTTGTCCTCAAACAACTGTAATGATGGATGCTGCAAAATCTTCTCACTCTCCCAAGTGGCATCCTCATCCGGTAAATTCTTTCATCTCACCAGGTACTCTCTGACTGTCCTGCTCCGCAGCTGCCTCTACCTAGTGTCAATAATGGCCTTCGGCTGTAGCACCAGATGCCCCATATCATCGATGGGCAGAAGCTCCTCTATTGCCGTCACCTGCTGTCCTAGTGCCTTCTTCAGGCATGACATGTGAAAAACGTTATGAATCTTGCTACCAATGGGCAACTCCAACTCATATGCAACCTCTCCAAATCTGCGTGTCACCCTGTATGGTCCATAAAAGCGAGGCTTGAGCTTTTCAGCCCCCTTCTGCTTCAGCGTGGACTGCCGATATGGCTGCAAGCGTAGGTAGACCAAATCCCCTACCTCGAACTGCCTCTCAACACGTACCCTGTCGGTGTACAGCTTCTGCTGATTCTGAGATGTAGCCATGTTATCCTTGAGAGCTCGGAGTATATCCTAACTCTCTTGGATCCAATCCTTGGCTCTAGGAGCCTTTCTAGCACCAAACATCATTTCAGCAAAAGATAAAGCATGATACCCATACAATGCATAAAATGGGGACATACCAATGGACATATAACGAGTGTTGTTGTAGCAGTACTCCCCCAAGTGCAACCATCTCAACCATGCCTTATGCTGCTCGCTGATATAGTTATGTAAGTAGCCTTCCAGCGACTTGTTTACTATCTCTGTCTACCCATCCGTCTGGGGGTGGTAACTAGTACTCGGTGTCAACTCAGTGCCCACCAAACGGAAAAGCTCCTGCCAAAACCTGCCCATGAAGCGGTTATCCCTGTCACTGATAATGGTCTTTGGGAGACCATGCAATCTGAAAACGTCCCTGAAGAATAACTCCACTACCTGTGCTGCAGTGTAATGTGTCGATATGGCGAAGAAGTGAGCATATTTAGTCAGCCGATCAACGACTACAAATATGCAATCCTTGCCCCGCACAGTGGGCAACCCTGTAATGAAATCCATCGAAATACTCGCCCATTTCCCCTCAAGTATGGGAAGAGGCTGCAATAACTCGACCGGATGGTTCATCTCCCCCTTGTTACGCTGGCAAACTTCTCACTTCCTGACATGTTGGAGTACGTCCTCCTTGAGGTCCTTCCAAGAGAACCTTTCATTGATGGCCCTATAGGTCTTGGTGAACCCCTGGTGGTCTGATAATGGCGAGTCATGTGAGGTGTGCAATATATTCTTCTTGAGATGGGAGCTCTCAGTCAAGAAGATCCTGTCCCTGTAGTAGATCACCTCATCCATCACTCTGTACCTGTCATCTGTCACCAGTCCATCCAAAATCTCACTGGCAAAACGGCCCTTGGAGTACTCCACCAGAAGTTGAGCCCTCTAGTTCGTGTCCAAACTCATCAAGGACAACGCTGCCAGTGTGCGTGAAAGTGCATCGGCCACCACGTTGTTCTTCCCCTTGACATACTCGATGTCAAAATCATATGCCTAGATTTTGCTGACCCACTTCTGCTGCCTCTCCTGCAACTGTTTCTGTTCTAGGAAGAATCGAAGGCTGTTGTGGTCTATCCTCACCCTGAAACTATTCCCTACGAGGTACTGCCAAAACTTGGCCAATGCATGCATGATGGCCAACATCTCCTTGTCATATATAGCATACAACTTCTCATGTGGCAGCAGCTTCCGGCTCTCGAAAGCTATGGGATGGCCTCCCTGCATCAAAACTGTGCCTATCCCCTCCCCTGATGCATCACACTCTAGGACAAAACCGGACAACTACTCATCACCTCCTTGAGCCTGTCGAAAGCCCTCTGCACTGTATCAGTCCAACTGAATGCCCCCTTTTTGGTGAGATCCATAAGGGGTGCTGCAAGCTAGGAGAATCCCTTGACGAACTTCCGGTAGTAGGTGCAGATACCCACAAATCCCCGAAGCTCCGTCACATTCTTCGGCTCTGGCCAATTCCTGATGGCCCTGATCTTCTCCTCGTGGACCCTCACTCTGTCCACCCCGATGATGTGCCATACATAGAGCATCTTTGTCAACCCAAACTCACATTTGGAGAGCTTAGCATAAATTTGCTGCTCCTCCAAGATGCGCAGTACAACCTCTATATGTTGTAGGTGCTCCTCCCATGTCCTGCTATAAATCAAGATGTCATAAAAAAACACTATTACACACTTCCTCAAGTGACTTTGGAAGACGTGATTCATGCATGACTGGAATGTGGCCAGAGCATTGGTCAGCCCAAAGGGCATCACCAAGAACTCAAAATGGCCGTAGTGACACCTGAAAGCGGTCTTGGGAATGTCCTGCTCCCTCATGCGAATCTGATGGTACCTGAATCTCAAATCAATCTTTGAGAAGAACTTTGATCCTCTCAGCTCATCCATCAACTCATCGATCCGTGGGATGGGGTACCGGTTCTTCATGGTCTTCTTGTTTAGGGCCCAGTAGTCAATGCACATCCTCAATGTGCCGTCCTTCTTCTTCACCAGTACTACGGAAGAAGCAAAAGGGAAGGGCTAATGCTGGGGCGGATGTGTCCAAGAGCTAAGAGCTCATGGATGGCCCTCTCAATCTCATCTCAATAGGCCTTAGGATGCCTATAGGGTGTAGTAATGACAACCTGGATGCCTTGCTCGAGCTCAATCGTGTGCTCAAAACCCTGATTTAGCGGCTGTCCTGGTGGTATCTCTCCAAATATTGTAGCATACTTGTCGAGAATGGACTGTACAGCTGGGTGTACGGTCTGCGCTGTAGATTCCGCCTCCGACACATGAAACTCCACTGCCCACTCTATGTCCCCCTTCCAGAAATCTGCCTCCATCTGGTGTGCTAAAACTGTCTGTGGTGGGTAGGTGTGCATACCCCGAATCTTCTCATGCCTTCCAGTCTTCTTATCCGTCCACTCCATCTCCAAGGTCTCCCAATTAGTGGTGACCTTTCCCAGCGTGATTAGCCACTGTACCCCAGTATCACGTTGGTGTCCGGAATGTCCACCACGAAAAAGTGATTTGTCAGGGTGTACGTCCCCATAGTCATTGCCAAGGCTGGCACATACCTGGCACACTGCATGGTCCGGTCCCTTCGAACTAGTATCGAAAACCCATCAAAGCTCTCCGTCGGTATGCCCCTTCGCTCTACCAATTGGGCATCAATGAAATTGTGGGTGGCCCCACTGTCTACTAACACTAAAACACGCTTTCCCCGTACTGTGCCTCGGACACGCAGTGTCAAGTACTTGGGAACTCCCTGCAAGGCTGCAAGGGCTCCACCGATAGGTGCAAAAGCTGCACCTCCCGCTCCCGGTGGTGGAGGTGGCAGATGATCCCCTCTCTGCGCTGTACTGCTGCCTCCAACCTCTATCTCCTCATACTCCTCTTCTTCCCTGCTACTGTCGGAGAAGACCTCGATGTAATGTGCCTTCCTTGCGGCACAAACGGTGTCTTGGCGCCCATGGCTCCTAGCATGTGAAGCACAACCTCCTCTGCTTCAGATCTCTCCTGGCCTCATCATCTCCAGGCCCTCTGCCTTGGTTCCCCCTTGGAGGTGGAACCCTAACGTCCTTCCCCTTTGGCTGGAACGCCGGTCTCTGGGGAAAAGGAGCTCTAGTCTAGGGTAGTGCATCTTGCAAATCCCGAGTCCTCCCAACTGCATCATGGAGTGTCGTCGGCCTCGTCGATCTGACTAATCCCCGTAGAGGCTCTGCGAATCCATCTATGAACATATAGATCATCCAGGTTGCGGATAATTCAGGTACCATCACGAGGAGTCTCAAAAACTCTGAGATGTATGTGTCTAGGCTCTTGGTCTATTTGAGCTTTGTTAGCTCAACAAAATGCTCCTCTGGATCTCTCCGATCAAAACACTCTACTAGCCTCCGTGTAAACTCGGCATATGCTGTCACTCCTGAGTGCCCCAGCGTAGCCATCTCGTGAAACCACTAGCCCTGGGCCTCACCCTCTAGGTGCAGTGCTGCCACCTTGATGGCCTCTATCTCTGCTATCTGATTAAGCTGGAAATATATATCCAACTTCTCCACCCAAGCCTTTGCCGAACACTTGGACGACCCGTCAAATGTAGGTAAATGGACCCTGCCTACAGTGCGCTGTGCATCCCCATCATGTGAGTGTCTGTTCCCCCTGTGATGGTTGCGGGGTCTGCTGTCTCGCTTGAGCTGAACGAAATCATGGAATGTGAGGGCATCTCTGATCCTGACCGTAGGACTGGTACTTAGCAAAGTAATCTCCCATGTGTGACGGTTCCTGCTCCTGCTCCTGCTGTGCTCCTGCCCCAGTGTCTGCGGCAAGAAAGGTAGGCATTGTGGAACGGGGAGGCGTGTGTGATGCCATCTGCTATGATGTGAGGTGCTCCTGTAAGTGATGTGATGTGCCCGAGCCCTCTCCAACATGGAAACCCCTTGGGGTATCACGCTGTCTAGACTCTGCCATGGGCCTTTGCCCCATCTCTTCTATCCGCCTCGACAAATCCTGCACTGATTTGAGGAGGAGTTCCCCAAACTCCTTCCCGACATCTCGTTCCTCCGCCATTGGCTCCTCTTCCTCTGTGTCCACCATTGGAACGCTATCAACTTTCCCAAAAGTGAGCTCTAACCTCCGTTCTTGGTGTTTATACTTTCTTCTCCAGTAAGTGATGTATGGTTATCCTGCTGTTGTCATAGACAATATGCTCCACAGGTTGAGCCAAGTCTATAGCTCTGATACCACTGTAATATCCCGAATGGAAATAAACAGCAATATAAAGCACATAAACAAAGACGTACAACAACTAGAGACAAATCATAAGAAAAACAAACAATATGGAGAACACTGAGCCATTTTATTAATACTGAGAAATGGAAATGAATACAGAGGTGATCAGAATGATGGCACCTCGGCTAGCACTAGGCAAGCGTAGAAAGACTCTCAGGAAATGGCTCGGAATGGCTACTCCCTCAAGACTGCGTTATCTCCAGAGCTGCTGACACTGCTACTGTGCTGCTGCTGCTGGTGGAATGAATTGTGTAGAAATTTGATAACCAACCTCGGTTTTTTGTTTCTCCTTATTTCTCCCATAAAGTTAAATGCCCATTCCCATAGTCATACATTCAATAAGCTAGAAAAATAAATATTTTCTGAAAACACAAATTCTGGAAATTTCACAATGCTGAAATGCAGAAATAAAAACTTAGAAAATAAATCAGCCACACACAAAATTTTGACACGCTGATTTTTGGTGAATGTAACCTTGGAAAAACCCCCTACAACTCTTGGGGAAAACCAGTTCGAAAGTTCTCTTTTATTTCTGATAAATATCTTTTACAGAGAAATAGAAAACACAAAAATTCCAGCAACTAGTATTTTTACTTATTTCGAAAACCATGTACAACCTTTGCCTCGATTTTCGTGTCAAACAGAAATAGAAAATTACAGCAGAAAGTATAACCTTAAATGCTGTACGGACAACATCGAAAACAGTGCTGTAACAGCTATACAACCTCCTTGAAAACTGTGGCACTTGCTGCCTTGAAAAATGTGTTGTACGACTATTGAATGTAGCTCGATTTGCGTGCTGAAAAATGCTGTACGGATTTCAGAAAAACAGATTTGTTTTGCTGCTATACGGACATCGGTTTCCATGCCTCCTTAACTGCTGTACGGACCTCGAAATTTGTGCAACATTAAATGTTGTTTTCCCTCGAAATTCGTGCCACTTGCCTTGAACTTCGTGTTGCTACTTGTTGTATGAGTTTGCTTAAATCTTGCTACCTCGGTATGCGTGCCAAGGTGCTGTTCTTCCTCCTTCTCTGCTCAAAAATATCCTTTGCTATTTTCCTCTCCTTCTCTCAATCTGCCCATGGAAGAATGAATGACCTTTTCCCTCCTTTTCCTCCTTTAAACTAACCCTAAGTGACTTTTGGGGAATCCCTAAATCTAATGGTTGAGATAGCTCTAGATCTAACGCTGAGATTAAATGCTCATTTAAATCTCACTTTCTATTTTTTAATTCACCCCACTTTAATAAAGACCCACTTACTCATTTATTTCCAAAGTCCTTTCTAATTTCACATTGACTTTATTATAGTCACTTTAAAATTAGACTTTAGTAACTTTATCACTTAAAGTCACTTTTAAATTAGATTTGACTTTATAACTTTATAAAGTCACTTTAGGAGAAAAAATTAAATTCTTTTGGACACTTTTCCCTAGGCCAAAGATCAAAGCCTTAGGGAACCACCTGTCCTTCGGTAACCAAATTTCAACACTCCCTCTTATTGAGGAAGGTGTTCCTCACCACACCCATCTTGTCTCTAAAGTAGACATGTTTGCCTCGTGGTAAGGCTTTGGTAAGAATATTTGCAACTTGCTCATCAGTGGGAATATACTCGAGCTTCACAACTCCCTTTTGAACATAGTTTTTGATGAAATGATATTTGATCCCGATATGCTTTGACCTGCCATGAAATACTGGATTCTCCGTGAGTTTAATGCAACTTTGATTATCACAGTAAATTATTGAAGGTCTCAATGGCTGACCAAATAAGCCAAACAACATCTTGCGAAGCCATATGGCCTCACAACTAGCTAGACTGGCTGACATATACTTTGCTTCCGCTGAACTCAATGCTACTGACTGCTGCTTTCGGCTGAACCATGACACCATTGCCAAACCCAACCCAAAACAGCACCTTGAAGTGCTCTTCCTATCAGAAGCACAACCTGCCCAATCAGAATCAGTGTAACTTGCCAATCTCACTCGATCTCCCTGCCTATAATCCAGACCATAATCCACTGTCCCCTGCAAGTACCGCAAAATGTGTTTTGCTGCAACCCAGTGCACCCTCCTGGGCTTACACATGAACTGGCTCATCGTGTTGACTGCAAAACATATATCTGGTCTGGTGTTGACCAAATATATCAAGGAACCAATCAGCTGTCTATACAAAGTGGGATCCACCAACTTGGAATCTGAAGCGTGAAGCTTCTTCTAGTTGGTGATCATTGGTGTCGACATGGGTCTACAATCCTCCATGTGGAATCTACCAAGGATGTCCACAATCTACTTCCCCTGTCCCAGGAAGAAATGCCCCTCCTCCTGCCCAACCTCCAAACCCAAAAAGTAATGCATCAAGCCAATGTCCTTCATCTCAAACTCCGACGCAAGATCTCTCTTGCAGTGCTCTATGAGTCTCTCTACACTCGTAATGACCACGTCATCCACACACAACACCAGAATGAGAGGCTCCTCACCTATCACAATAAAGTAAAGGTTCAAATCTGTGCCACTCTTTGTGAAACCCATCTCTTGCAAGTATGTATCTATCCTGGAGTACCAAGCTCTGGGAGCTTGCTTTAGGCCATAAAGGGCCTTCTTCAGTCTGCACACATGGGACTCCTTCCCATACACCTTAAAGCCCTGTGGCTGCTCAATGTACATCTCCTCTTGTATGAAGCCATTGAGAAATGCGGTCTTCACATCCATCTGTTGGATCTTCCAACCCATCTCTGCTGCTATCGATATGATGGAGCGAATCGAAGTATATCGAGCCACAGGAGCGAAGGTCTCCTCATAATCAACTCCCTCTACTTGGGAGAACCCTCTAGCCACAAACCTTGCTTTGAATATCTCAATGCTGCCATTTGCAGCATGCTTTACCTTGTAAAGCCATCTGGAAGTAACCACGGATTTGCCCTCAGGCCTCGGCACCACCTCCCAAACATCATTCTTCATGATAGAAGAATACTCCTCCTGCATGGCCTCTCTCCAGACCTACTGGCTTGCTACCTCCTCATAGCTAGAAGGCTCAGAGTCAACGATGTTGGCAACCATTGCCATATAGCTACAGAACCTATCAAGTGGTCTACTCTCTCTGACCGACCTCTTAGGCCCAGTAACAAATGTGGCCTCTCTCAAGTTATCCTAAAGCCACTTGGGCTTCCTCTTGCCTGAGCACACTTCTGCCACCGGAGAATGAAACTCCTCCTCCTCATCAGGAGCCTGAACTCTGACTGTCTTTCTGCTGTCCTCTTGCCTGAACTTGAACCTGTAGACGCTGAAGTACCGTGTGAACTATCCATTAGTGGACTCCCTAGTGAACTGCTCTGCATGTTGCTCGAAGCACTACCCCTCTGACTCTGTGAGCCACTGCTCACTGACGGACCTAACACTGTAATCGATGTACCTCCGGATCCTCCTCATCCATGCCCACTGGATCCCTGCGATTGACTCAGCTGCTCCTGAGGGTCTGGCTAATCCAGATACTCTAACTCACGTGACCTCTTGAAAGCCCCGTCCTCCTCGAATTTCACATCTCGTCTGACAACAACTTTCCTCTTTGCGGGAATATAAATCCGAAAGGCTTTCGAGGTCTCACTATAGCCCACAAAGATACCCTTCTCTATGATGGGCTCTAGCTTGGTCCTCTTCTCCTTCGGTACGTAGGAGTATGCAATACACCCAAAGATACGAAGATGACCAACATCAGGCTTCTTCCCAGAAAAAGCCTCCTCCGGAGTCACATGCCCCAAGGCACGATGCAGACTCCTGTTCTGCAAATATACAGCAGTGTTGAGGGCCTCTGCCCACAAAAACAATGGTAACCCTTGATCATGTAGCATGGCTTTGGCAGCCCCTCCGATGGATCTGTTCTTCCTCTCCGAAACCCCGTTCTGCTGGGGGTTGTAAGGAACTGTGAACTCCCTCTTAATGCCTGCCTCCGCACAATAATTAACAAAATCTCAAAGGGTGTACTCTTCTCCATTGTCCGACCTCAGGGACTTGATTTTCCGACCTGTCTGAGTCTCCACAAGAGCTCTGAACTCCTGAAACCGCTTCAAGACCTCACTCTTGGTCTTCAAGAAATAAATCTAGGTCCTCTTGGAGTGATCATCAATGAATAATACATAATATTCATATCCACTCAAGGAAGCATGAGACATCCGACTGCTCACATCGGAATGAATCAAATCAAGTATCCCAGTCGATCTGCTGTCACTGCTGGGAAAAGGGGATTTGGCAAACTCGCCCATCGCACATCCTCTGCATGTATCAATGTGATCAGTATTGAAATCTTGCACAGCTGTAGTGATCTCTCGCAATCTTCTTAAGGCTCCATGATACATGTGCCCCATCCTGCGGTGCCAAATCTCATACAGGTCTGAATTGCTAGCTCTCTTGCCGGTACTACTACTCAATGCCAAAAGGGGCTGAAATGCAAACTTGTACACCTTTGAATGGCGTACACCTATCACTCTAGCTGAATCAGCTGGAGCGCCCCTGGGATATATCAGCACCTGTCCTCTCCTGAACAATATCTCATACCCTCTGTCTTCCAATGCTGAGACGGATATGAGGTTCTTCCTCATCCCTGGCACATATAGAACATCTGACACCTTCAAGGGAGGTTTGTGTTCCCTATCAAATGTCAATGTCCCTACACCGACTTCTCTAACAATGTTGTCATCTCTGAGTATACCTCTATATCAGTGCCACTCTCTGAAAGCTCTGAGAAGTACTCACGGACTCCTGTCATATGACGTGAAGCCCTATTGTCAACATACCAGATTCCTGAAGATGCTCTGCTACAGGAGGGAAATGCACACTCCCTCTCAACCTCTGTGGTAGGTGATTCTGCACTAGTGGACTCACAAGCAATGAACCCAAACTCCTGGTCAAAGCTATCCGTAAAGTTCTCTATCTCTGTTGATGCTGCCATGTTGTGGTTCTTCCCCTTCTTCTTCTTCTCCAGACACACAACTCCATAGTGCCCCATCTTCTGACAATTCCAACACTTCACCTTGGAATAGTCCTTCTGCATGTTCTGCTATTTACCTTTACCTTTGTCTTTGCCCCCACCACTGCTTGTGGAAGCTTGCTTCTTTCCCTTGCCTTTCTTGCCTCCTGCCAACAGTGCTACATCCTCATCTTGCTCAATTGGTTTTGCTGCCCCAAGCTAGCTCTTTCTGATTTATGTCTGTATGCAATCATCCCAGAACCTCTCCCAAGAGGGAAGGGTCTCACGTGCACAAACCCCATCAACAAAGTTCAGCCATGAACTGGGAAGGCCATTCACTGCAAACCGCACCAACTCAGTGGGTGGAATGACCTCTCCAACTGCTACCAATGCATCACTCACATTCGTAATTTTTGTGAGATATCTAGTTGCACTATCGGTCTTACCCATCTTAACGGTCTTCAACTTCTCCCTTAGGACCATTTTTCTGTTCTCATTGGTACTCTAGTAGAGATTGGTCAATGTTGTTCACATTTCATGAGCATATTTCTTTCCTCTCACATGAGGAATGCAATGGTCTTTGATTTCATCTAGAATCAGTCTCTTACCCTTGTTATTCTTTTTATTAAAGGCTGCCAACTGAACAACATCAGTAGGCACATTAACAAGGCCCTGTGCGGTATGCACCATGATATCCCAGACTTCTCCCTCCTCAAATATGCTCTGCATTCACTCCTTCCATACACTGTAGTTACTATGCCCATCCAACCTATCCTTCACCCTCAAGCCCAAAGACATGCTTGCTGTTCTAATAAACTGAAAATAACACTGCTGTAGTAAAGGTAATGTTTTCTATGGGAAAAATCAGCGTCCTGTAATTTTTCATTTTGCTGTCCCACACTGCTTTTTTCAGCAAAATAGCTCTGATACCATGTAGAAATTTGATAACCAACCTCGGTTTTTAGTTTCTCCTTATTTCTCCCATAAAGTTAAATGCCCATTTCCAAAACCGTATCAACAAGATGGAAAAATAAATATTTTTTGAAAACACAAATTCTGGAAATTTCACAATGCTGAAATGCAGAAATAAAAACTCAGAAAATAAATCGGCCACACACATAATTTTGACACACTGATTTTTGGTTTATGTGACCCTGGAAAAACCCCCTACAACGCTTGGGGAAAACCAGTTCGAAAGCTCTCTTTTATTTCTGATAAATATCTTTTACAGAGAAATAGAAAACATAGAAAAATTCCAGCAACCAGTTTTTTTACTTATGTCGAAAACCATGCACAACCTTCGCCTCGATTTTCGTGCTAAATAGAAATAGAAAATTACAGCAGAAAGTACAACCTTAAATGTTGTACGGACAACATCGAAAACAGTGCCGAAACAACTGTACGACCTCCTCGAAAACTGTGCCACTTGCTGCCTCGAAAAACATGCTGTACGGCTACTATATGGAGCTCGATTTGCGTGCTGAAAACTGCTATACGGATTTCAGAAAATCAGATTTGTTATGCTGCTGTACAGACCTCGAAATTCATGTTGCATTAAATGTTGTTTTCCCTCGAAATTCTTGCCACTTGCCTTGAACTTCGTGCTGTTGCTTGCTGTACGGATTTGCTGAAATCTTGCTGCCTCCGTATGCATGCCAAGGTGCTATTCTTCTTCCTCCTTCTCTAATCAGAAATATCTTGCTCTCTTCCTCTCCTTCTCTCAATCTGCTCATGAAAGAATGAATGACCTTTTCCGTCCTTTTCCTCCTTTAACCTAACCCTAAGTGACTTTTGGGGAGTTCCTAAATCTAATAGCTGAGATAGCTTTAGATCTAGGGCTGATATTAAATGCTCATTTAAATCTCACTTTCTATTTTTTAATTCACCCCACTTTAATAAAAACCCACTTAGTCATTTATTTTCAAAGTCACTTTTCCTTTCTAATTTCACATTGACTTTATTAAAATCAATTTAAAATTAGACTTTAGTAACTTTATCACTTAAAGTTACTTTTAAATTAGATTTGACTTTATAACTTTATAAAGTCACTTTAGGAGAAAAAATTAAATTCTTTTGGACACTTTTCCCTAGGCCAAAGATCAAAGCCTTAAGGAACCACTTGTCCTTCGGTAACCAAATTTCAACAATCTGAATCTTTGAAGCTGCTCCCCACCTCGGAAAATTATGAAACTTCAGGAATGGCCTCTCCTCCCAATACCCAGAAAAGCCCAGAAAGCTTTCCGGAAATGGCTGACCCCCGAAAATGGCTCCTTTGAGGCACTACACTATTCCTCAATGAGGGACACTGGCTCTGAGTGATTTGCTCCAAATAATGACCCCTGACTCCTCCAAAATACTGGAATAGGGAAGGGATGGCCCTTTTCCCACTATCTCGGGATGAATCCACTGACAAACCCTCGATCTGAAACCACCTCCTCTCAAGATTACGTCCTCCTTCTCACTGACTGCGCTGTCTCTATGAGTGAATGCTCTGACTGTAGTTGCTGCAACTCTCTTCGGCAAAACAAGGATGAAACTTCTCACCCAAGCAGGCACTCAAAGACCCCCGGGGCTGAGGTTGGAATCTCCGAATGGAGACACCCAATGTACTGAATAGTACGTACAGACTTTGCTAAATAGCAAGTGTGCTCAATGTCAAAAGGCAAATCTCAAAGATGCATAATCAGAATGAATCCAATTGAGGAGACCCTCTCTCCTTTTATGCTTGGTGAGCCTTGCCCTCACCTAGGCCCCACCATCAACTGCGTTGTCTCCTTGAGCCACGCTGTCCATCTCTCTCTGCGCTGGCTTGGTCCCACGCTGCCTACGCTGCCACTTGACCACTATGCCCCACATTGCCAACTAGTCATGTCCCTTAAGTGACTATAGGAAATAATTTTTATCCTAATTGTGAGTTAAGTGTCTCTCTTCACCCACTTTATTTATAACTTAACTTTATAAAGGCAAAATAGTCAAAATTAATATTTCCAATTAGCTCTTGCTAATTGGGAATATTACAAAGAGTTCAGCGTAAGGAGCCAAGCAAGAGCAAGAGACAAGGTCTTGGAGACATATTGGCATTCTGGGTCCAAGTTAAGGTCACAGTACTAGTGAACTGAAAGTCTATAAGAAGAATTACTTGTGGGTTTTCCTCTCTAAGAGGGAGAGGTTTTGGCCCTGGCTTGAAGAGCCAAAATCTTGTGTCTTTTGTGTTTTGATAATTGACTTGATGAAAGACCTAATAAGCTATTGAAGAGAAGATCTAATTAAAAGAAATAAGTTTACAAGTACTTATCAAGTAGAGAATTGAAATAAACTACACCTTACCAAATTCTCAACACCACATCCTGGATGGAAATATCTAGTGAAGAAGGGATAGACGAAAGAATGACATGAATTTACATAACCACTCAGGAAATGAACGCATAAAATAATTGAAGTAACTAAACAGCTTTATTAATATAGAAGCCTAAAATATATCAAGTCAATGAAGCTCCTTTAAAATGTAACAGATCTCTTTGGAATACAATCTTCTCTTGGAGTCCAAGAATACTTTGTGAAGATAATAAAGAGGAAAAAAAATTAAAATGCAGAAATCATTCTTCAAAAGTATGATTATAGTGTCCTTCCCATTGTAGTCAACGCGGAATGCACATAATAGTTTATGATATGGCTTTTATATACAGATTAATGACTAGGAAAGGCTGTTGCTTGGCCCATTTTTGTTTGGGATTTTGTTTTGTAATTATTCTTCATCCTATTATTTTTTTGTTATTCATATTTTCATGCTTTTCCCTTTTTGGCTTTATGCACAAAACTTTTGGGCACCTTGATATTGAGTCATGATGAACCTTTGTCTGAATAATTCTTATTCTATAATGAACAGGTTAGGCACATGTTTGAGGAGATTGATTATATCCTGGAGGCAGAGAATGCTGAGCGTTTTTCTGCACTGTATGGTTTTGATGCAGGTAAGACTGTCTCTCTTTCATTCTTTTTTCTGTTCTCTGCTTCTTTACCCAGCTTTCTGCTTTCATGTATGTTCTTTCCCTCATCCCACTGAAAGCAAATTGAATTTATAGGCAATTGCATGTATATTATTCTTCTCAAGATACAACTTTAGTATTTCACTTTTAGCTTATAACCTATTTAAATGTCTCAAGGTATTTTATAGTTTTCCTTCTAAATTGATCAAAACCATGGAAATAAAAAAAAGTGTGATCTATTTCTCTTTTCAACAGGCTACTACCTCTTTCCTTTAATTTATTCAATAGCCTTTATCCTTCAGCATTTTGCATATTTGTAGCTATTTCTACTCAGATACATATGCTCCTAGTAATGTGTGTATGCATATTCTTGCTTGACAGAAAACTGGCTTATATATGCAGTCTATACCTAAGCGTAGGTTTCTTTTGGTAATGCCCCATACTCTATTTGTTGTGGAAACGGAAATAGACACTTGTCGATAATGTTGTTTTTCTTGATTTATGTAGCTAAAATAACTGTAATACCTTGTAATGAAGCAGAAATTTCTTCTCAGGTTATGAGAGTTACTTACACTATCATGGTCTTGGACAAAATGATGATAGAAGAAGAAATAAAGCTTCGAGTTACAGTCATTTCAGTAAGAGAAAAAGTGGGGTGAAGGTGCCAAAAATTTATTGGGAATTTACCCGCAAGGCCGTACTCACAATGGAGTGGATAGATGGTATTAAACTTACAGATAATGAAGGAATGGAGGAAGCCAATTTGAATATTCAACAACTTGTTGATCAGGTACGTGATTAGGAGACACTATTGTTGGTTGATATTAGGAATATGACCCAGATTATCAGATATAAAGAAAGGTTAAACATTTTTTTGTGCATGATGCTTCAGGTTTTGTATGATAAATGGGTTATTTATGTGTGTTTTGATTGCTTATTTTATTAGGATTCTTAATTGTAGGTAAAGAATTATGGGTATGACGTTCAAATATGAAATAGAAATTGACGCTTCATTTTTTTTCTATATCTTAAATTGAGGTTTTTATGAGTTGTAAACGATTAAATTGGTCGAAATAATTTCGCACCAGATTTTTCTGTAGAATGACTGCTAGTAACTGGTTTTTGAAATTTGGTTCTCTTGTCACTGCAATAAATTCATTCTTGGATGATTGTAACCATGGTCAACTTGTTACAAAAATTGAGTTTTACATTAGACTAATTTTATTTAGTTTGCTAGGGGGTTCACTGCTCATTGAGACAGTTACTTGAGGAGGGTTTCTTTCATGCTGATCCACACCCTGGCAATCTCGTGGCTATTAGAGAAGGGTCCCTTGCATACCTCGACTTTGGTATGATGGGAAATATCCCACGACATTATCGAGTAGGCCTCATTCAAACGGTATGCAGTTCTTCAATATCCTGTTTGGAATCTCATCTACCTCATATCTTGCACTATGGACCTGATTTACTTTAATGTGTCTTCAGATTCAATATTTAGTGCTTACACTATATGACAAGGAATTCCATTGAAAAAGCTACACGTGAAGATGATAAATGGAGGCCTGTTGACAAGGGCAAGGCTGTAGCATTTACAGCAAAGTTTTACTGCCCTTCATGGCCATTTTACATTTTTAGTCTTCACCATTATGCTTTAGAGATTTTGATTTGATGGTATTGCTAATTAAATTGTCAATATGTGGAAATATTTTTCTTGTGCTGTTGGAATCTCATTTTATATAATATTTTTTAGTTTGATGATCATGGTGCTTTGAGATCTTGAAAATATGACAACATGAAAATATAGAAAAAATGTTTTTTAGCTAATAGAGCTTATGATGTTGTATGCCCATTTGGTTAGATGGAACATTTATACCTAAGTAATGCTACACCATTAGCCTCTTAGGAATCATAAAAGCAATGCTAATATTCCATTGTATTTTGGTGCTTGTTAAGAACTTGTAGTCTAAGTTACCAAGATACGGATACGGATCCGTATCCAGATCCGGATACGGATCCATTGGATTTTTGAAAAGCCAGGATCCGGATACGGTGAGGATACGATGGGTAGAAAAATATATGATAATATTTTTAAAATTTTAGAAAACATATTTGATGTTAAAAATCAAAACCATTCATGAATTACAACAATAAAACTAAAAATATTAGATAATTTATGAATTTGAACATTGAAATGATGCAATCTTGCCTCATACAAAAACGATAGTAGTAAATACAAAATGAGTGTTTCATAAATGATCACTTTATTAATATGAAAATATAAAGTAAGTTTGTTTACAAATCTTGAAATGGGTCTACATCATCATCCTCTGCATATTGCAACTCCATGTCATGAATAGACGATGGTGGGCCAGGAATGTCAAATGTTGTCGTAGAAGTAGGAATTGATTGTGTAGCATCTTCAAGTAGATTAATGTGAGTCATGGCATTCAATGTCATGTTTAAGTCAGATATCTCAGATTCCACATCCCACATCCTACTTGGACCCTTCTTATACTCTGGACTAGAATGTGATAGGAGGCGAAGGTTGGAATGAACATATACAAGATCCTCAGCCTTCGCTGCTCCCAGTCTATTTCGCTTCACTGAATGGATGAAGCCATATGTACTCCAGTTCCTCTCAGCTGATGAAGAACTGGCAACTTGCGATAACAACCTCGTGGCTAGAGATGAGAGATAAGTGCTGTCTCCACCATGGAAGCCCCACCAAGTAATAGGATCCATATGTCCTCGATCATCCATGGCTAGTGGATCTGAAAATATCCTAGTGGATTGTACAAATGCTCCAAATTCCTCACATACTTCCTTTGCAATTCCCACCTCCCTATAGATTTTCCTCAACGCTTTCTTATATCCCTGTACCACTTCAGAGTTTCTGTTTGGAGCTGCTCTACCTGGTAAAGACAATATTTTGGAATGATAATATTTGGGGTGAAGTGCATATGCCAAAAGGTGTAATGGCGTGGTCATTTTGTTCCACCTTTTTGTAACTATGTCTTTCACTTCATTGTAAAATACTTCAAAGGGATCATGCTCACTTGCCTTGATAATTTCATGTATCCTGTCCAACATACTATCTATGTTTTCGTAGACTTCCCCCAAGCAAGGCATATCTGTGTCAAATGCCTTGATCATGGTTAGGATTGGTTCTGTGAACTTCAAAAGGTATTGGACCTTGTCCCACCATGCATCATCAAGAATGATAGACTTTATTCTTTGTCCTCTATCAGAAGTTGAAGTCCTCCATGATTCCCAAAGAGGGTCAATGACCATTGCCTGTAATGCTTGTCTGACCTCCACAAGCCTCTTTATGAATAAAGTGTGGGAAGCAAAACGAGTTTCAGCAACCTACATGTGTTTTCACAAATCAAATTTCAAATTAGAAATAAAATAAAAAATAGTCAAAATTAAGAATTCATAAATTATAATGCATAACATTGCTTAAAAATTGAGTACCTTTAGTAGCTCCAACTTCGCAAACTTCCGATATATGGCTTGGGACATCGAATGATTGGTGATAAACATTTGGATCTCCTTTGATGCTACATATATTTCATTGATCCACTGAATCTCACCAATCTTGGCAAGCATAAGGTTTAACGAATGCACTGCACATGGAGTCCAAAAGATGTGATCGTATTGACCCTCCACAATCAGGCCCGCAGCTCTACAAACCTTTGCATTGTCCGTGATAACTTGGACAAAATTTTTTGATCCCACATTTTCTATTGCATCAATAAGAATTGTGGAGATGAACATTGCATCTTTTTCCACTCCACTGCAATCAATTGCCTTCAAAAACATTACTCCTTGGGGGCATATTGCTATAACATTAATTAAAGGGCGATTTCTTTGGTCTTTCCATCCATCAGAAACGATGGACACCTCTGTTTCCGCCCATGTATCACAGATTGATTGTAATTGTCTATCCACAAATTGGCGTTCTAATGTTAACAAAGTGGTGCGTACCTTTTCATAGCCAGGACTCTTGTATCCTTTTGGTGCTTCATTAACTGCTTTAATCATTTGTTGCCAATAAGGAGAACGCACCAAATTGAATACTAGCCCATTTGCATAGATGCAACGAGCAACATACTGATTTGCAACCTCTCTGCCTTGGTTATTGAACGCTGCTTCAAGAGGTCCTAAAGAAGGTCTTTTATTAATTGTGATCGCTGGTGTAGAGGGGCAATGAAGACTTGGTTGTGGAGACTTGCACATGTTGTTTTCCCTTGGTGAATCTTTTATTAGCAGCATCTTGCAAAGATGCATAAAACTTAAGCTTTGTAGGATTTAAACCCGTCCCAAGTTGGCCATTTGGACCATTTGGACCTGTGCATACCAACACACCTGTGTTAGTTTGGCCAGTCAAATGGGCCTTCACTCTAGTATATGACCCATTTCGAATGTTATTGCATTCACTACATCTCCATTTGTACGAACCACCCCCAGATTTTTGCCAAGAATTTCGACATATTGTCATAAAGGAGATTTTGGATCTTTGTTGACATTTGTCCCTTCAATTGTTTCATGTTGTGATGGTTCCATGTTTATCAATCTGCATTTATATTAAAAAAATTTAATTAGTAAAATTATAAAATTTTAACTACCAAAACAAAATTATAAATTGTTATTTTATAATTAATATATGTCTCAAAAAAAAAAATCTAATATTCTAATTACAATAGACAATTAGAATTAGAATTTGTCCGAAATCTTCATTTCATGTCAATATTGAAATATTCTAATTTGTTTGTTTAAAAATTTAAAAAACATTAGAATTTTTAATTTAATTCACACACATCTAAACGAACTGTATTTTAGAATTCGAACATTAAATTAAAAATTCTAATTGTTTAAAAAAGATTTCGGACATTTCAGTTTGGAAATAATATTCTAAGTTTATTTTTATTTTACAACTAAATAAAATTGAAATTAAACTAAAGTTTAAAACTAAATTAAAAAAAAAACTATATAAAATTGAATTAAAGTTTAAAATTAAATTTAAAAAAAAAACTATATAAAATTTAAATTAAATTAAAGTTAAAAATTAAATTAAAAAAAAACTATTCTAAGTTTATTTTATTTTATTTTTCTCGTTTAGACTAATCCTAATCTTCCCATTTTTTCTTCTCTCATCCCACCCACGGGTTTCGAACCGGTGACCTTGCAGAACGGAGTGCCTTAAGAGTACACCCCATCACCGACTGCTCTACACCACGTGGGCAGTTTATTTTTATTTTACAACTAAATAAAATTGAAATTAAAGCGAACTAACTATATAAAATTTAAATTAAATTAAAGTTTAAAATAAAATTTGAAAAATTAAAGTTAAAAATTTAAAAAAAAAAAAAACTACGATTAAATTAAATTAAAACAAAACTACAGTTAAAACTTACGATTTAATAAAAAAATTAAAGTTAAAAATTAAATTAAAAAAAAAAAAACTACGATTAAATTAAATTAAAAGTTTTAATTTAATTTAAAACAAACCTACGATTAAATTTAAAACAAACCTACGATTTAATTTAAAACAAATTAAATTAAATTAAAAGTTAAAAATTATTAAAAAATTAAAGTTAAAAATTAAATTAAAAAAAACCTGCGATTAAATTAAATTAAAAGTTTTAATTTAATTAAACCTACGATTTAATTTAAAACAAATTAAATTAAATTAAAAGTTAAAAATTAAATTAAAAATAAGATTTAACAATTTATAAAACAAATGTTGAAACTGATTAAGAAAAAAACCAGATAAAACTTACCTGTTCGTGCACTGCCGGAACTGCTGACAGATATCCCACAGGTCGACCAGCTTCAAAAATTGCAGAGGTCTGACGTCGCCCGCGCTACCTGCAGAGCACCTCCACGCAGACGTAGAGAGAGGGAAATTGCAGAGGGAGAGTAATGCTGCCCAGAGCACTTAGACCACGATGATCACACCAACAACACTCAGCGATAGATTACAATTCTAACCCCTACCGTCAAGTTTTATAATCCAGAGAAAGTTGGGCAAAATGCCATAATTAGAAGCCACGCCAGTTTAACTGTTAATTGAGGGCAGTGGAATTGTTAATTAAATTAGAAACAACGCATAAATTAAGCATCTTGCTTGTTTGAGTGAAGTTTTTTGGCCGGATCCCGCTCCAAAACTTCCGAAACCCGCTTGATGTCAACTTGATTAGCGCTGTAGCGGATCCAACCGGATCGGTATTCGTATCCGTATCCGTTTCAGATACGGGGATCCATGTTTCCGGCACTTGACCCCCGCGGATCCGGTAACGTAGCTTGTAGTTTACATAATGTTTTTAGTGATTGTTTTCAATGAGTGTTGCAGGTGGCTTAGTTTCAATGGTTCTATAGAATGCACAAGTAGCACAACAAAATATGTACTTAACTTTAATGTGGAGCAACATGTAAAACAGAGATAATACCATGCTGGATTATCAACCCAGCAAATAAGGGCTTTCTCTTACTGATCTCTGTTTTCTTCTTTTCATTTTTCCCCCCTTTTTTCTTCTTTTGTCTAGCCTTTTATTTGCCTAGATTTTTCTTATATATTCTTTATGTTTATATTATTATATATTACCTTTTATGTTTTTAATTATGTATACTCCCCTATGTATCCTAGTAATAAATTCTTCATAATACTCTTTACTTTTTATTTTTTTATTATTATTATAATATCTATTATTATGTTAATATTTATTAATCAGTTAAATATTACATAATATTTTTATTATAATATCTATTAAATTAAATTTTTATTAATCAATTAATTTTTTTTAATTAAATATTACATAATAAAATTTTTATTTTATTATTATAATATTTATTAATCACTTAATAATTTTAATTAACTAATTAACTAATTCATTAGCGGCTAGTTTTTAAACAGCGAGTCTTAAATGACTATTTTTCTTCGGCTAATACCCGACAATGATGCATCCACACTATTTATTCAATAAGATCGATTCGCTTTTCAACTTGTCCCAAGGATGAACAACGTCGATCAAATCCTAATGATGTGATTAATCCGGAAAGACATTTATAATTTATCTAATCTATGGATCACAAAAGTCTCAGATCTAACATCTTACCCAATGTGTAAAAATCCAAATCCAGAAGGTGAAAACCAGAGGGCAACTTGGAGGGGCTATCCAATGTTACCTCAACAATCCTCTCCCACTCTATAGATTGGCTCTTCTCCAACTCAAAGGGGAATTGCTCAGGTAGCTAAGTTGAACTAAAACAGATACGGATATGGGGTTTGAAATGGATACGACAAATTTTCAAAAAATCGGGATACGATACGACAAGAAACGACACACGCACACACACAGTTATATATATATTTCATATTCATAAATTAATAAAACGTTTGGTCACCACTTCATTTTTGTTGTAAATATTTAGGCGTATTTTTTTGGGTACAAAATGTCACAAGTTCAAATCTTGTCATCCCTACCTTTCCCTTTATCATCTATCATCATCGTCAATTCAGCACAAACATTGTCATCATCATTAATGAGTATTATAACATTGATGATTCAACATATCATCAAGTTTCTGTTTCAAATTTCAATCATCAACATGACAAGTTACATGTTACAAATACAACATCATGACCAAAATTAATAGTGCACACTACATAGTATGAAGTACAAAATGAACTATGACTGACAGTCTACTATCATTATTCATAATTCATTTGGTTGTTCAAAAGTTTAAAAGTTAGAACACCATCATAAATTACATTTACATATCATCAAATATGTCTTCAAGTTCATTCCTGTCACTAAGAAGTTCCACATCCTCTCCAGAATTGTGAACATTGTTGCCATGTCCACTTGAAGATCCACCCATTGGTGACTCCGTATTGAACAAAGTCATATGAGACCTGGCATTCAACATCATATCCAAGTTAGGCAACTTTGGCTCCACATCCCATAATTTGGTGGGCCCAAATTTGTATTCGTCTCTCTTGTGTGACAAAATGTGAAGGTTTGAATGAACATACACTAATTCCTCAACCTTCTTAGAGCCTAATCTATTTTGCTTCACCAAATGGATGAAGCCATATGTATTCCAATTCCTTTCCGTTGAAGAGAACTAGCAATCTGTGACAAAATCCTAATGGCCAATTTTTGGATATGTGGAAGTTCCCCACCATAGTAGTTCCACCATTCAATTGGACTCATTGCCCTCTTGTCCCGCATACAATCAATATCAGAACTCCAACCCTCTGATCCCATAAAATTAGCAAACTCTGAACGAATCCGAAGCCCAATTTCAGGATCTACAAAAAGCTTTCTACCTTTTTAAATCCTTGTGAGACTTCTGGGTCTTTTCTTGGTGGGGTTCTTTCTGGATCACTTAGCAACTTTGCAACATAATATTTTGGATTCACTGCATAGGCCAAAAGGTGCAATGGGGTGGTCATCTTGTTCCACTTTTTGGTCAATATATTTTTTACATCTCTATAAAAGAATTCATCTGGGTCATTATCCTTGGCATTTATAACCACCCTTATCTTCTCTTTCATGGAATCAATGCCCTTATACACCTCTCCCAAATGAGGTATATCCATGTCAAACATTCGGAACAAATCCACAATTGGATTAGTAAATACCAAGAGGTACTCCACCTTATCCCACCATTCATCATCAATAACCAACTTTTTCACTGCTTGTGCTCTATCAGATTGGGATTGCCTCCATTGATTCTAAAGAGAACTACATACCATTGATTGTAATGCATCTTTCACTTGCACAACGCTTGTTAAGACTACGATGTGAGAAGCAAATAGAGTCTCGACATCTTGCAGGTGCCAAATTGCCAATTTTTCAATAAATTAAAAATCATAATTTGATTGAATAACTATTATGATTCACAAATAATGAAATTTGAAAATCCAATTTACATATTTGAATTTAGAATCATAGAAATTAAAATTTATGAAATAAAATTTAAAGTTTAGGTATCTTAAGGAGCTCCAACTTCGCAAATTCCCTCTAGATGCCTTGGGACATGTGGTGGCTTGTGATGAATGCTTGAATTTCTTTTGCCTCTTCAAAAATAGCACTAATCCACTCATTTTGCTTCCCCATCTTGGTCAACATGAGGTTCAATGAATGTGAAAGACAAGGGGTCCAAAAGATGTGGTGATATTTGCTTTCAATAATTAGGCCTGCTGCTCTACACACCGTTGCATTGTCAGTTATTACCCAGACAACATTTTTTGACCCCACCAATTCAATTGCTTCAATCAAGATGTCAACAATGAATTGAGAATCTTTCATCTGCCTCTCACAATCCACTGCCTTCAAAAACATTGCCCCCTTTGGGCTGTAAGCAATCATATTGGTGGAAGGTCTATTCCTTTGATCTTTCCATCCATCAGAAATGATGGATGCCCCTGAAATGCACCATGACTTACAAATGGGGCTTAATTTAGCCTCCAAATTTAACTTTTCAGCACTCAACATTGTGGGGCGGACCTTCTCATATCCAGGGCCCTTGAACCCTTTTGGGGCTTCATTCATTGCTTTTATCATCTTTTCCCAGTAAGAAGAACACACAAGGTTAAAAGGAAGGCCATTTGCATAAATGCATTGACCTATAGTTGCATTTTTCGTCTCTCGAGCATTATTATTAAAATTCCTTTCAAGTGGTCCCAAATTAGACCCGCTTTGAACCAAGAATTCCATGAAAATGAAGTGGAGGCTTTGATGAAGATGATCCCAACATTATTGGGTGTTTTAATTGAGAGGTAGGATTTGCCTCTTTTGCTTTAACATCTGCCTCGTCTTGTTTTTTTCTGATATTTTGCAAATTTTTCCTTGCTTAAACCATTTCCATCTATCCCATTCTCTTTAGGTGGTCCATTACATATTCGTGCCCCATTTCCTTTTAACCCAAGTAAATGTGCTTTGACCTGTGTGTATGATCCGTTATGCTCCTTTTTACAGTCACTGCAAACCCATGCTAATGATCCCCCTCCTTGGATCTTCCCAACAGTAGCTATATATTTCCAAAGTGGTGACTTTGGATCAACTGTAGGGGCAGTTTCAATTTCATGTTCCACTTCCTCTGCCTCATGAATGGTTGAACTTGAAGTTTCCATGAATGATGATGATGATGTAAATGAAACTGCAAAATAAAATTGACAAATATGTATTTCAAAACAAGTTACAAACTTACAAGCCTTGAAAAAGAACAATTACTTGATTTCAAAAGGCATAGCTTGATTTATAGGCTGACTATCATTTTCTTTAATATTTCCATGCTTTGCTATTGAAAAAATACTATTGAAAGATTAGGAATAGGCTGGTGCGGAGGGCTTCACAATGATGAGTCATGACCCTCCTCCTATTGGACTGACCCCTACAACAACTTGACTTTTAGTTTATGTGATGGTTATGATCTTAATGTACCTGCCAGGATGCCTGATTTGAAACTTGTGTTCTATTTGGACAATTTGCCTTGACGGAGAACTCGAGGTAGTTTACTTTTCATGTACTTGGGTCATATTTGGTGGTGAAAGTTGTATAAGGGTTTTAACTTTGGATGCTGTGCCAAGGATACCCTTAGACTTTGAGCAATTAGGCTTGCAACATTAGTTATGATTTACCATACACACTACAATTTTGTGACCAGCGGAATGTCAAGCAATTGAACAGTGATTTAAATCCTATTTTGTCAACAATAAGTACTATAATCTGTCTTTATTTATGTACAGAACCAAGCACTTATTCCACCCATCTATAGAAGGGACAATGGTTGTATGCATATGAGGTATAAGGAAATCCTATCAAATGTTTTGTTTTTTCATATGGAATTGAATCATACGCTTGCACATTGTAACGTTCATATATATCAAGTTATCAACCTGTAGAGGCTTTAATAACACCTGGTATTCTGGCTAGTGATTTTACTGGACCTCATGCGTATATCCTACATGCACAAGATGGACTGTTCATATGTGTGAAAATTCCATTGTAGTATCATGGTTTACTTCTCCTACTTGATTTAATTATACAATTTCTCTTCAGAGATTAGATTCAGAAAATACTGAAGTAAACACAACTAACGATCTAGCATATCATTTACTAAATACTACGCTCATTCAACCAAAGTGACACATGGATTTTTGGACATAAGTCCCCGGAAAAACCCATAGCGGGAAAACCGGTGCAACAGATACGAGGGCTTATTTTATTAAGTAGATTCTAAGTACAGTAAATCTGGGATCCAGATCTGGAAAACCCGACAGAGAATAAAAGAAATATGCCGCTAACCTGCTATTCCAAGACCAAATGTCTGATTGACCCACACCCTCAAACAAGATTTACAAGACTTAGCTCGGATCTGGCCCTAGAAACCCCAATGCTGCCCTTGAAGCCCCAACTTCAGCCCTGCTAGGCTCTGAGTGCCACTGCGCTGGCTAGAGAGGAACTGCGTAAGCCCAGAGAGGGTGATGCAGGACTTACGCTGGCCCTGGAGACCCTCTGCGTAATTCTAAAACCCTTTGGAGCTGCAGCACTGTCCTACGTAGCACCTGCGCAGCTGTTGTTGCAACTCTCTGCTCCTCTGTGCTACCCTTGTTTTTTGCTCCTCTGCCTCTTACTGACTCTTGGCTCCGGGATCAGATCATCCCCTCAGCCAATACTACCCCTCACTGTAGAAAACTCCTCTGGAAATTCTTAGCAAACCCTGCCCTAGAATTCCAGATCCGTCTCTCAGTTCTGCAACTGTGTCTGTCCAATTGACCCTCAAGCTTTTCTCATATATTTTTTCATTCATCTCATCAACGACCGAGATTAAAACATTCATCAATGACGAAAATTAAAATACTGCGTGATCCGTGTCTTTTAGAACATTTCAGCACATGTGTTAATTAATTCACTTTAATTGTTTAATTTTGCTAAGTTGAGACTTAGGAAATACATTAAAATAATTAATTATTTGAATACTTGAACACCTGCTGAAATTTCACAAAATACTTTCTGGGTTTTGGAGTTCAAGTGTGTCTTAGCCCGTCCACAAAATTTCAAGGCTAGAGCACACCCAATGCTACACCAACTATACAAAATCTCAACACTCCCTCTTAGCACGGAGTGTGCTCTAGTAATACATCCACACCATGCACTACAAGATCTTGAAGTTGGATTCTGTGCTGCTGATGCTTGGCCTGCTGCCCTCCATCCACTGCACTGCTGATGCTTGGCCTGCTGCCCTCCATCCACTGCACTGCTGCTCTCTTTACTGCTGCCCATGCCACTGGCACTGGCACTGGCACATATGTACTGCAGCTCCCTCTGAACTTACTGCATCATGCTGCCCATAGCACTGCCACTGCTAACTGCTGCATTGCAACTCAGTTGCCAAGAAGTAAGCAACTGAAGGACTTCTGCCCAACTCTTTGACAGATAAGTTAAGCTGCATCTATCACTAAAGCTCCATCGCTGTTGATTTACGCTATCCTCCTGAAGCCATTGCTATGCTGCAACACTGCACTGTGTGAGCTCAGCCTCTCTGCGCTGCTGAAGTCCCATCAGCCTCTGTGTTGCTGTTGCCTCTACATTACGTTGCTCCCTCATCAGCTCTTCAACTCTCCCTTTTGCTTCAATGTGACCTTCTGCAACCATCTCCCTACTCATCCCACTACCGTCTTAAGGCTCCCGTAGCTCGTATGTGATCCAAGAGTAGGGCTGACTCAAGGATCTCGCCACTCTGTCTGTATATGATTTACAGATCCATGTCACACTACCTCTTCTCTCGAGGCACTTGAGCACTCGTGGTTGCATCATCATCAGAACCATCATCCTTTGTTGCTGCAGCCTTGGAATCAGAAGATCCTTTGTCCTTCTTCTTAGGATAAATGCTAGCGAAGTGTCAAAGATCACCACAATTAAAGCACCAGACCTTGGAAAGGTCCCTCTTATTCTTCCCTTGCTGCTTCCTCTCCTTTGATGCAAGGGCTGCATCATCCTCCTTTTCTTTCTTCACTCTTGCTGATCTGCTTCTACCACTAATATTTTGCTTCTTGGTGATCCTCCTCATCTCATCTTGGCGGAGGAAAGCCCACATGTCTGCCCATGATGGTAACGTTGACCTTCCCAGAATGCTCTGGACAAACGTTTCCCAATCTTTCGAGATTGCATTTAGGGTCGTCCTCACTAGGAGCCCTTCATACGGATTTGCACCCATGGCAATCAGCTGGTCCCGGATAGTCTGAAGTCATAAGAGGAATGGATCTATCTCCTCACCCTTCATCATCTGTAACAACTGCATCTGATTTTCTAGAAGCATCATTCGTTGGACAGAGCCTCCTTGATACATCCTATCCAAGGCTACCCACATCTCATTTGTCGTATTCTTTCGTGGTCTTTGACTCCGTCCATGATCAAACGCTTAGTTCGCGCTTGATTTTTTTCATACTTCTTTAGAGGATCTGCATCGGTTGGTACATTTAGAACTTTTTCTGCATCATCTTTGGACCATACTCATCCAAAACTGACAGGATTCTGGCCCTCTAGATAACAATGTTGGACATACCGTCCAACCTATCCTGATATCTCAGTCCATATCTCGCCATCTTGCTCCGATCCGTCAAAACAGATACTCCTCTCCCTCTTTCTGTTGCAAAACTCAGCAGGAAATGTTGGATCTGGGTTTCTTGGTGATTAGAAACCTTCTATAGTAGCTGCTCCCTCTGACCACTGATTTCACTCCTGGAAATCTTTCATTGAAACACAATCAGATAGTACTCTTCGATCACCCTCCTGATTGAATCTCAGATCTGTTTGGCTCAGATCTGTTGAGTAGCTGTCTTCCTTATGCCTTTGTTGACTTAGCTAGGCACAATTTTGCATTGGCATAATCTCTACCACACCAACACTGCTGAAGATCTGAATCACTGCTTCCAGATCTTGGCAAGGCTTTCTGCAATAGAAGGAATACTGGACTGTGTCTCACTGACTGGCCCAGCGCAGCCTCAGCGCTGCTAAGAAGTGGATTGCCTAACCCCAGACTGGGCGACGCAATCCTTACGCTGGTCTGGGAAGGCTCTGCGTAAACCTGATGGCCTTCTGAATCTGCAGTGTTGTCCCTTCTTGGATCTGCGTCCTCCTGCTGTCAAGATGCCCCTTCCAGATCTCTGCTGCTTCTGTTGCTATCCCGTAGAAAAAAATATTCTTTAGCTGATTGCTGGAGATTCAGCTTGATCTACTATCGTTCTGATACCATGTGAAAATTCTACTGTAGTATCATGGTGTACTTCTCCTACTTGATTTAATCATACAAGTTACCTTCAGAAATTAGATTCAAAAAATACCAAAGTAAACACAACTAACAATCTACACATGCAGATCATTTATTGAATACTATGCTCATTCAACCAAAGTGACACATGGATTTTTGAACATAAGTCCCCGAAAAAACCCATAGCGGGAAATCGGTGCAACAAATATGAGGGTTTATTTTATTAAGTTGATTCTGAGTACAATAAATCTGGGTTCTAGATCTAGAAAACCTGATAGAGAATAAAAGAAATCTGCTGCTAACCTACTGTTCCAAGACAAAACACTCTCTGGGTTTTGGAGTTCAAGTGTGTCTTAGCCCCTCCACAAAATTTTAGGGCTAGAGCACACCCGATGCTACAACAACTATACAAAATCTGCACAATATGTTACAGGGTATTATTCGTATTATTTAGCGTGCCCATCTTCAGGTGCTCAAGAACAATTACTAGAACATTCAGTTAATTCTGCAATTTAAAGGATGACAAAGGAGGTTATAGATTCTTAAGGCTTGAAGTGACTATAAAATTATTGTACTGTACCATATTGGAACTGTCTTTTCTAACTGTTTAGAGAGGTAAAGGATTCATGGAACTGGTTAGGAACTTAGGTGCCGAAAACCACACAACTAGTTTAATAATAATAATAAAATTATAAATGTTGACGATAAATGTTGATGGAATCAAGCTATGCCCTGGACGATTTTCACAGAGCTTGATATCTACCTTTCAAGGTTAGAAAATTACTCACCATTACCGGACCAACGACGACTCCAAGCTCCAAGTCCTCCAAGCTCCAAGCTTCAGGCTTCAAGTTTCAACTTTCAACGCGTGGCGATGACAACTCGAGCTCAAGACCTTTAAGCTCCAATGCAATGCGGCAATGTCAAATGACCGTTCAACGTGAAATGCAATGTGACAATGTTAAAATGTTTATGTCATGAAATAAATTATAAAACATTAAAACCCTAAACCCGCTATAGTTTAAACTATAAACGCCGACTTCCCCGAATTTTTTGATGCGTTCCCGATGACCCATTAGTGTGATCTGTTTCTGGAAATCTGGATACAGATTACGATTTTATCAAAAACCTGCCAAAAAGCCCCAAAACGCGTGAGAAAACAAACTTGTCGTTTTTGGCATATTTAAAATGGCAACAATATGTTTCTCGACCGTTTCTGTGCCCTTTCGTACCAGAATCCGTTTCAGATTCGGAGAACGGTGTTTCTAGCCCTCTACCTTGGCGTTTTCGACAACATAGTCAGGTAGTCTAAGTATAGCAGAAGATGAAGACTGATATGGTCACTAAGGCTTAGGTTAGATCTTATTTTTTATATGCATAGCGAGAAATTTGATATATATATATATATATATATATATATATGATAAGTATAATATGGAAGATGCATTCAAGGTTATTGTCTTAGACTTATATGAATTTTGGATAATGATAGTTTCAATGTGATTTCTAGAATTATAAAATTGAAAATTAAAGTATAAATTTTGAAGAGTTTTGTGTGGTTGGAAAGCAAGATTAATGCTTAATATTGTTGGGTTTATGTGACCTATGAGGCAAGGTCTTATGGGCTTTCTTCTTCATAAAATATGGCTACTTATAGTGGAAATGAGCATGCTACAACCCATCTATTTATTTTTGTTGTTTACCAATTGCAGAATTCAGATCTAGGTCCTGACTCTTGTTACAAAAAATTCTTGTAGTTTTTGAGAAAAAGTCCAAAAGCTTAAGTGCAAGACCCTGTGCACCTCAGAGGTTCCATTGTCACCTCCCCACCCTCTTCTTGCTTCTGGCTAGGTCTTCTCTGGCTCAAGGTAGGTTCTCCCTAGGATAAGATTGTTAGTGCTTGGTAACTCCAAGACTTCAATTCAAAGGGAAGATCCCCAAACACTTTCAATCAAGGAACTACAAGATAATTTGGAGAGTAAAACATCAATACAACAGTTTAAAAGATTTAAAAAGAGATAAGCTGATGGAGGGTAGAAGATTAGTGCATTATGTTGGCAATATACTTTTGGGGCATATGGGTTTAAGGATCAAGTCACTTGAAGAAGATTGGAGTAGATCTAGGTTCACTAGACTAGGGGAAGTCCACTCATTGTTAGGCTTTCAATCTTCAAGGAAAAAATAGGGGAAGGAGCCCACTTGCTTCTTCCTCGGAGACTTGGAAGAAAGGTCTGTTTAAAAGGGACAATGAAAATGAAATATCATGCTCACTTGTTTAATACTAAATTGCCATCATCTATAAACACAACCAAGACAAAATACGCCAACTTACTTAGATAACCATTCATTCATCCCAGGTTCACCAATATTCATCCAAGAAAAGAGTGAAATCCACATCAGCAAGTCCTCTCCAAGAGGTCTGTATACCAGAAACCCTCTGAGAAGCTGATCTCCTCTCGCTCTTTGTCACTAGTGTTTAGGCTAAATTCTGAATCTTCAGAAATTTAACCCCACCTGCAACTGCTGAAGTTCTGCAGCTCTTTTTTCGACACTTCTGAACCAGACAACTTCATATCTGTGTTACCCTTGTTGGCCTCTGCGTGAGAAAACAGCCCTAGCGCTGCCTCTGCGCAGTAAGTGCGTGGGCCTATGTGGAGACAACGTAAGACTGTGTCACCCTGACCTCTGCGTGGCTCTGCTCCCTCTAAAACTGCGTTGTCCCTTCAAATCTGGTTTTCTGCTGCTGCTGCTCTCTCTGTTGCTTTCTGCAGCAATATTTTTCAGTCTTCTGCTAGTGACCCTGCTAGATCTACAATCGCTCTGATACCATGTGAAAATTTCTGAATGTTACTTATGTAGAAATCTATTATTAGATCTGGTTATACTTCTCCTACTTAACCAAGTTATTAATGCTAAAATCTTCAGATTAACATCGAAGTAAACACAATAGACTTTCACTGATTCAGATCTAAAACAACAAAGTACATGGGCAATAGACAAAGTGACACAAGATTTTCTAGAGAATAGTCCCCGGAAAACCCAATGTGGGAAAAACCGATCTTTTGGCTGCTGGATGGTGTTTATTATTAAGTAGTTTTCTGAATACAACAAATCTGGGCACCACACTGGTTAACCCGACAGAGAAAAAATATAGATCTGTAGCTTACCTGCTGTTCTGAAGCCAAAACCTTGATTGATCCACACCCTCAAACGAGATTTACAAGACTCAACCAAATTCTGGCCCTAGAAACCCCAACGCTGCGCTTGAAGCCCCTGCGTCAGCCTAGACAGCCTCTGCGTTGGCTTGGAGAGGGTTGCATAACCCCAGAATGGGTGATGCAGACCCTACGCTGCCCCTAAGGGTGTCTTCATAACCTAGATGGGTTCCCTGTTGCCCAGCGCTGCCCCATAAGGGATTGCGTAGCTGAAACTGCCTCTGTGTTGCGCAATTGCTGCCCTCTCTACTGCTGCTGCCTCTGCTTCTCTGTGCTTCCTCTGGAAGCTGCTCTCTGCCTCTTGTTGATTCTAGGCACTGCGATTCGACCATCCCCTTTGCCTAAACTACCTCTCTCTGCAGTTGAAACACTTCTCGAAATTCTTAGCAAAACACGCCCTAGAATTCCAGCGTAGCTTCAGTGCTCTGCCTCTGTGTGTGTCCTCCAAATGATCATAAGCCTTTCCTTTATACTTTTATCGTTGGGAAACCAACGACCATGATCAGACTTTGAATCGATGGTTAAGATTAAAAAAAGCTTGATTCGTGTGACTTAAGACAATTTCATCACATGTTTTAATTAATTACCTTTGATAATTTAATTTCCTAAGTTAGACATAGGGTCCTTAATTAAAATTATTAATTAATTAATTATCTCCCAAACCGGATCTATTCCCAAATCCCTTTCCGGGTCTTGGAGATCTCATGTACTCTAGTCCCTCCACAAATTTTGGGAGCTAGAGCACATTCGATGCTACCCCATCACTCAAGAAAACTCAACAACATCCTCATGGGTCTCCAAGTGGATCGAAATGTAGGAATTTACAGGGTAAGTTCCGTAGATCAAGAACCAAAGGTCACCACTCACAAACAGATCACAAATCAGTACACTAGTATAATCACGTGGTTAAAACCCTCATAGAGGGAAACAGTCCACGCCCTGAGCCAATGCGACCACTTCAGGGAATTTATTAATATAAAAGAAAAGTTACATATGTTTCTCTCATAAACGGTTACCGGACAAATGAGCCTCCATGCTCTTTAAATAGAGATCATGGACCAATAGGGTGTTAAGCCATGAATCAAGTGCCGTTAATACCGAGGTGAGAGATAACCATCGGATCACTACAAATCGTGACTGTCGGATTATAAGTTACAAATGTACATGGTAAAGAAACACTTTACCTAACTCTACACTAGACTAAGCTATTCTTAACTATTTCCTATGTGTCGGAATATCCTAACATCCCCCCTTAAGAACAACTTGGGATAGGATTGAAGGATTTACAAAAGTGACACAAAAGGAGCCTATTTCCTATGTGTCGAAATATCCTAACATCCCCCCTTAAGAACAAATTGGGATAGGATTGAAGGATTTACAAAAGTGACACAATAGGAGAAGGAAGGAGGCATTAGAGCCCATCCCCCCTTAATGACAACTTTCCTGAACTCCAAGCATGGATCGAAGTTTGGTAAACTTCGCTTCTGTGAGAGCCTTTGTAAAGCACGCTCACTGATCATTAAGCTCATACACCGCACTTCAAGAACACGGTCATGAATGAGCTTTCTGATAAAGTGTATATGAAGCTCAATGTGTTTCGTACGCTGATGTTGAACTGGATCTTTGCATAGCTAAATGGCACTCTGATTATCACACCAAAGTGTAGTTGGATGTTGTTGATGAAGACCAAATTCAAACAGGATCTGACGAAGCCACATGGCTTCCTTGCTGGCTTCAACTGCACCACGATACTCTGCTTCTGCTGAAGAAAGAGAGATGGCACTTTGTTTCTTACAAGACCAAGTAATAGGTCCTGAACCAAGAGTGAATACATATCCGGCAGTAGACTTTCGATCATCAGGGTCACCAGCCCAATCAGAATCAGTGAAACCAATCAACAATGGAGATGCTTCTGCACTGTAATGAATCCCGAACTGAACTGTACCTCGAATATATCGAAGTATTCTTTTAGCTGCTTTCCAGTGACTTTCATGAGGTTGGTGCATAAACTGAGCAACAAGACCAACGACAAAGGAAAGGTTAGGACGGGTATGGGTTAGATACAAAAGTTTACTAACAAGTTGACGGTATAAGGTAGCATCAACTTCAGGGGTAGTACAGTTGATTGAAATCTTGACTCCAGACTGAAAGGGAGAAGGGGCAGGCTTATAGTCTTCCATGTGAAAGTGGTGTAGAAGATCACAAGCATACTTGGACTGAGAGAGGGTAATGCTCCTCCTTTGATTGCAAGACTTGAAGACCAAGGAAATAATGCAAGTGTCCTAAGTCTCATTATTTCAAACTTATTTTTGAGGCTAGACTTCACATGGTTTATATGGTTTGACGACTACCAAGAAGTGTTTGAATATCATCACAACATAAAGAACAAGGATGGTGAAGGACTTACCCACTTTCTTGGTGTAGACAATGTTGTCAGAATGACACTTAGAAAATCCATTATCTAATAGAAATCTATCCATTTTGGCATACCAAGTCCGAGGAGCTTGTTTGAGACCATAAAGAGATTCCCTAAGGCGAAAAACAATCAGAGTCGTTTTGAATAAAGCCGGAGGGTTGTTCCATGTAGATTTTTTCATGCAAATCTCCATGTCTAGGTAGATTTAACATCCGTCTGATGGACTTCCCATTTAAAGGAGGCACCAAGGGAAAGAACAAGGCATATAGAATTCATTTTGGCAATAGGGGATAAGGTTTTAGTTTAGCCAATGCCTTCAACTTGTAAAAAACCTTTAGAAACAAGATGAGCTTTATGTATATCCACTTTTCCATCTAGTCCAAACTTTGTTTTGTAAACCCATCTGCATCTGACAAGTTTTCTTCCTTTTGGAAGAGGAACAAGATCCCAAGTATTGTTTGCCAATAAGGAACGATACTCTTCATTCATAGCTTCATCCCAATCTGGATGACCAGAGGCTTCTTCAAAGGTTTCTGGATCAAGTTTTTGTGGAGCTTGAGCCAATAAGGAAGAGGCTCTTTCGAACTAAGAACATGTACGTCGTCGATCGGCAGGGTCACTTGCAAGAGAACCTGCTGCATCCCGAGTAGAGCGGACCCATCTTGGAAGCGATGGAGTATAAGGAACAATTTCACGCGCTGGAGGAGGATTGTCATCCTCGCTGTCATAACACGAAAATGCCTGTAAACCATCTGTAAGCCTTAAGGGTTACGATGATGATATAAGCCCTCATTTGGACCTGGAGCATCTGCCGAGTGTATGGTGCAGGTGTGGAGCCGGTTGGGCATGGTGAACCAAGTGCATAATCCTCATCTAAAAGGTGGAACACGAGAAATCAATGAGTGGTACAGGGGATCCATAAAGTGCTCTCTACTATGGTGTAGACCCATAGCTCTCAACGCTCAGCCTACAAGTGCTAATGTGGCCCTCTGGAGGGCAAGGACCCCATATAGGGAGACCAAGCCCCAAATGGAGACACACTTGCAATCCTGCATAAGTTCCAATGCATCCCCTTGCTCTCCAATACAATGAATCATTAGAATAATCAAGTAAAAGAACTTACAAGTTATGGAATCATTAGAATAATCAAGTAAAAGAACTTACAAGTTATGGAATCAATGGGGCATTTCATGGTGACATGCCCTTCTAGAATCCATAGTGGGCTTTGGCATTTACAAGTGTCTCCAAGCACAATAGGGGGTTAATCAAGGATCTTATTAGGTGGTTTCAACCTCTAAAGGGGGTGACATGTCCATGGTACATCCCTTAAGTGGTAGGTAGCACATAATAAAGTAATGGAACATAACAAGGATCAGGGGAATCATACAGACCACATGTCATGGTACATGGGTAGCTATAATAAGGGAAGCCCACACTTGTGTACATGAGTGTAGGATGGAGCGAATCGTGGTTCATGAGTTACCCTTGCCTTTATTTTTCCACCCTTCTTCATATGCTTTTCGCCTTTGATTGATTTTTCTTCATAACTGCTCCGGGCTCCAGAGGATCAGAGCATGCTCTGTAATATATAGCAGTGGATACCCCCTTAAGGAGGGGCAATTCATCACCCACCAAGAGTTGGGACACTCATGGGTTCCTTAATGATGCAGGGGGCTCATCTAGGGCCCATAGGAACTATTACCGCTCAAACTAGTAGGGGTCTTAGGAGGGGATCTTATAGGGAAACTACTAGGTCAAGGGCAACAATGGAGCCCACTATCACCTCAGCTAAGGCTCCCTATTGTTTACAAACTTTCACTGATGGGAGGAGACTAGTATATTGGGAATCACAATAGTGAGTATGTTAATGAGAGGAATAAAAGGTGATTCCAATGGCCTATTCACAAGAGGGGCTTAAATGTATGTCTTTCTTGCTGGAGAGGCATATCATCACAAAGAGAGGGTGACGTAGTCTTCAGCTAGACCCACAGAGGCCTACGCATCTACTGCACATAGGAAGATGGGGTTTCACCAGTTTCTGATCAGGATCAACCATGACTTGTAGAGTGAGGTAAAACTCACAAATATTTATGTCTGCCAAGGATATTCTTTGCTGGGTGAGCCGGATTTTGGCACCCTAGATGTACTCAGAATACTGCTACTTAATAACATAAACTCTCAGATCTGCTGCACCGGTTTTCCCACATTGGGTTTTTCCGGGGACATTTGTCCGAAAAATACGTCTCCTTTGTCTGAATGTGTCACTTATTTTTCAGTACTTGATCTGTATAATTGTGTAGGCTGCAGTGTATTTGCTTAGTATTTTTACTAAAGATTCATAAAAATAACTTGTAATTTAAATAAGGCAAGTAGGTAATGCAAATCAAATTTACTGCAGTAGGATTTTTGTTACTTAGATTCAGAAATTTTCACAATTATCAAGTAGAGAATTGAATTAAACTATGCCCTTCCAAATTATCAACATGATATCAGAGAAAAGGTGTGAGAAAGGGCTATTTGACAAGAAGACACTGAAAAATCAAGAAGATCAAGGATCAGTTTTGCAATAAGACACTAGGATGGAATTCAGGAAGAAGGTCAAAGGTCAGTTTTCAAGGGAAAGAGATCTACACTAAAAATGGAAGAAACCTCCATTTAAAAGGCAACTTGCATAAAAACCTTACTCAATGAACTTATACTCCAAGGCCCTTTCAAGAAGAAATGCAAGTTCAAGAAGGTGACCTAAAGCTATCTCATTTGAAGCCAAGTCAACAATATTGGAGACATCATCAAATCATCTTTTTGCTAAAGTCATCATCAAGACATCCTTGATCATCATCGTCATCATCAGCAAGGATCCAAAATGATCTACTGCTTTACACCACTCTTAAAGAAGTCTATCTAAGAGGGAGATCATGCAACTATCTACATCATCATCAACATGGAAGCTGATAGAAGAAGAAAAACATCTACTCAAGTAAGTATCTTTATGACTTCATATGAATCTATCAAAATGTCTTCTTTGCAAAGAAAGCAACAAACTGGTTAGGGCTTCAAACTTTCTTGCATGGAAGAAAAGGACAATGAAGTCATGCCAAATACATGAAGGGAGACATAAGAGCCCAGAGGATTCTTATAGAATCCATAAAGGACTCTCTCATCCCCAATGTATCAAAACTAGAATCTTCAAAAAGAAATATATGACAAAATTGGTGGAGCTATTCTCGGTAAATACTGTAGGAATTGGGAGAAGTAATGTCTGATAGTGAAATGACTACAATGGTTCAAAATGCTCTACCAGAGGGATGAGGAAACTTCACTACAAGTATATATTGAAGAAAGAAGCAACACCATTTTAGGATTTGTAGTCTCGAGAGGTATCAAGATTAAAAACTAAAGTTGATACAGGACCAAGTGACGAAAATAAAACCTATGCAGCCATGTCCAGGAAGAAAGGAAGATTTGGTAAATTTGGTCCTCAGAATAAAAGGAGAATTATGGACAAGGTACGATGCTATGAATGTAATGAACTTGGGCATTATCAAAGGGATTGTCCTAAATCTAGAAAGGACAAGAGGAAAAAGGAAGAAGCCCATGTCACAAAAGAAAGGGGAGAACCTGATGCAAATAAATCTAAGAAAGGAGGAGTGAAAGATCTCTACTATGATTGAGATCATCTTCCTCCTTCAGAGGTTTCTATTGGTTGTAAAATAGTATGTTAGGAAGAATTGTACATTAATGCATCACTCTAGAAATGGCATCATGATAGAAGCATGGAAGGAGCAGTTGTCATAGGAGGATGTCTGCAATACAACTATGCTATGAAAGAAGTGGCTCCTAGGAACCTTAGTAATAAAAACATTGATGAAAGACACTTATCTAGATCAAGGGTCATCATTCAATAATCCATATGGAAGCAGGCGCTGAATTTTTTCTAATGGTATCCTCTTTGGATTCACTGGTTAGAAAAAAAACAAAAGGTTTGCAGAATTCTGGGATTAGGATATGATTACATATTGATGAAGCAGGTCAAGGGAATGAAATTCTTCATTCCAGGGAAAACTACTGCAGGATGACACAAAAGGAAAAGGATGAGGTACACATATTTATATGCTGACACTGGATTCTATGAAGTCATGTCATATGATTGCAGGTAATGAACTTTTATCTTTAGAAATATGATCAAAGAATCTCTTCCGATACACAGGTTGCCAATAACAAATGAAATCAACATAATATGTCCTCACATAGAATATGAGGTGGTTGTATATGAACAAGGAACTGCATACTGGAAGTTCCTGGGAATGAAGTAAAACTGTTTAGAGAAAGAAAAGAAGAGATCATAAAGTGCAACCATGATAAGAGGTAGTTATCATCTAGAAGCGAAGAAGACTTGACTAAGAGATCTCCTGGGAAGATATGTAGACTCTAATAGAAGTCCGGTAATGATGAAGACCCTTGACAATACATATCTTTAAGAGATGTGTCAATCTGTATGAATGATGCTGGTGGCTACAAGAAGATGTCATGGCGAAAGATCGTCATTGAGGTAACTTTTGATTTAAAAGTTCATATGTATATGTATATCTGGATAAGTTAATGCAAGACTGCCAACCATATGGAAGGATGAAAGATCCTTGGAAGAAATATGGTTTGTAAAAAAGCAACATGGCATGAAGATGGACCAGATGAGAAAGATTGATGAATCACTTTCTGATAGATGACATGACTCATGAATGAAAGTGATGGATGGTGTGTGCCCTATGAAGCTATCAAAAAGTTAAAGGCTCCTTAATATCGAAGAAATTCATGACATCGAAGGGAGGAATTCTTCATGAGTAGTTGGGTGTCTCAACATTGTTGCTGCAAGTCCCTGGTTAAGAGGGAGCCTGGTGGTAAGATTCTTACTTGGAAGAAACTTGGTAATTCCTACGAATGAGCTTAGGTACATTCCTTGTATAGGAATGAGTATGTCCTTCCTAAACTAAAAGGAAGTGACAAATTTGATTCTCTAATTCATGTGTCATGCACTAGACCAGGACTAACTGCCGTATGTCTTAGTAAAGGCCATGAAGGAGAGAATGGATAGACACATCATTCAGGTCTTCACTTGGGAAGACAATGGAGGATTGGGTTATCATCTGGCATCCGATTCTCTTTGAGAATGTGATAGGTCTTTCAAGATAAGAGTAGTCGTGGACCGATATTCTTTGAGGATTAGTCACCCAAGGGCCAAGATAAGAATTGTCTAGTAAGGTCATACTTCGTGAACACCTGGGTGGAGTATGTACCTTGGAGAGACAATGACGATGGTGTCTACAAGTCATTTGGCTCGCTAGCATTGTAGCCCATTGTCTCGTTGAGAGATGGGGCCGTTAGTCAAGGCCTTGCACTATGACAATGCTGGTTGATATGATGCCTTACAGATGCGATTACCAATCCGCTTCTACTTATGATATTCTTCAGATTGAAAGTAACCATGTACCATTATCAATACCTCCCTATTTAAGAGGGAGTGTTGGAAAGTGTAACTAGGTTCAGTCTTCATAATGACTAGTAATTATGAATTTATGTAATGAAGAAGACAAAGATGATAAAATGTATTTTTGTAAAGCTTGCTTCATGGGTTTCATGAGCAAGGAGCTTTTATTATAGGTCGAAGACTTCTTCTTGATGTCTTTTAGGAATTTGTCATCTTGTCATAAATGTATAATTTAGAGTCATAAATATGAAGTGTTGTTACACTTAAAGGATCAGTATTGATGTAAATAAGTATGCCTCAAGACCTTGTCAACATGCTCTTGAAAATGGGCTCAAGTATGATGCAAATACCCTTGAATAAATCAGCCTAAAAGATGCTGGAGATACTCCTTACAAGTTAGCCTCAAAACAGAATGCAAACTCATGTCGGCTCAAAGAAATAGACACAACTATTCACAACATATGTTGGCTAATTACAGGGGCAGACTTTTGTAAATACCCTAGTGGATTGCGCAGAAATGATAAACATAACACCTCGTGCTTCTATGAGATTTTCGAGGGCATACCTCTGAGGTTTTAGGTGATAAGACTGACAATGCAGCTCAGACATGTCTGAAATTTCAGTGGTCAAGATCTCTGAGATTTTCGGTGTATGTATAGTGAGATGATTTTCGGATCTCCACAGAAAGCAGTCTATCAGATTTTAGACTGTAGGACTGTATGATGACAAGGTGCAGAGAAGTCTTGAATGTGAAAATTTCTCAATCTAAGAAACCCTGCTACTAACTATTGATTTACTTCTCCTAATTGATTAATTATACAAGTTATTAATTTGAATATTCAGAAAAACAACGAAGTAAACACAAATAGCATCTTACACATACAAATCATTTACTGAATATAACAACACACATGAAAAATTGACACATATTTTTCGGACAAATGTCCCCGGAAAAACCCATTGTAGGACCTGCAGCTAGCTCCAGAGGGTTTTATTATTATGCAAAATCTGAATACAACAATTTCTGGGCACCAGACATGGTTGGCCCTACAGAAAATCACAACAGTAATACCTCTTTCACTCGGAGACATAAAATATGGCTAATTCACACCCTCAAGCGGGATTTACAGAACTCGAGCCCTTTCTGGCCCACCAGAAACCCCAACATTGCTCCTCACCCCTCTGCGTCAACCTTCTAGCCTTCGTTAGCCTCTGCGTTGCTTTGAAGGGCCCGCGTCACCCTCTCTGGGCTTACGTTGCCCTTGCGCAACCTTGACTGGCCCTACGTCACACCTGAAGGGTTCCTATTGCCTTTGTGCTGCCCTCTGCGTGGCTCTAGCTGATCTGCGTAGCTCTGCCTGGCCTTTGTGCCGTTGGATATGCTGCCTCTCTGTTGCTGTTGTATTCTTGGCCTTGGATCAAAATCCCTCCCCAATACTGCCCCTCACTGCATTGCAAACTCTCTGAAATTCTTAGCAAACCACTCCCTAGAATTTCAGCTTAGCTTCAGTGCTTTGCCAATGTGTGTGTCCTCTAACTGACCCCAAGCCCTTCTCTTATACTTTTCTCGTTGGCAAACCAACAACCATGATCTAATCTCTAATCAACGAATAAGATTAGAAGCTGTTTGATCTCGTCACTTAGAACATTCTCATCACATGTTTAATTTAATTCACATTAATCTTTTAATTTTCCTAAATTAGACTTAGGGTTACTTAATTAAAAAGATTAATTATTTGAATAACTATCAAACCAGATGGAATTTCCCAAAACGCTTTCTGGGTCTTGGAGATCTCATGTACTCCAGCTCCTCCACAAAATTTCAGAGCTAGAGCACATTCAATGCTACCCCAAAATCTCAACACTCCCTCTTTGCGAGGAATGTGCTCTAACAATTCTTCCACACCGAAGTACTGCCCTGATCTCTAGCATTGGTCTCTACGCTGATGCTTGGCCTGCTGTCCTCCATCACTGCACTGCTGCTGCTCTCTGTACTGTTGCCCATGACTCTGCCATAGTCATTGCGTCATATGTACTACAACTCCCTCTCAAATTGTTCCATCATGCTGCCCATAGCACTGCCACTGCTAATTGCTGCATTGCAACTCAGTTGCTGAGAAGTGAGCAACTGAAGGACCCCTGCGCAAACACTGGCAGACAAGTCAGTCGGGTTGCATCTCATCAGTGAAGCTCCCTTGGCTGCTGCTCTGCGTTGTCCTCCTAAAGCCACTACACTGCTACAGCTTTGCACTTCGTAAGCACTACATCCTCTGCGCTGCTGCTTCTACGCTGCTGCTGCCTCTGCACTACGCTGCTTCCTCTGCAACGTCCCAACTCTGCCTCTGCTTCACTGTGATCTTCTGCACTCACTGCTCTAGTCATCCCCACTACTATCTTAAGGGTCCTGTAGCATGTATGTGATCCAAGAGTTGGGCTACTCAAGGATCTTGCCACTCATTTGTAGAGCAGCTACAGATCAATGTTGCTCCACGGTCCACCTCTTCTCTTGAGGAACATGAGCATTCATGGCCACATAATCATCAGAGCCATCGTCTTCTTTAGCTGTCGCAGCCTTGGAACTAGCTTCCTTGTCCTTCTGCCTTAGAGGACAAGTGGTGGCGAAGTGTCCAAGTTCATCACATCTGAAGCATCGGATGTTGGATAGATCCCTCTTCTTCTTTCCTTGCTGCTTCTTGGAAGCAAGGGTTGCATCTTCCTCTTCCTCCCTCTTCACTTTGCTTGATCCGGTGCTGGCTTCTCTCTTTGTCATCCGGTGGATTTCCTCTTCTCAGAGGATAGGCCACATGTCGTCCCAACTTGGAAGGTCTTGTCTGCCCAAGATGCATTGGACAAATGTTTTCCATTCATTTGTGACTACATTTAGAGCAATCCTCACCATGACATCATCCTCCACCTTGACCCCCATGGCAATCAACTGATCACGAATCGACTGCAACTTGAAGAGGAAAGGAGCAATTTCCTCTCCCTTATTCATCACAAATAACCTCATCTGGTTCTCCAGAAGCATCTTCTTCTGGATCGATTTCCCTTGATACATTGTGGTTAACGCTGTCCACATAACATTAGCCGTTTTCTTCTCGGCTATGTGTGGGACCACATGATCCTTGACCCCATCCATGATGAAGCGCTTAGCATGCACCCTCGCTTCATTATGCTTCGCGAGAAGAGCAACATCGGTTGGTGTAGCCAAGATGTTCTCTGCATGCTCCTGTAATGCGTATGCTTGCAGGACCGTCATGATTTTGGCCTTCTAGATAGCAAAGTTGGACAAGCCGTCCAACCTATCTTGATCACACAGTCCGTATGGCGCCATCTAGCTCAGAAATAATCTATCGAAACAGATGCTCCTCTCCCTGCTACTGCTGCTAACCTCAACAGAAACCTAGACCTAGGGTCCTTGGCGAAAACGCACCCTCTATAGCAACTTCTCCCTTTGACAACTAGTTTCCCTCCTTGGAAATTTGCCAAATCCTCTGAATCCACCCTCTTGGATCACCCTCCTGATCGATCGTCATATTTTTTTGGCAAAAAATCTGCTGAGCGACTGTTCTCCTCCCCCTCTTTGTCAACTTAGCTAGGCACGATTCTGCACTGACAGAATCTCCACCACACCAGCAACCTCTGAAGATCTGAAGCTCTGCTTCCGGACTACGACAACTCTGCACAACAACCCAAAAATGGATTGCGTTCCTTTGGCTGGCCTCTGGATGAGCAGAATAGCTCAGCACAGCCTCTGCGCAGTGTAGGCTACTCCTGCGTCACTCTGGAAGGCTTTGCGCTGCCTCTGCGTCACTCAGCTGGGACTGCGTCAGCCCCTGCGTGGCTTCTGTTGGGGTTGCGTCCTCCTGGTGCTGCGCTGTCCTCTCCGAATCTTTGCTTCTTTTGCTGCCTCTCAACAACAAAAAAATTCTTCAGCCGCTTCGCTTGTGATTCAGCTTGATCTACAACGATCTGATACTTGATTAACTATACAAGTTATTAATCGAATATTCAGAAAAATAGCGAAGTAAACACAAAAAACAGCCTACACATACAGATCATTTACTGAATATAACGCACATATGACAGGGTGACACACAGATTTTTCGGACAAATGTCCCTGGATGAACTCAATGCGGGAAAATCGGTGCAGCTAGCTCTGGAGGGTTTTATTATTATGCAAAATCTGAATACAACAATTTTTGGGCACCAGACATGGTTGGCCCTACATAGAAAATCACGGCATAATACCTCTTTCACTCGGAGACAAAAACTATGGCTGATTCACACCCTCAAGCGTGATTTACAGAACTCGAGCCCTTTCTGGCCCACTTGAAACCCCAGCGTTGCTCCTCATCCCTCTATGTCAGCCTTTCTGGCCTACGTCAACCTTTGTGCTGCTTTGGAGGGGCCTGCGTCACCCTCTCTGGCCTACGTTGCCCTTGCGCTACCTTGACTGGGCCTGCATTAACCCTGAACGGTTCCTGCTGCCTCTACACTGCTCTGGCTGGCCTCTGCATTGCTAGATATGCTGCCTCTCTGTCGCTGTTGTATTCTTGGCCTTGGATTAGAATCCCTCACTAATACTGCCCCTTACTACACTGTAAACTCTCTCTGAAATTCTTAGCAAATCATGCCCTAGAATTTTAGCTTAGGTTTAGTGCTCTGCCAATGTGTGTGTCGTCCAACTGACCCCAAGCCCTTCTTTTATACTTTTCTCGTTGGCAAACCAACGGTCGTGATCTAATCTCTAATCAACGGCTAAGATTAGAAGCCGCTTAATCCACGTCACTTAGAACATGCTCATCACATGTTTAATTTAATTCACTTTAATCTTATAATTTTCCTAAGTTAGACTTAGGGTCCTTAATTAAAAAGATTAATTATTTGAATAACTATCAAACCAGATGGAATTTCCCCAAACACTTTTTGGGTCTTGGAGATCTCATGTATTCCAGCTCCCCTACAAAATTTCAAAGCTAGAGCACATCCGATGCTACCCCAAAATCTCATGACTATATGATGACAAGGTGCAGAGAAGTAGTCTACCAGATTTTGGATTGTATAGGTTGCACAATGTAAAGAAGGGTTGCCACTATAAGAAAGAGGCCTTGATATAATGTATCAAGTGTGTATAAAGAAGGACTGAAAGGAGATCTCTAGGAGGTTGAGTATAGATGTGAAGAAGGCAAATAGGAACATGTTGTCAACGGACGTTAGATTAGGGATTGAGTTCCGTAGTGCTGGTGCAGAACGGTGTAGTAAAGGCAATTAGCTCAAGGAGCCAAGCAAGAACAGTGACGATGTTTTGGAGGCATACTAGTGTCAAGGGTCTAGGTCATGGTCATGGTACTTGTCAACTGAAAGTCTCTAAGAAGAATTACTTGCGGGTTTTCCTCTTCTAGAGAGAGAGGTTTTGGCCTTGGCGTGAAGAGCCTAAAATTTGTGTCTCTTGTGTTTTTATAATTGACTTGATGAAAGACATATTAAGCTAATAAGGAGAAGATCTAAGTAAGAGAAATAAGTTCACAAGTAATTATCAAGTAAAGAATTGAATTAAATTATGCCCTACCAAATTTTGAGCAAGGTATCAGAGCTAAGGTGTGAGAAAGGGCTTGACAAGAAGACACTCAAAAATCAAGAAGATCAAGGATTAGTTTTGCAAGAAGACACTAGGATTGAATTCAGGAAGAAGATCAAAGGTCAATTTTCAAGGGAAAGAGATCTACACTAAAAAGACAAGAAACCTTCATTCAAAAGACAGCTTTCAGAAAAACATTACTAAAAGAACTTATACTCCAAGGCCCTCTCAAGAAGAAATGCAAGTTCAAGAAGGTGACCTAAACATATCTCATTTGAAGCCAAGTCAACAATATTGAAGACATCATCAAATCATCTTTTTGCTGAATTCATCCTTAAGACATCCTTGATCATCATCATCATCATGGATCCAAAGTGATCTACTGCTTTACACCACTCTTAAAGAATTCTATCTAAGAGGGAGATCATGGTTCTATCTACATCATCATCAACAAGGAAGCTGATAGAAGAAGAAAAACATCTACTCAAGTAAGTATCGTTATGACTTCATATGAATCTATCAAAATGTCTTCTTTGCAAAGAAAGCAACAAACTAGTTACGGTTTGAAACTTTCTTGCATGGAAGAAAAGGACAATGAAGGCATGCCAAATACATGAAGGGAGACATAAGAGGCCAGAGTATTCTTATAGAATCCATAAAGGCCTCTCTCATCCCCAGTGTATCAAAACTAGAATCTTCAAAAAGAAATATATGACAAAATTGGTGGAGCTATTCTCGGTAAGTACTGTAGGAATTGAGAGAAGTAATCTCTGATAGTGAAATGACTACAGTGGTGCTAAATGCTCTACCAAAGGGATGGGGAAAATTCACTACAATTATATATGGAAGAAAGAAGCAACACCATTCCAGGATTTGTAGTCTCTTTGGATCGGAGGCCGAATATTCCAAGCATCTTTGACTGATTCATTAACTGAAGTTCTATCTTTGTTCTAGGCCATTGACCGAAGTTTGACTCCAGGTCAAATTCTGAGTTTTCACCAAATTCTATGGGGAAATTGTAGGACCGAATTTCAGCCATTTGACTAGCAGCCCCAGGCTAAAATTTTGCCCGTTTTCAGATTTTGACTATGAGCAGTTTGGTGGTTTTTTCTCTCTGCTGTCACTGAGTTTGACTTGGCATTTATTGAAGTCAAAGTTTGCATTTTGATAGGAATTTTCTGATGTACATATTGATGAATCAAACCTCTCTCTCATAAGGAAAGATTACCAGGTTTTCCCCCTTGTGGGGTTTTGTCCCAAGAAATTTTGGGGTCTCTTGTCTCATTGTATTTATTGTGATCTCTATTCCTCTACTGGAGTTATTGGTTGAAATTCTTAAGTATAACTGGTTAATGATTGGAATGCTCTAGAGAAGCCAAATTGTATCATTGAAAGTAGTTATCAGTTTGAAAATTTGTTCTAGTCTTGCTTGCTACTATAAAACAACACATCCTTGGGTGTAGTTTTTAGTAGATACTAGAAACCTTGGGGGTATTTAGGCTGGGAAAACATGGGTTATCTAATCCTTAAGGTCTACTCGGCAAGCCTCCCTTGTGGGGATAGTATGCGACCACAAAATAGCAGACGAACAATTGTGAAGGTGACAGTGGTGACTAATCCTATTGTTGTCCTTGATCTAGAATGCTTAATGAGGCTTTGCACTAAGGTGCTGCGTTTTATAGTAACCAGGTCCATTTAACCCCATTTTCCATAGTTTCAAATGAGGAAATTGTTCTTTCCTTTGGATCACCCAAAAAGTCATAAAAATCAACTTTTATTTCTGTTTTGCAATCAGAAAATTTATAGTTTAGACTGGTATTATATGTAGGAAATCATTCTCATATATCACCTTGAACTAGACTTAGGTTTCTGTTTCGAAAATTTGAAAGTTACCTCAAAGAAAACTGTTAATTTTGGGCAACTAGGTCCAAACTCCATGTTGTGATGCTCAGATGATGATGCCAATATTTTTATTGGATTCCTCTTTCGGAGAGGTGCAAGATCGATCTAAAGATCATCTTGATCGGATGAGCAGAACATGTATTTTGAATTTATTCCACATGTGCAAGGTCGGCCTGATTTATCCCACATGCATAAGAGATGTGTCACGCACCCCCACAGATGCCTATATATTGGAGAGACTTGGAATTCATTTTACACACACATTTGGTGGAGGCATTTTCTTCTCTCTTGGATGGTGATGGAGCAGCGTTCTTGGTTCTGCGTTTAGGGCATCATCTTGGTGCAGCGTCTTAGTGGAGCATTCTTAATGAGACGTCTTGGGGTTGTGTGACACATGTGGGTGGCTAACCTTATGAAGACTTTGTTGGTTGAAGCATCCTACTGATCGCCGTAACGCCACCATTCTTTATCTCTGTTTTGGCTTGTCTTCCATCGATCTATTGGTATGTTCTATCTGCATATTAATTTCATTGTTGCCTAGAAGTTTAAAGTGTATTTGCATCTAGCATAGAACATCTTTAGAATTTAACAAAAACCCTAAAACAGATTAGTCACAAATGTGTAAACCTTCATTTATGCACTAATATTTTTACTTGTTTCAAAAAGCTAATAAATTTGAAATTCATATGCTACAACTTGACTTAAGGACCAAGTTCACCCTTAATTCTCCAACACCTTCATTCACTACTCCAACACCTTGGCTTAGGGAAGCTCCCCACCCTGTTCTGGAAGAAGGCCAACCTAAAGTGATGGAAAATGTCACTGTGGTGACAGTGGGTGGCCTCCAAGTTTCCCTTGGAGTCTTACGTGGATGGTTGGCACTTTCACGTCTTGAGTAAGAACTTAGGTGGTAATACTGTCTTCAAAAGTTGTTGTAATTACTTCTTAAATGTATTTTATTGTCAACATTGGTGGATAGGTTAATTCTTGCATTATGTTGGCTTGGGGCATAGCTTCATATATATTATATAGGGTTCCACAGCGATCATCCTCTCTTATGAGCTTGGTAATTGCTGAGGGAAATCCGCGTGATCACGAGTGTGGGATAGTCTTGGACGTCAATCTCGCCGAGGCTGCTAGATTCATGTGGTCGAGTCACCACCGAAATCGTTGAATTCAGTAGGCGAATCAAACTATGCGTAAAATATATTTAATTGGAGGGACTGTTTTAAAGGTTTAGAAAAGGCCCTAATTCATCATTTGTTCAATGGGTCGAGTCCTGGGATTGAAGCACAAGACGTTATTGCCATTTGCATTTCTGGGCATTTTCCCTTATGAGGGACGAAGTCTGAGCTGAAAGGGTTCTATTCTCTTGACAAAACAGGGATCACGGGTCTTTCCTATGAACTGATGTGCCAAGTAATATTATTTCCATTGATGGGACCAAGTTGTGACCTCTTGCTGGCCGAATTTGCTGAGTTTGTGGGGATGTAATTGTCATTCTGGGCCGAGTTTGTATCTGCTGGTGGTTATTTCTTGAAGGTCAAGCTCCATCATTCTTCTGGGCGTATAGACAACAATGCAAGCAGCTATGCTGGGATGTATTGCTGGTGGTTTCATGGCTCAGCATTGAAGACAAGGCATGACTGATAAACTAATTCTAAAGTTCAGGTTCCACATTCTACTCTCTCTGTAAACCCAGCCACTAGTTAATTTCAGAGATCATATACTTTCCAGAATTTGTTTCCCTACGATTTTCTGTCAGCAATATTGCTGTTCTCGTCACTGCTCGCACTGTTATCAGCTTGGATAATTTTTCCGAGTTTAATAGATATCATATTGGGATGTTAAGAAGCATTTTTTATATTCCCTGGAGTCACTGTGTCACTGTGTGTTATGCTAGCGAAAATTGGAAAGGTGCAACTGCAGTAGCATATAATCAAACTGTTCAACAAAAGTTACCACTGAAAACTCTAGTACAGGCTTAGAAATTTATTGAATTATTTTGAAGATTCTCTGAGCGGGCTGTCGCTGGTTTTGAAGTCTGTTTAGGGCCAAAGTTAGGGCTGTCCTGGGGTGCTGACAAGCCCTAAAGTGGTCCAAATACCTGAGCGAAATTCTGTGCTAAAGTTCAGTGATTTTTTCAGCTTATGCCAAGAACGGGCAAGGGGAGGAGGCCTTGCGATTGCTTTACCAGATGCAGCAGTCTGAAATCCAACCGAGCAAGTTCACCTATGCTGTTGTGCTCCCAGCTTGCGCCAACTTGAGTGATCTGGAGCATGGCAGAGAGATTCATCAGGAGGGAAAACTAATATAGGCCTATGTTCAGTGACCTAGGTGGAGCCTTGTCATTGATAGAAGGCAGAGGTATTGGAGAAGCATATTCTCTGTGTGCATAGGTGGCAAAGGACTTGCCAGGTGTTCAAGATGGAAAGGACAAGAGACCAAAGGGATGTAAGTGGAGTGCATCTTCAGCAAGTAAGTCATTGTATTTGTTCTTGTTGTGTAGGAAGATATGGACGATGACATATGGCAGAATCTATATGATCTTGATCTATGGTATCTTCAGAGGCATATGGAAAAATATACATAATGATGAAGTTTGATATCTTTCGTACTGTATGGCTGTGATAAATATGATAGTGATGTGTATGATAACATTATAGCAACACTGTAATCAATGACATGACAATGTATGATAACTGTCGATATGTATAACAAATATATGGCAGTATATGGCTATGATTCTTGTATAGCCTTGACAGTGGGTGAGTAAGATTTAGGTCTATGATTACAAAGCCAGTTCTGAGGAAAGAAAGTTGGTATCTGGGATGCTCAAATTCAAAATAATCATGAAGGCATATATCAGAGTTGTGCCGCAGGAAAGCATAAAAAGGGGGACTTTCTTTTTTCCCTTAAGTATCACAATCTGATGTCTAGCAGTTGATACATTCTGATTTATCTGATATGCTCCCCGTCTGGATATATTTCTTGAAGAAGAAAATCAAGATTCTAGGGACTGATAATGGCACCATTGCAGAGGAGCTGGCATTAAGAGGGAGACCACAACCGTGTATGCTCCTGAAAAAATGACGTTGCTAGAAGAAAGAAGAGAGGACCCTCATGGCTCAACGTACTCTCGAGGATGCCGCGAGACAGATGGCCCCAAAGGGGGACATTCCGGGAAAGCAAGAAGCCATATAGATACCAAGGGTATCTAGCAGCCATGAGTACGATATGAGCCTGGATAATTTGAAGAAGCCGTAAAGCATCAAGTCTGGAAGGATGCTACACAAGAGTACAAGTCCATTATGAAGGATGATGTCTGGGATATGGTCCCGAGACCGGAGGACAAAGCTGTTGTCACCTCGATATGGCTCTATAAGATCAAGCATGGATCTGATGGGAGTGCTGAAAAGTACAGGGAAATATGTGTTTCCTGAGACATCTCTCCAGGAAGGCATTGATTATGATTGCACCTGTGATCTATTATTACCGTTGCTGCTACGCAAGGATGGAGTCTTCATCAGATGGATGAGAAGACCACCTTTCTGCATGGTTCGATAAAGGAAGAGATGGATGTGGAGCATCCTCTGGGGTTCGAAGTCCAAGATAGAGACTCTCATGTATGCAGGTTGAAGAAATCCCTCTATGAGTTGAAGCAAGCCCCCAAGGCTTGGTACGAGAGGATAGATAGCTACTTAATGAAGCTGGGCTTCACTCGAAGCAATTCTGATCTGAACCTTACTTCAAGGGCCTCTCATTCTGGTTCTCTATGTGGACGATCTCTTCTTGAATGGTGATGACCCTCTCATTCATCAGTGTAAGAGGGAGCTCACTTCCGAGTCGAGATGAAGGACTTAGGACTGATACATTACTTCCTAGGCCTGGAGGTCTAGCAGAGACCTGGCGAGATTTTCCTCTCTTAAGGAAAATGTATTGTGAAGCTGCTGGAAAGATTTGGAATGGTGGACTGTAAGTCCGTGTCAACACCGATGGAGCTCAACTTTAAGAAGTTGAGTGAAAGTGCTGCTGGGCCTATGCTAGCAAATCCTACTGAGTATCGTCCACTTGTAGGGGCCCTGATGTTCTTAGGGAACATCCATCCGGAAGTATGTTGTGCAGTGAACACTTTGAGTCAACACATGGTTGATCCTCATAACATTCACTGAGTTGGTACCTAGAAAATCTTGAGATATCTCAGGGGCATGATAGACCATGGGCTGAGATACACTGTGGGAGTTTGAGACTCCGTGGATATACTAATGCTGATTGGGCTGGCAGTGTGGTGGATTGCAAGAGCACATCTGGATGTTGCTTCACACTTGGGTCTGCTTCGAGCAGGAAGCAGAAGTCGGTAGCTTTGAGCACTGTTGAGGCCGAATACATTGCAACATGTATGGCATGTTGTGAAGCCACTTGGTTGCGAAAGATCTCGAGTGATCTGTTCGAGCATGTGCTAGATGCCACTGTTATCCCTTGTGATAACCAGAGGGGGATTCGTTTGTCAGAGAATCCCATGTACCACGATCGATCCAAGCATGTTGATGTCTGGTACCATTTTATACGGGATATGTTACAACGACACGCCGTAAGGCTGGATCATATAGGAACTGATGAGCAGGTCGCGGATATTCTCACAAAGCCCTTGGGGAAGGTCATGTTCCTAAACTTTCGTGAGAATCTTGGAATCGTGGAACGACCCTATTTGGAGGGTCTTGTTGGACGATGAGCTCTGGGAGCTCCAGGGGGGCTTTGGGGATAGCTTTCTGGAGCTATAAGCAACCACAAGGCTAGGCTTGCTGAACCTTGTTGGTGTGCTTCCGCCCCACCGTGATGATATTGAGTTGGTTTACCTCTCTCTGGTCTGTGCTCCATATGCATCCTACCCATGGAGTTTCAGACTAATGGGAAGTACCTCTCATTTGGCCAATGCGATGGGAAATGTGAATAGAGACCATAGCAAGACCGATGGACATATCGTAGATTGCCGTACTCTCTATGTCTAGGATGGCACATGTCTAACCACTTGATCTGGGATCAAGTCTAGTGAGGTTTCGGACCTCCCACTGACTTCGGGTTAGTTAAACCAACTTCGGGTTGGTAGGTGACTCCTTTGAGTCCTATAGAGGTTTCAGACTTCTGAGCTGACTTCAGGTTAGCCGGGAGTGATGTCTTTGTGACTCACCTTTTGTTTTGAAATAAAGAAGCCAACGAAGCAAGTTACGGCGAGATGACGCATGATGTTTGGATGGCACTGGTGGATGGAGTTCTCCCTAGTTGAGAGGGAGTGTTAAGTTTGGGCAACTAGGTCCAAACTCCATGTTGTGATGCTCAGATGATGATGCCAATATTTTTATTGGATTCCTCTTTCGTAGAGGTGCAATATCGATCTAAAGATCATCTTGATTGGATGAGCAAAACATGTATTTTGAATTTATTCCACATGTGCAAGGTCGGCATGTTTTATCCCACATGCATAAGAGATGTCACACACCCCCACAGATGCCTATATATTGGAGAGACTTGGAGTTCATTTTAGACACACATTTTGTGGAGACATTTTCTTCTCTCTTGGAGGGTGATGGAGCAACGTTCTTGGTTCTACGTTTAGGGCTTCTTGGTGCAGCGTCTTGGTGGAGTATTCTTGATGAGACGTCTTGGGGTTGTGTGACACATTGGGTTGGCCAAGCTTATGGAAACTTTGCTGGTTGAAGCATCCTGCTGATCACCGTAATGCCACCATTCTTTATCTCTGTTTTTGGCTTGTCTTCCATCGATCTATTGGTATGTTCTATCTGCATCTTACTTTCATTGAGCCCTAGAAGTATAAAGTGTATTTGCATCTAGCATAGAACATCTTCAGAATTTAACAAAAACCCTAAAACAGATTAGTCACAAATGTATAAACCTTCATTTATGCACTAATATTTTTACTTGTTTCAAAAGCTAATAAATCTGGAATTCATATGCTACAACTTGACTTAAGGACCAAATTCACCCTCAATTCTCCAACACCTTCATTCACTACTCCAACACTTTGGCTTAGGGAAGCTCCCCACCCTGTGCTGGAAGAAGGCCAACCTAAAGTGATGGAAAATGTCACTGTGGTGACAGTGGGTGGCCTCCAAGTTTCCCTTGGAGTCTTACGTGTATGGTTGGGACTTTCACATCTCGAGTAAGAACTTAGGTGGTAATACTGTCTTCAAAAGTTGTTGTAATTACTTCTTAAATGTATTTTATTGTTAACATTGGTGGATAGGTTAATTCTTGCATTATGTTGGCTTGGGGCGTAGCTTCATATATATTATATAGGGTTCCACAGTGATCATCCTCTTTTCTGATCAAAGGCGTTTTGATTTAGCATATATGTTCACTGGGAATTTCAAGGGTTGTTCCTTATTTATCATTGTTGTGTTGGTAAAGATGCATGCCATTGCACTTCTCTTTTTTATCTTACAATGTAAATTTCATTTTTTGATGTATGGTCGAGTTTCTTGCATTTAATGCCAAAATAACGAATTCAAAATTCATAAATGTCTTGCAAAGGATGTTTCGGGGTATATATTCTGAAGTTCTTTTCATATGTAGTGCCAAATTAATGGATACCCAAAATATAATTATGCCTTTCCAAGGATGTTACCTGCTGCAAATAACGGTTTGCAGTCTTAATTGTTAGATCTCCTCTTGTAAATTCTGTTTCCCCTTTGCTCTATCTCATTCTCTTGTTTATGGATTATGTAGCAGTGAGATTGTAGTTATCAAGAAAATCATGTCTCAAGTTCATTGTAAATGTTTTCATTTCAATTGATGTAGTATTATTTAATTATTATTGTTTACCACCATATAGTCCCATAGTGTGCAGGCTTATTTTTCAGGTCTTTATTACATGAACAATTTCTAACCTTTTTGGGATACTCTATAAATGATTGTGTGCCACTTTATGGGTTATGTTTTATTCCCAATAATTTCTGTTTTTGAATGCAGCTTGTGCACTTTGTTAATCGTGACTCTTTGGGTTTGGCAAATGACTTTCTTTCACTTGGTTTTCTTCCTGAGGGGACGGAGATAAAGACTATTGCTGATGCTTTGCAAGCATCTTTTCACGATCAATCAAAAAAATCAAACTTCGATTTCCAGGTATGTTTTATCATTTCTGACCATCCATAATTAAGGTGTCAGAGTCTTTCCTGTTCGCTTTTGACATGCCATTAGAATATAAAATATTTTAGGTATGAAGACTGAAGAGTTTAACTTGTTGAGTGCCTCATAGAATGTTCTCTAAAATACTCTCGGTATATAACTTCGAAAAATTGAGCCTGGCCCTATCTTAAGTCATTCCTCTATTTATCTCTTTAGCATAGATAACAAAATGAAGTCTACTGCCAAAAGTCTTTAGATGAAGTACATTCTTAGTTACAGTTGTTGAAGTTTATCTGGCAGTTTTGTTTAAGACGAGTAATATGCAATTTAGCATTGGCAGATCCACTTCTACTGCATTGATGGATTCTTATTTGCATTGTGGAATAATCCTTATTAAACTGCTCTCTGCCTGTAAGATCACAATCTGTTTCTTAGTATAATGCTTAAATTTTCAAATATTATACATTGAATCTGTTCAAGTCATGATGAATATTGAATGAAATGTCAGGCATATTGATGTTTATGCAAATTTCATCTTTTTGCAAACAAGGGAGTATTGTTACTGTTGGAGAAAGCAGTAGGGCAGCTATTAATTCAATTTCTACTTATTCCTTAATATTTGCTTGTGAACTAATTATCTTCTTGTCTTTCTTTATTAGATCTTTTTCATGAGGATAATGGACAAAAAAATTAGGCTCCAAGCCAGGGTAAAACCCCTCTAAGGCGAAAACCCATAAAATCTCTTATGTTCTTATAGAATCTGCTTCAAATGAGAAAACCAAGATCCAAACCTCAAGGCCAAAGTCTCCTCCAGCACCATGTCAGCCCTCCAAGAAGACCTTCCAATTATGTTAAGGTCAAACGAAGTCAACAAGAGATAGATCCTTCGAGAACTTGATGAAACTCAGAATTTCAGTCTCCAGCCTCAAGATTTCGGACCTACAGTAGTTCTGCAACTTTGACCCCCTGCAGCAACACAAGTACTTTACATGTGTGAGAGAGAACTAGGGAAAAATTTTCGATTTCCCTTCCTTCCAGCTTCTGCTTCCTTCTTTCTTGCCTTTCTTCTTGATCTTCGTACTTCAGATCGAGTTCCTTGATTGCAGTTCGAATTGGTGAGCAAATGAGGTCCAACAACTTCTATTTATACCATTGTTTTCGAACTCCGACTCGGGTTTGGAACCGGCTGAGTGTTGATTCCGACTCGGTATCGACTCAGCCGGTTTGATTTCAATGACTCGGTCTTTGTAAAAAATACATACAATAGTTATATTTTTATAAAAAACCATAATTTTAAAGACTTTCATTCATGTTTCCAAACACAAAGCATTAGAATATAGAGAGAAGATGACATTTGATTAAAGTAGGCTCATGAATATATCCATTATATTAAAATGGCACTCAGTGCACTGTCCAATACATATAATATATAGATATCAGAAGTAAAACACATAACTAAGGAGGCTCTAAATGGCATCTACAACAAAACATCACTAGTCACTAGTCACTACTGCTAGAGAAGCCAATATTTGGCTCAGACTCTAAATCATAGTGAGACGGGAAAACCCATGGCTCACACAAATGCAATGAAACAACTCTGAGGAAATGTGAGGGGTTGGGTAGCTTTTATAGGCTTGGGAGAGATTAGGACATACCAAAACCCTTAAACCAAAATTAAACCCAATTTCAAGTCCGTTTCCCTCACTTTTTGAGCTGCAGCCCGGGTTTGACTAGCTCCGCCAAGCCAACTGGTTGTTACCGAACCAACTGAGTCGGTGACTGACTCGGCCGGTTTGGTAATAAACCGGACTTTGGCCCAGTTTTTGCACCGAGCTGACCTGGGCAGGGGTCCGTCTCGGTCAGCTCGACCGATTCAGAGTCGACTCGATTGATTTCGAGTTGGCTTGACTCTTATTTAAAACACTGATTTATACTCTTCTAGGTGGGTCGAATCAGTGTTTTAAAAAATGGTCGAGCCAACCCAGTTGGACCCCTGCCTGAGCCAATTCGGTACAAAATCCAAACCAAAGGCCGGTTTGTTACTGAACTGGTTGAGCCAGTGACCGACTTGGCCAGCTCGACCGAGCTAGTGAAACTTGGGCTGCGGCTCAAAAAGTGAGGGAAACAGACTTGAAATTGGGATTAATTTTAGTTTTAGGGTTTTGGTCTGTCCTTCTAACCTCTTCCAAGCTCATAAAAGCTACCCAACCCCTCAGCGTGCTAGTGCTACTACTTCTACAATTGCAGTTGGAGATCTTGATGAGGAGGAGTAGCCATGGGTTTCCCCGTCTCACTCTGATTCAGAGTTTGAGCCAGATGTTGGCTTCTCTAGCAGTAGTGACTAGTGACTAGTGATTTTTTGTTGTAGAGGCCATTTAGAGACTCATTGGTTATGTGTTTTTCTTTTGATATCTATATATTACATGTATTGGACGGTGCACTAGGTTACATTTTGATATAATGGATATATTCATGAGCCTACCATGATCATATGTTGTCTTCTCTCTATATTCTAATCCTTTGTGTTTGGAAACATGAATGAAAATCTTTAAAATTATGTTTTTTTTTATAAAAATATGAATATTTAATGTACTTTTTGTTGAGATTTTGGGGCGTTGGGCTAGCATCGAATGTGCTCTAGCTTCCAAACTTTGTGGAGGGACTAGAGTACATAAGATCTCCAAGACCCGTAAAGTGTTGGGTATGTGTTATATTCTTTCCACGACTAGCCCCACGCGCTGTACGTTGCGTCGGGCGCAGCAGAGGGGGTCACAAGGGAGGAGGCAGCCCCCACTGTTGGGGTCCGGGGTTGCGCCCCAGCGAAAATTGTTTTGGTGTGCGGACCCACTCATAGGCGGACCCGCCCATGTTTTGTGCATGCGTTTGCACATGGTTTTGGGGTACGATGGTTTTCGGCCCCAGGTATTTTGTAGATCCGGTCAAGGGAACTACGGTTATATTCTAATCCAGGGTTAATGGATTGGGGTTTATGTATGTTTCAGCATGTATATATATGTGTTGTAACACTAAAAGGAATATAACGAAAAATCAAGCTGGTTGTCCTGATTTGGGATCCAGGGGAAAATCTCTGTGTTTATCTGTTTTATGTTTTATGCTCTCGCTATTGTTTATTTTCTGTTATAAGATTCGTGTGTAGATAATTTCTGTTCAAGGTTAAAACCTACATAAAGCGTTTGAAGAAATTCCATCAGGTTTAACAAATATTTAATTAATTAATCTTTTTAATTAAAGATCCTAAGTCTAACTTAGGAAAATTAAAAGATTAACGTTAATTAAATTAAACATGTAATCAGAATGACTTAAGTGACACAGATCAAGTAGCTTCTAATCTTAGCCGTTGATTAGAGATTAGATCACGATCGTTGGTTTGCCAATGAGAAAAGTATAAGAGAAGGGCTTGGGGTTAGTTTGAGAACACACATGCTGGCAGAGGACTAAAGGTAAGCTGAGATTCTAGGGCGTGGTTTGCTAAGAACTTCAGAAGTGTTTCAGCTGCAGCGAGGGGCAGTATTGGCAAGCGGGATGGTTTGATCCTAGGCCAAGAGTACAACGAGGGCAGAGATGGAGCATACCAAAGCAGCGTAGAGGCAGCAGCTGTGCAGTCCAGCCAAGAGCCCAACAGGGGCAGCAGGAGCCAAGCAAGGCTGACACAGGTCCAGTTAGGGCAGTGCAGGGGTAGCATAACCCCTTCTAGGGTGACGCAGGCCCTTCCTGAGCAGCACAGAGGCTGATGCAGGCCATGAAGGTTGGCGCATAGGGCTTTAGAGCAACGTTGGGGTTTCTAGAGGCCGGAAAGCGGTTGAGTTCTGTAAATCTCGTTTGAGGGTGTGAATTAGTTAGATTTTTTTGTCTTCGGGATAGAGGTATTGCTTTCGTTTTTATTTCTCTATCGGGTTAACCAGTTTGGTGCCCAGATTTGTTGTACTTAGAATTTGCATAATAATAAAAACCCTCCAGAAGCTATTAGCATTGGTTTTCTTGCATTGGGTTTACTCGGGGACATTTGTCTGGAAAATCTTTGTGTGTCACTTTGTCTATGAGCATGTTATTCAATACTTGATTTGTATGTGTAGGTTGTTAACTGTATTTACTTCGATGTTAATGCTGAATTTTTCAGATTAATAACTTATGTAAGTAGGAGAAGTAAATCAAGATTTAACAGTAGGGTTCCTATTTAGTAAATTCAAAAATTTTCACACATTTTACAAAAATCGGGTCATTGAAATCAAACCGGCCGAGTCAATACCGAGTCAGAGTCTACCCTCGGCCGGTTCAGAACTCGAGTTAGAGTTTTAAAACATTGGGTCGATTACCCCTCTCTGGGTTGTCTTGTGCTAGGATGCTTATTTTGACTTCTTTGACTCAAAATAAATTCTTTTAGAAGATACATCTTGCTAATGGGTCTTATAATCATGATGTTGACTCTCTTGACTGATGACAATAAATCCTATAATTTAAAAAACCCTAGAAGCATGAAGAACATGCTTTTACTTAGAAGACCATCAACAAGAAGAATGAAACCCGTGCTCTAAGATACTAATTTTTATTTCTTCTTTTCTTTGTTACATAAGGTATACATATTGACATGAGTACATTAACAATATCGAAGCCCGAAACTTGTTACATTTTCCAACACTCCTTAACTAGGGAGGTATTCATAATTGTAGACCTAGTACAACATCATTCCCAAAATAAAGAGTTCTCATAAGAGGAGTCGGATTGATAAGCCATCTTTAAGTATCAACATTATCAACATAGTAAGGCCTTATCTTTGACAAGCTCTTTCATATGTTAGAGCATCATGCTGGAAGGCTTTATCTGAGATACCGCACTACCTCTACAAGGTACACACCCCAGCCGAATGTTCACTAGGTATGACCTTTTAGGAATATTGTTATCTTGGATTCCCAATCGTCAAAGAATATCGGTCCTCTTCGTCTACTCTTGTCTTGGGTACTTGTCCAATCCTCAAAGGGTGTCGGTCCATTTTCCTCCCTTCGTTTTTTCTATCCTCAGGGAAATTGTTGAAGAATGTAACTAGTGTCACTCTTGATAATTATATTTGAGTCTTGATGTATTATATTTGTCAAAACAAAAGAAAGAGAAATTTTATTATTAATGAAAATGACTTATTAAAGCATGGGTTTCATGCTTGGGTCAATTGTTTTTAGGTCAAAGTCTCCATTGAAGGCTTCTAAGGTTTATGTCAAGTATCCTTGTCCATGTCATAATGTAAAGGACCCTTCTTGGGCTCTAGTTGTCAAGAAATACATTTATTTTAATATAAATTAGTTCAATTAGGCCTCCTCCACAAAGTTGGAGTCAAATTGGACAAGTCGGCCTAAACTGAGGGGCACAAACACCTATATAAAGGCAACGACTTGACCTCGTTTGTCACACTCACTCATCAAGTTTGATCTGCAACTTCTAAGGTTAGAAAAGGAGCAAAATTCAAGGGAAGAAGAAGAAAAGGCTAACGAAGAAGGAGGTCTCTCTCAAGCATAAGAATTCGAAATTCTCTCTCTCTCCCTCTCTCTAATACCCATGAAGTTGTAAAGCTGCTAGAGGGGCCAAAAATTTGCAGTGCTGAAGCTGGGCCGAAATTTTGTAGTCGGGGGTCGAAGTTTTGTAGCTGGGAAGTCAAATTTCTGGATTGTTGCTGGGCTGAATTTGTTGGATAAGAAGAGACTACTAAATCATCTTAGAAGGCTGACTTGGTGGAGGAGGAAGGTCTATTGGTCTATCTCATTTTGAATCTGCTAAAGGAAGAGTTTCCGACTTGGTTTTCCTCTATATAGGGGTTTTAACACTGGCTGAGTGCTTACATTTGGTGTCCATAATCTTCATGTTTTTGCTTTGATAATTGCTTGATGAGAAGAAGATAAAGGAAGAACATAAAGAATTTAATAAGAGCATTATAATATCACAAGTAATTATCAACATAAGAAAATATTTCTGCCTTTCTGATTTTCTAACATGGTATCAGAGCTAAGGTGAAAGGAGGAAGAAAAAGGTAGCCTAAAGATCTATTGAAAGGAGAATAAGGAGTTTCAAGCTTAGAAGTAGAAGATATCAATACGACAAAATCAATGAAGGAAGAAAACAAACTAGAAGGAGCCTCCAACTACAGGGCATGGAAAAAGAGGATAGATCTTATCTTAAAAAAGCAAAGAGTATTGAATGTTGTTCTAGGGAAAGTCTAGAAACCAGCAAATGAAGTAGAGAAAGAGAAGTTTAGAGAATCCGAAATTGTAGCCATGAACCTAATAGTGGATGGAGTAAAGGACAACTTAATTCCATACATTTCCAACATAGATTCTGCTCAAGAAGCATATGATGCTCTCTCCATATTATTCAGCATCAAGAACATTGGCCAAATAGCAAGCCTCAAGAATGAACTAAAAACTGTTAAGATGACAAAAGATGACACTGTTTCATCATATTTTGTAAGAATATCCAGAATAAGAGATGAACTCCAAGCATTAGATGAAATCATATCGGAAAAAGAGCTCATAATTACTACCCTTCTAGGACTACCAAAATCTTGGAGTGCTTTTGCATCAGGAATCAACAGTTGGAACTTGGAAGGATACTCCAGCAATCGAAAAAATGTGGAATAACTACAGTGAAGAAGAAGTTCGAATATCGTTAGTAAACAACAAAAAGGAGGATGAAGAAGAAAATATCTCAAATGCATATTGTGCTCATCACAAGAAGGGAACCTTCAAGAAGTTCAAGGAACCAAAGAAGAAAGTTGACCTATCAAATATTGAATGCTACAATTGTCATAAGGTGGGTCATTATAAAAGTCAATGTCCTGAGAATCCAAGGAATAAGAAGAGAGAAAGAGAACATGCGAATATTGCTGATGAAGCTCCACCAAAGAAGAACAAGATGGAAGAATCTCAAGTCAAAGACTTATTTGCTAGAGACTCTTAAGGACACTATCCCTTGCATATCCTTCTACTTTAAGTTTTGCAATATTTTCTTTTATGATTTGATTTCTAGAGTTTGTAGGTCTAACATTGTGAAAATTTCTGAATTTACTTAAACTGAAGCCCTACTGTTAAATTATTGATTTACTTCTACTTACACAAGTTATTAATCTGAAATCTTCAGCATTAGCATCGAAGTAAATACATTAACAACCTACACATGCATATCTAAACTGAATAACATGCTCAATGACAAAGTGACATAGAAGGATTTTCTGGACATCTGTCCTCGAAAAAACCCAATGCGGGAAAACCGGTGCTGCTAGCTGCCAGAGGGTTTTTATTATTAAGCAGATTCTAAGTACAACAGATATGGACACGAAACTGGTTAACCCGACAGAGAAATAAATTTGCACCAATACCTCTATTTCAGAGATAGAAAATCTCATTGATTCACATCCTCAAATGGGATTTACAGAACTCAGCCTTTTCCAGCCTCTAGAAACCCTAGTGCTGCTCTAAAGCCCTCTGCATCAGCCCTGCTGGCCTGTGTCATCCTTTGCGCTGCTAAGAAAGGGCCTGCGTCACCCTAGACTGGGTTACGATGTCCCTACGCTGCCCTAGTTGGGCCTGCGTCAATCCTCCTGCTGCCTCTGCGCTACCCCTGCTGGGCTCTCGCCAGCTCTGCGTAGCTGCTGCCTCTGCGCTGCCTTGGTCTTCTGCTTCTCTACCCTCGTTGTACTCTTAGCCTGGGACTACACCATCCCCCTTGCCAATACTGCCCCTCGTTGCAGCTGAAACACTTATGAAATTCTTAGCAAACCACACCCTAGAATTCCATCTTTTAGCTTCAGTGCTCTGCTAGTGTGTGTGTTCTCAAACTAGCTCCAAGCCCTCTTCTTATACTTTTCTTGTTGAAACATCAACGACCGTGATTTAATCTTGAATCGATGGCTAACATTAGAAGATGCTTGATCGACGTCACTTAAGTCATTCTCATCACATGTTTAATTTAATTACCTTTAATCTTTTAATTTTCCGAAGTTAGACTTAGGGTCCTTAATTAAAAATATTAATTAATTAAATATCTCTTAAACCGGATGGAATTTCCCAAAATTCTTTTTGGGTCTTGGAGATCTCATGTACTGTAGTCCCTCCACAAAGTTTGGGAGCTAAAGCACATCCGATGCAACCCCATCACCCCAAAATCTCAACACTGCCTCTTAGCGAGGAATGTGCTCTAGCAAAACTCTTCAACTTGAAGTTCTGCACTGATCTCTGGTGTGGGTCTCTGGGCTGATGCTTGGCTTGCGACCCTTCATCACTGCGCTGCTGCTGCTCTTCTGTACTGCTGCCCATGACACTGCCACCGTCACTGCTACATCTGTATTGCAGCTCCCTCTCAAATTGCTGCATCGTGCTGCTCATAGCACTGCCACTGCTAACTGCTGCACTGCAACTTAGTTGCTCAGAGTAAGCAACTAAAGGATTCCTGCCCAAATGGCAGACAAGTCAGTTGGTCTGCATCTCATCATTGAAGCTCTACAGATTGCCGTTCCGCGCTGTCCTCTTGAAGCCTCTGCGCTGCTGCAGCTCTGTACTGCGTAAGCAAACCTCCTCTGTGCTGCTGCATCTGCACCACACTGCTTTTGAAGCCTTTGCACTGCTACAACACTGCGCTTTTGCTGTACTGCGCTGCTCCCTCTCCAACGTGTCAGCCTCTGCCTTTACTTCATTTGTGATCTTCTACACTCACTGCTCCAGTCATTCCTTGCTACTGTCTTAAGGCTCTCGTAGCACGAATGTGATCCAAGGTTTGGGATACTTGAGGATTCCGCCACCACTCTGTAGCTGCTCTACAGATCAAGATCACCACACTTTCGTGGTTCATGAGTGCTCATCAATGTTGCGAACATCGCGATCGAGATTAAATCGGTGAGGGGAAAAAATCGTAAAAATCAAGAAAAAATTAGGAAAAAATCGTAAAAATCGAGAAAAAACCGGGAAAAAATTGGCACATACAAAAATATTCATTTTTTTTTTTTCAATTTTTTTAATATCTAAAGCATCCACAACATAAAATAAATGCATGGACACATAAATATGAGAAAAAAACTAATATATAAGATGTGTAATATCATGTCTAGTGCTACATCACACATAAAATTGAATCATGTCCTGAATACTAAGTCCCGAGTCTCAACTCAGCCTCAAAATATCAACAAAAAATATAATAATGTATCTCATATCATGAGTCATGATGTCATATACAATGGAATGCACCAAATAACCTATACTACTGATTTCCTCTGCCCCTCTTGCGAGAAAATGTAACAACTTTCCTTCTAGATGAAGAAGTTAGCGGGGCTGGAAATGGACTCTGTTTTGCTCTAGAACCTGAAGCACCAGGAGCTAAAGAAGGCAGACCACGTCCTCTACCGGTAGAAAGGGTAGGTGGTGTCACCTCCTGCTGCTGCTGCTGTTGCTCCTCCCCCTCCACTACCTCCTGCTGCCCAATAAGGGTCTGACTCCATGATAGGCCTCTCAGCCTCAACCCTCCATGCAACAGTGGTGTCAATCGCATCTAAAGAGATGGCCTTCATATCAGGTGTCCTCTCAAGTTGTCTTACCCACAATCTAAGAATGTAGTAGACGTAAACCATGTCATTGAGGCGCTGGGACTCCAACCTGTACAAGGGTCATAAATTAATAAATTATATAATGTATATTATAAAATTATAATAAATTAATAATTATAAAAAAAATTATTTAATGAATTCAAAAAATCAGTTGGAATATTTTGAGTTTTTAACTTGTTGTGTTTTTTGGTGTGTATTTTTTCAAATACACTCTAGTTGCGCTCGCATCCTGAAGAGCTAAACGTTTGGCTGAGTATTCTAATGGCAAGCTTTTGGAGTTTTGGTATTCTGCCACCGTAGCTCCTCCACCATGCATTTACAAGTTACAACAAATAAGATAAACTTATAAAGTTACAAACATAAGAAAAATTTTAAAATAATGAAAATTCGAAAATTGAAAGTTGAAGCAAAGTATGGAGTTATGATTCATGAACTTGAAGAGACAATGAATTTTGAAACAAACAAAATCTTACCTGTCATTTTAGTAGTCCTATCCTGGACAACCATGTCAAAGCTCAATGTGCTACCTGCCATTCTATATACTTCTATTTCTTTGGAGATCTCTACACGTTTTGATGGAGATGGCACCATCTTCTGAACACAAGTGTAAAAGCCATCTATGACCTCAACATCAAATAAGAAACCGCATGAGTAAGCAAATTCGGGGTTCAGGAATATCCCTGCAACATGAATGGGATTATGGAGTGTGTTGTTCCATTGCTCATCAATCACTTCCCATACAAGAAGTTGTTTTTGAAACCCCTCATCACCCTTATCATCATAATAGCTACGAATGGCTTCTTTGGCCCTATCCATGGCATCATACAAGCAGCCTATTGCGGGCTTCTCTCCATCAACTAATCTAAGCATTTTTACAAAAGATTCAGTAATGCTGCACACCTCTTACACTCCTGCCCAAAAGCTTTCCTGATATGAAACCAACCTGCAGATGGCCTCTCCCTCTTGATTGTGGCTGTATGTCAAAGCACGCCACTCCTTTGAAAGAAACATTCTCTTTAAATCCCACATAGAATTCAGAAGAGATTGAAAATATATGAAACTGGTGGCAAACCATGTAATAGCAGGGCGCACCAACTCCTTCTTGTTGGTGAATATTCTCATAAAATGAAGCACAGATGCATGACTATATATAAATTTTGTAATGCTCTTTGATGATTCAACAACATCTTTGACAAAATGAATCTTTCATATGTCCTCTAACATCAAATCAATGGAGTGTGCAGCACAAGGTGTCCAAAATATGCTCGGATGCCTCTCCATAAGCATCTTGCCAGCAACAACATAATTTACAGCGTTGTCCGTTATGATTTAGACATCATTTTGTGGACCCACCTTCAGAATGAACACATCCAATAAATCACATAATAATCGTGCATCTTTGACATGTGCAGATGCATTAACATATTTCATAAACATTGTCCCCTTGGGACAACTAACCAAGAAGTTAATAAGGGTCTTACCCTTTTGATCAGTTCAACCATCTGACATCACAGTGCATCCTGTGACTTCCCATGATGCTCTTAACTCCTCCAATCTCTTAGTGCAGTCAACTTTCTCATTTTGAAGAATGCACCCTCTAAAGTCATCCTATGAGGGGCTTTGTATCCTGGGCCAACAACAGTGATAACATCAATCGCAACTTGATAAAATGGATTGTTCCTGGCAACATTGAAAGGAATATCACTCCAAAGAAAAAGTTTGCCCAACAACTTGTCAGCTTCTTCCTTCTCCCTTTTTTTAATAAGTGAGGAGATAAATGGCTGTGTACAGGGAGTGGTTCTAGGAACAAAATATGACGAGGCAACTACGGGGTTGGGTGTAGAAGACGCTGATGGTGAAGAACCACTACCACTCTCACGGTCACCTCTAAACCCTGATATTTGACTCCTCAGAGCTGCCTTGCTGAGTTTAGTTGTTTCTATTCCTTCCAATGATTTGAGGGTTTTTTGGATTATTTCTAGATTGGTATTTGTGCAAGGCCCTACTTCATGTCCAGGAACTTGTGCAAGGTGGTATTTCAATTTGAATACACCCCCTGTCATGTGTTGACCACATAACTTGCAACTCAAGTGTGATTGGTCAAAGCCTTGATCAGGTTCACCAAATTCCCACAAAAGGATCCAATTTCCTTGGTATGTTTGTAAATTCGTTGAACTCTTGAGGTTTACTATAAGATGAAGTTTGAACTTTGAAATTTGAACCTAGGGCACAAGAAAAATTGCAAGTTAAAAAATAAAATAAAAAATACAATTTTACATACAACATTTTGATTCTTTCACAACAAAAACCCCTCAACTCAATGCAACAATAATGAGAAAAAATACACATTGAAACTTGAGCAAAAATAATGGAAAGAAACTAGGAGCACAGGAAGAAATAAAAAAAACAAATTTAACAACCAAATTTTTGCATTTTTGACCAAAATAAACCATCTTCACTAAAACACGACCAAATGCAATAAAAAGTGATGGAAAATACATGGGTGATAGAAACCCATGGAAGAACAAGAAAAACACAAAAAAAGGGGTCAAATTTGATGCCCATACCTGAAAAAAATGTTTTGCTGAAGAAACTTGGTCCAAATTTGAATTTTGTTGGATTGGGTTGCTAAATTTCTTCACTTTTCTCCTCTCTTGCCCTTGTAGATGACTTCTCCTCCTCGTTAGCTCTATTTCTTAACCTCCGTCTGCAAAAATGACCAAAAAAAAATCAAATTTGCATGTTAAAGGGTCGCTGTTTGACGGGGCCACGATTTTTTCGGGTCGAATCGCGATTTTTTCAAAATGAAAAAATCATTAAAAAAATCGGCGATTATATTGTTTCAGCGATAAAATCACGATTTTTTTCAGAAAATTATGATTTTATCGCAATGTTCGCAACACTGGTGCTCATGGATATGTCATCGTTGGAGTCATCATCTGCTACAACAGCCTTGGAACTAGAAGCTTCCTTGTCCTTTTTCTTCTAAGGACAATTGTAGGTGAAATTTCCAAGTTCGCCGCATTGGAAACATTTGATCTTTGACAGATCACACTTATTTTTCCCTTGTTGCCTCTTTGATGCTAGTGCTTCATCTTCCTCTTCCTCTTTGTTCACCTTGCTTGAACCGATGCTATACTGTCTTTTGGTCATTCAACGGATCTCCTCTTGTCGCAGGATAGCCGACATGTTGTCCTAGTTGGGAAGGTCCGCTCTGCCCAAGAGACTTTGGACAAAAGTTTCCCAGTCCTTTGTGACTGCATTGAGAACAGTCCTCACCATGACATCGTCATCCACCTTGACCCCCATGCTAGTCCGCTGATCTCGTATCGACTGCAGTCTGGATAAGAAAGGATCGATTTCCTCTCCCTTGGACATCATGAATAACCTCAGCTGGTTCTCCAGAAGCATCTTTCTCTGGACGGACCTTGCTTGATACAATGTGTTTAGGGCTTCCCACATCTCATGAGCCGTTGCCTTCTCGGCTGTGTGGTACCACATGATCTTTGCCCCCGTCCATAATGAAGCGCTTGGCATGTGCCACTGCTTCATTGTGCTTCTCCAGGAGTGCTGCATCAGTTGGTTTAGCCAAGATTTCTTTGGTAGGAAATCCACTGAGAAGCTGTTCTCCTCCTGCTCTTTGTCAACTTAGCTTAGGCTAAGTTCTGCATCGATAGGATCTTCACCTTAGCAGCAATTGCTGAAGGTTTGCAGCTCAACTTCCGATTCACGACACTCTGCACAATAATCAAATTCTGGACTGCGTCACCTAGGCTGACCTCTGTGTGAGCAGACTGGCTCAGCACAGCCTCTGCACAATGTAGGTTGCTCCTGCGTCCCTCTTGAAGACTTTGCGCTGTCTATGCGTCACCCAGTTGGGAGTGTGTCAACCCCTGCATATTCTGCCCTAACCGGACCTCAAACTTCAAACTTGGCGAGGTATTCTGCCCTAACCGGACCTATCACTTCATTAGGTGCATCACATGGCTTTACATGGCCTCTTATCCCAGCCAAGTGTTGTTTCAATCTAAGAATACCCCCACCTCCAATACATTTTTCACAAAATTTGCATATCATCTTTCCATCAACCACATCACAATGGGCCCATGCATTGTCCTTGGTTTTTGGAGCCATCTTGACTTGAAATAATTGAAATATGGAAATAAATCTGCCATTAAAAAAAATTGCATCTAAGAGTAATGGACAACCAAGGCTAAATTTACGAAACAAAATGTACATTCAAACATACAAAATTTGATAGCATAGGACTAGAGATTTGATAGCAATAGCATAGCTAAACACACGAGAAAATAAATACATGAACAACAATGAAATGATGTATTTTTCAAGTGAAAATCCTTACCTGGCAATGCAAACTAGCTTCCTTAGCATCCTCTTGAAGATGCCAACTCTACTGATAGGTCCAAACTATCTCCAAGATAGCTCCAACGCCAACTCCAAGCCTCTAAGATCACAGCTCCAACAAACACTCAACACTCTCCAAGTTCTCAATCAAACTCACAAACTGCAAATGATATGGTGTGAGACAAAGGAGAGGGTGCCCTTGCTTATAAAGGATTGGGGAGGGTGTTTTTGGAGAGAAACAACCCTCCCCTTCCCTCCAAATCAGCCCTAAACACCCTTGCTGGCCGTTCGTGGGTCCCTACCGCAACTTAGGTGCTGATCGACCGGTTAAGGACGGAACCGGCTGGTTTATCCATACATTGGCCAGTTCCGTCCTTAATCGGCCGGTCAACACTGGTTAACCGTATTTCCAGGCTAAATGCAGAGGTTGACCTGGTTTTTCAACCAGTTTTGACCGACCAAGGGTCTGACCGATCGGTTTAACCAGTTTCCAGTTTGACCCGACCGGTTTTTAATACTATTCCTGCGTGGCTCTTGCTGCCTCTGCATCCTTTTGTTGTTGCGCTGCCCTATCCGGTTTATTTGCTGCTGCTGCTGCTTTCTCTGTTGCTTTTTGCAACACAGATCATTTAGCCTTCTTGTTGGAGATTCAGCTAGATCTGCAATCACTATAATACCATGTGAAAATTTCTGAATTTACTTAAATAGAAACCCTACTATTAAATTATTGATTTACTTCTCCTACTCACACAAGTTATTAATTTGAAATCTTCACCATTAACATCATAGTAAATACATTAAAAACCTACACATGCAGATCTAAACTGAATAACATGCTCAATGACAAAGTGAAACACAAGGATTTTCTAGACAACTGTCCTCGGAAAAACCAAATGCGGGAAAACCAGTGCTGCTAACTTCTGGAGGGTTTTTATTATTAAGCAGAGTCTAAGTACAATAGATTTGGGCACCAGACTGGTTAACCCAACAGAGAAATAAATTTGCAGCAATACCTGTATTCTGGAGATAAAAAATCTGACTGATTCACACCCTCAAATGAGATTTACAGAACTCAGCATTTTTCAGCCTCTAGAAACCCCAGCGCTACTCTGAAGCCCTCTGCGTCAGCCCTGCTGGCATGCATCAGCCTCTGCGCTGCTCAGGAAGGGCCTGCGTCACCCTAGGCTAGGTTACGCTGCCCCTGGGTTGCCCTAGCTGGGCCTGTGTCAGCCCTCTTAGCCTCCTGCTGCCTCTACGCTGCCCCAGATGGGCTCTTGGCTGCTCTGCGTAGCTGCTGCCTCTGTGCTGCCTTCACCTTCTGCTTCTCTGCCCTCGTTGTACTCTTTGCCTGGGGCTACACCATCCCTCTCGCGAATACTGCCCCTCGCTGCAGCTGAAACACTTTTGAAATTCTTAGCAAACCACGCCCTAGAGTTCCAGCTTAGCTTCAGTGCTCTGCCAGTGTGTGTGTTCTCTAACTGACCCCAAGCCCTCTTCTTATACTTTTCTCGTTGAAGCATCAACGACCGTGATCTAATATTGAATCAATGACTAAGATTAGAAGATGCTTGATCCACGTCACGTAAGTCATTTTCATCACATGTGTAATATAATTATCTTTAATCTTTTAATTTTTCTAAGTTAGACTTACGGTCCTTAATTACAAAAAGTAATTAAGTAAATATCTCTTAAACTAGATGGAATTTCCCAAAACGCTTTCTGAGTCTTGGAGATCTCATGTGTTCTAGTCCCTCCACAAAGTTTGGGAGCTAGAGCACATCCGATGCTACCCCATCACCCCAAAATTTAGACAAACATGTCTCGTTAGAACATTTTTAATTATTTTGAAAGTTGTAGGTATCCTTCAAAAGGATTGGGTTAAGAGGGAGCCTCCAGCATTTTACCAAAAATAACTATATTGTTCTTTGTTTCAGTTTTCATGTTTGGTTTCCTCCTCACATCAAGACGTGTTTGTATTATATGCTAATAACCTTTTTCTTTTTATTTTCCTTAGTTAGGAAAGCTTGTTGAATGTTCAAAGGTTATGGAGGAAACTTCAAAGGATGGACTTTCTAGTTTGAAGGAAGCCTTTCAAGAATTGATATCCTAGAAGGTTTGTTAGGGAACAACTCAAAGGTATGTCTTAGAATATAAGCTTTATTATAAAATTCTCTTCATGTAAAAGGTACGATCATTCTTCTTTTGAAATTTACTTTACATCACTGACATCTTTATGTCTAGGGTTTTGTGAAGCGTCTAGCCTGTACGATAGATTCCTGGGCAGCTAGATAATCAGTGAATTTATGTAATTCTTGATGATTTCTCAAGATGTAAGAGAGAGAAATATTTATTAATATGATTAATGATGATTTACAAGGCTGAGGCGATGCTCCTTTAAATAGGAGTTGACTGGCCACGCCCAATTAGAGAGACATGCCCCTTTGGAACTGATGTCTCTTGATTTGATTTAATCAATTATTTAACTAACTAATTACATTCATAATTAAATTAATAAACAAGAACTTATTCTAAATAGTTATGAACTTAGATTCATAACATTTTGAATCACAAAAATTCTTGTTTGGGTGATTAATTATTAGATTGAATCTACCCTCATGATATTATTTGATCATTATTGTGTAACCCTAACCTTTATGGTTCACTATAAAACCCTAGCCTCTTGTTGCTAAGGGTATGCCACTATTGATTATGAAAGCCTACTCTACTTAGAGTTGTTGATGAAATCTAGAATTCCTATTCTTTGATTTCTAGATTTTCGAATTGATATGATAGAAACCCTAATCCTTTAGGGTTTGATTTTAATGTCTAAATTATGTATTGAAACCCTAGATCTTTAGGGTTTGATGAATTAGGGATTATGAGCAAAACCCTTGTAATATTTATAGTAAATTCCTAGGAATGAAACCCTAGGTGCATGTTCGTATGTTTGATCGAAACCTGAGCCTGTAAGAAATTTTTTTGTATTTCTAACTTTGATGTATTGATGTTTGTGTTTTGGGTTTACGTAATAAATATTGATGTGAAATGCATCCTAGATGTGTTTATGCAAGTATGCTGACCTAATTGTTGATGCTCATAGTTTGTGAATTCTAGGGTTTGTAACAAAGCCTTAGTAGGAAATCGATATTCTAGGATATGATGATATCGTTTTCAATATGATTTAGCTTTGCTGATAAAATCTAGGGTTTGCAACAAACCCTAGTAGAAGTCTTACATGTAAAAGCATATTATAGTAGGATTGTTATTGATTGAATTGTTGATATCTAAGGCTTTGAGTCTTGAAGATGGAGTCTAGTGTTTATGACAAAACCATAGGAAGAATTTGAAGTCTAGTATGTGTGTCTTGCTGATTATGAACAACTAGGTTTGGGTGTTTGATGTCTAAAGTCAAAATGCTTCCATTATAGTACTATGATTATGATATAGTTAACTTCATGCTTCTATATAGTCTATGTTTGTATTTGTTGTACTTGCTGTTAAAAGTGTTACAGGTACATATTCTTCAAGATGATGAAGATGTTCGTATGATAGTAATAAGCATGATGATGATCAAGATGACCTTGATGCCATAAGAAAGGAATGGAGCCTTGAACAAATGAAGTTTCTCCAATATTGTGAAGTTGTTGATCTCCCTAAGGTTAGAGAGAGCCTGGATAGAAGAAAGGGTATATCTCTCTAGTTGAGAGGGAGGGCATAATATAACAATGAATACCTTGAGGTAAGTAAAAGTACCATAGATGAATGTTCATGAAGTTGCAAACAAAAGACTTGAGGAAATCTGAAGATGTATTTGGTGCTGTTAAAGAAATGAAAGAAGAAGAAAGCTTCTGACAAATTGTACATGGATAACTTGATGATGATATAAGCAACATCAGAATGAATGAGGACTCGAAAGGTTTGTGTTTACTTGTTACATTTGAAAGTTTATTACTGATTGGGGTTGTGTTTGTACATGTAAATCTCTCCATAAAAAGGTTGAACACTCTGGAATCATGCTTGGAAAGATGGATAAGAGATGAAGCATCTAAGGGCAAGATGCTTGGGATGACATTTGGCTAGCCTATGTGTTGATGTCTAAATCCCGAAGAGGGAGGGTGGTGTTGGCCATGGAACTTCGACCTTGGATACACACCTAGATCGCTGGTTTTGTGGTAGAGCTTAAAAGCCTGATGGTACGTAAAGTTTGTTATGGATAAAATATATATAAAATAATATAAATAATGTAAACAATAAAAACAATAAATAATGATTAAATAACTAGTAATTAGTTAATGAAGAGGTATGTCCCTAAGGACATGACCGATGGTGTAGAGGTACTTGCCTAGGGTATATAAGCAGGCCCTCATTCACATTTGTAATCATCTCATCAATTCTATATACATTAGTTAATATACATTACTTGTCCTACGATGAATACTTACATATTTCAGTTCTTCTGAATTATTCACTTGCGTATACGAACTTTGTTCGTTAAAGTGGTATCAGAGTCACGTTCTCTGGTCACTGGCCTTTGGCCATCAATTTTCGTCAACCTTGTTGTCATTGAAATTGAAGCGTTTCACTACAACAAATTTGAAGTTTCTCTATTTCGTTAGGGCTTTAGCCATTTAAATTAATTTAAAAATAAAAAAAATTATATAAAAAAGTTATATAAAAAATTTTTATCAAAAAAAATCAAACAACAAAAAAAGTATATAAAAATAATTCAAAAAAAGAGGGTGGCATCCGACCGATTGCACCTAACAACGACCACACTACTTAGTTGCAGTTGCCACTGCCCTGCAGTGCAGCCTGAGAGGCGTCATCCCATCATTGCTGTCATAGTCTACGTAGTAAACACAACAACGTCGTTGCCGCTGCTTTGCTCTCTGCTGACGCTATTGAAGACCAACACCATATCCTCATCCATTGCTTCACAGCGTAACCGCAACTATCCTCGAACCCCCACTCTGATTCCTCTCCACCGCCCGACCAGAGTTGCACCCTGTTGTCGCCATAATCGAACAACCACCATTTGTAGCTACCAAGCCCAACCTTCGTACGCAGCTACGCTATCCACAACTACCGGTTAGCTACAGAAGAAAACACCGCCACATTCCTCTGCTTCTATTATTGCTGTTGTTCGCTCTATCTTCCAGGCGCCAGCGATCACCACTCTGACACGCTAACTGCAAACCCCTACTACCGCCTGAGTGACCACGACCATTGTTCATCCTTCAAGCAACCAACACTCCTGCTCTGCGTCTTTTGCCATAGCATAGGTCCGTCTACCACCACCAAGCCGCCATTGAAAAAAAATCCCAGTTGCCTTTTGAAAGAACATCATGACGTTTGGGTCAGTGTGTATTCAAGGGATAAGTGAGTGTAATTTAATTAAAATATATTATTGAATATATAGGAGAAAAAAAAATATAATCCATAAATTATAATTAAAATTTGAAAGTATATATATATATATAATCAAAAGATGATGAAAAGAAAGTCGATTTCAGAAAAAAGGTTTATTGAATTTTATAAGAAAGGGGACTTTAAAATAAAAATGAAAATAATAAATAAAGTGGTTTTTTTTGAATAACTAGAAGTTTATAAACAGACAAAATATTGTTAAAATTTGGTTACCGGAGGACAGGTGGTTCCCTAAAGCTTTGATCTTTGGCCTACGGAAAAGTGTCCAAAATAATTTAATTTTTCTCTTAAAGTGACTTTATAAAGTTATAAAGTCAAATCTAATTTAAAAGTGACTTTAAGTGATAAAGTTACTAAAGTCTAATTTTAAAGTGACTTTAATAAAGTCAATGTGAAATTAGAAAGGAAAAGTGACTTTGGAAATAAATGACTAAGTGGGTCTTTATTACAGTGGGGTGAAATAAAAAATAGAAAGTGAGATTTAAATGAGCATTTAATCTCAGCCCTAGATCTAAAGCTATCTCAGCCATTAGGTTTAGGGATTCCCCAAAAGTCACTTAGGGTTAGGTTAAAGGAGGAAAATGAGAGAAAAGGTCATGATTCTTTCATGAACAGATTGAGAGAGGAAGATAAGGAGAGCTGGAGACATTTTCTAAAGAGAGCTTAAGAAGGTGAAGGAGAGACACACCTAGCAAATCCATACAACAACAAGGAGGGCACGATTTTCGAGGCAGCAAGAGGCTGCACGAATATCGAGGCAACAAGGTCGTATAACAGCACAGAAATAGAGACAGTAGTTCGTACAACAGTTTTGAGGCACAGTTTTCGAGGAGAAAGGCATCACGGTTTTCGAGGAAGAGTACAACAACAAAGGGCTCGATTTCCAAGGTGGTTGGGTACATTTTTCGAGGCAGGCAACACAGTTTTCAAGAAAGGCAGTTTGCTGTAAATTTCGTACAGTCCATACAGTCCGTATGATCGTACAACAAAGTTTCGGGCACGATTTCCTAAATTGTCATTTGCTGTAATAAATTTATGTTTTGAGTTTTTCGCTGTTCTGACACGTTTTCCAAGGCAGAGGCAAGCACGAAAAACAAGATAAGTCTGTAATTAATTTGCTGGAATTTTTCCTGTATATTTCACCTCTCTGTAAAAGCATTTTCCATAACTAAGAAGGAGCTTTCAACCTGGTTTTCCCTAAGAGTTGTAGGGGGGCTTTTCCAGGGTTACATTGACAAAAAATCAGCGTGTCTATTTTTCTGTGGCTGATTTATTTTGCTGAGTTTTATTTCTGCAATTTTCGGCATTGTGAAAATTTCCAGAATTTGTGTTTTCATAAAATATTTATTTTTCCAGCTTGTTGAATGTAAGACTATGGGAATGGGCATTTAACTATATGGAGAAATAAGGTGAAACTAAAAACCGGAGTGGGAAACTGAAATTTCTACAAATATGATCTAGTAGATCAATTGATTTGTAATCAAATAATTAAGTCAACTAGCTTAAATTATTCCCAAACTACCTTTACATTAGAATCGACTAAAGCACTAGGACTCACCTATTAATTCGACAATAAAATTCACCCTAGCTTTCGGGGTTTAAGGTGGAGGGAAAAAAACTCTTCTGATTATCCGTGTTTAGAAACACATATAATCATTGAGGTTAAAAAACCTCCTAGGATGAAATTCGTCGCCAAAATCACATGCTTACCTAGGTTGTTACAGAATTAATGATCGTACTAGAATCATTTACATTACAACTTGCAGTATGGGTTGACCATGACACATCGACTGTTGATAGGTGATCTGATCTTGTTGAAAAAATTGGTATTTTCGCTTCGTTGGAACTTTGTCAAATATTGTGCAACATGCCCTAAACATGCTTCTTGGCTGCCTTAAAAACTCAGTGCAAACAGGCCTCTTCAAGATACTTCAATGGCTGCTCTTTTATCAAGTCTCTGATTCCATGTTGAATTTTCTACAATGATGCACAGTAGAAACTGATCTTCTGATCCAATAATTACTTTCCAATGATTTCCAATCAAATTATCTTATGTCACATATTTTTTTTTTGAGATGAAAAAAATTGTTGGTGTATATAATGTACCAACAACATATTAACTTCATAAAATCAGAAATATTACATATGGCATCATCATAACTTTCATCAGCCTATTCAGCATATTATCAAAATCCATAGACAATTTATTTGTGTTGTATGCATAAAAAAACCACCCAACGGTCCTTATAGTCTTGTTATGTGTATCATAGCTTAAGGCATTTCCCAAATATGCGTAAGTATAATAAAAAAATACAGTCTATTTGTGAGCAAAAAAAAACATTCCACATACTTGTTTTATGGCAGTGTTGACCACACTTTGTGTCAACTACCCCATAGCAGTGCACCCCTATTTTTTCAAATGGGATTTGTCATGTTCGATGTGGTCGCGCCATTCAGATCCCATCATCAGTCGACAATTTTATGAATAATGTAAACCCATTCTGCATATTATGATGTGAATGATCTAAGTAAGACCGTCAATGTATGTAACAAGTTAAGTAAGCTTAGTATGTTGTTGATGATTTCCATCCTAGGAGGTTTTTTGTCTCACTGATTCACGAAAGTGATCGGCAAAGTTTCTCTCCAGCCACACCCCAAAGCTAGGGTGGATTTTGTCATCAACATGCTAAGTGAGTCCTAGTGTTTTCGATCGAGTCCTTGTAAAAGTAGTTTGAGCTACTTGGTCTACTAGATCATGTTTTGAGTCGCAGAATTGGGTATCTATTTGAGTGTCTATACGAATGGGTATTCTCCTTTCATGTATGTAAATGTATTATCTCATGTAAAGAGGGTTGGAAAAATAATTATAATCCCCTCTCAGTCAATTAATTAAATTTTCTGGTCAATTAAATTAAAAAATCTTAAACCAGAAATTTAATTAATTTAGGGTCCTAAGTTAGGATTAAATCTTTAAAGGCAAAATTTGTGGGTCCTTGGAAAATGATTTTGAAAGCCTCAGGCCAAGGGAATATTGAGAATTTTAAGAAATTTTGGACCTTTGGGCCTTGGTGGTTAAGTCAAAGTCAAAATTTTGGGGAATTAACTCAAAAATAATATTTTTGAGTTAATTAAAATTGAATTAAATGATAAATTCGTTTTTTCCACAAAATTTTAATTTCAACGCTCCAGATTAAAAGATGATTAAATCTTTTGGACGGTTGAGATTATTTTGACAAGGATCATCCAAACTAGCCGTTGGAGATTTTGTCCTATAAATTTAGAGGTCTTTGTCAGTGTTAAGTCATCCAATCTTAGGATCGTGCATTTGTTCTTAGAAGCTCTTGTGAATTTTTGAGTAATAAAGCATAAAGACTTTGGGGTTACAAATTTTGATGTTCCTTCTCGGATCTATGTGGTGAATTGTCTCTAAACTCTGCTACTTTGTCTTTGCATTTTATGGTTGATGGCCTTCATGGATTAATCTGCATACAGGTATCTTGTGCAGTTTTCTGGATTCATAAAATGACATTTTGATTTTTCTAAAATATCTCATGTTATTTTCTTAAATCTCTATCAATCTAAGGTTCAGATCTAAGTGTGCAGGGAATTTTTTTTTTAGATTGAGCGTCTGGGGATGTCTTCGGTTGGACCAGCTGACTCTCAATAAACATAAATCTGAAAAGCTCATTATTTGTTAAATTGCAAATCTATCTTACGAAATTTGTGATTTTGCAGGATTTTCTACGGCTTGTGCCTCTCCCTAAAATTTTAAATCTCTGAAAAAATGTGCTAAAATGGATTCAAATCTGGCCATGAGAGCTTTAGATTTGTAGATTGGTTTGTAAAATTTGTAATTTTAAAAATTGTCAGGGTTTAATCATTTTCTTGGTGTGTATATCTTCAGGATTTGACTAGTCTTTTGCAGGTTGAGGGTTTAAATCATAATTTTTTTTTAAGATCTGAGGCAGATCCAGCCTCCAAAGGCCAGATCGACCCTCAAATTCCTACTGTGGATAAGATCTGGGCGATATTTGATAAATCTGAATTTGAAGGGAGAGATTTAAATGTACTGGGTTTAATTATTGGCTCTGAACGCTGTTCATTCCCTGCGATCTGCAGCCATCCGCCCTTATCTTCTCCTCTATATGTCCCTCTGCTCTCCGTCCAGATCCCTCTCTTCTGTCCGCTCAGCCATCTGCAAATCCGTTTGCTGCATTTCATCAACCATCCCTTTGCTTCCGTCTGTTTGCTCCATACCTTGCTACCGTCCCTTGCTTGTCCGAAGTCATCCTCACGCTGCTCCTTTGTCTTTTTTGCGTCCGATCTCATCTCTGCCTTAACCATCGAATTTCTACTCCAGTCTTCCTGCCGTCAAGTTCACTTGTTTTCCACGTTGATTTCCTTAATCCTTTATCAACCATCGAGCCTCCCATCGTTCTTCGATCCCTTGAGCCCACCGTCCAATTCGTTTTCTGTTCTATCGACCTTGCCTTTCATCTTGTCTAAGCTCCATTGCGTCCTCCGTTGTGCCCTTTCACGCCGTCTCCTCTGCCTGCAACTTCATTAGCCGCCATTCCTCTGTCCATCGACTTGGAGATAAAACACAGTAAACGACAAACGCACACATAAATCAAAGAACCCATGAATATGCGTTGAAATTTTTTTTTTCCTTATCGGATATATTTTTCTTTTATAAAGCTTTAGTTTTATGTTTTTTATTCTTTTTAGTGTCGGTTAGTTTTATTTTGTTTGAATTCGTTTAGTATAGTTTAGGCTTAGTTTTAATAAATTTCGTTTTAGTTTAGTTTTTAGATTTATTTATTTTTAGATTTTAAATATTAAAATTTGTTAGTGTTAGTTTAGATTTAATTTGATTCGATTTTAGTTTTAGATTTAATTTAGTTTAGATTTTAAATTTAATTTGTTTTTTTTATATTGTTAGACTAGGATTTTAATTTTAGATCTAATTTTAGGATTTAGATTTAAGTTTTAACTTAGCTTTAGATTTTTTAATTTTAGATTCAAATATATATATATATATATATATATATATATATATATATATAAATTTCAAAAATTCTAAAAATCTAGAAAATACAGAAACACAATTTTTTTTTTTTTTTCAATTTGTCTATAGTCAAATGCGCTAAATTTTTTTTTCTATTTGAAATTTGACTGTGGAATATTTTAATTTTTGAAACTGGGTTATATTGGAAATATCTTAATTTCGGAGATATTTCAAGCATTTGGCATCGTTTCATGAAAAGCTTTGTTGATTGGCTTCAATATCTTAATGAATGATCATGGCATTTTCTATTGAATATCATTGTGGTCATTTAGCAGCAGTTATACATCCAATACTTATCTTTCGTTGCATAACGGGATCTTGTTTGACTCCATAAGGCACTGGTTCTAACATAATCAAATCTGTGAAATCTCGTTAATTTTATCAATTGTTTGGTGTTTTAGCTGTGTCTCCTAGATTCTTCCTCTTCATTTCTAATAGGGTCTACCTCCCTTAGCTTGCAAGGAGACAACTTAAATAGAGAGATTGGGGATTAGGTTGACAGCGCCCGATCTGAGTCGTTGTCGCGGTGCCTTGACAATTTGTGCGACAACATTTTTTGGCGCCGTTGCCGGGGATAGAGTTTTTCTGTCTTTGGTCTTAACGACATTTTTTAATCTTCTAATCTTTCCTCGCCATTCATTAGCCTGTCACGAGGGATCACATTTTCTGGCGTCTTTTCATCTCTTCATCATCTAATCATTTCATTTTTAGCACCTAGACATTTCGGTTGGCTTCTTGTTTGGGTGGCGACTCCACTTATTTATCTTTTTACTCCCAGACAAGAATCCCCCCCTGATATGCATCTGCTATCTCTCGATTATTTCTTCTGTTTTAGAATTAGTTTCATGTTCAAGTGGCAACTCCATTTCTTTCGTTTCTTACAAGAGTTCCTGCTAAGAAGTTCGCTTCTTGAGGACCTTTTGACTATTCTTAAACACAGATCTATTTCTAAAATCCTAAAAATGATAT